>CM038044.1:118288277-118840777 GCA_021397845.1 Areca catechu | reverse complement strand
AAAAGATCAAAGCTAAAACCGATACATACGAACATGTTTGCATGGTCAGGTTTTGTTAGAGTTAATCCGTAATTAATGAGGACAGAAGTTTAAAAGTTGTTATATTTTTTATACAGCCAAGTATTCTAAGAGTTATCTAAAAAAAAAAATTAAGAAAAAAAAATTCTAAGAGTTGTTATATTTTATATGTGAGTTAAAGGAGTCAAGAATTCCCAGAGTTATCTAGAAAAATTAAGATATTCAAAGAGTCAAGGATTACCATGTATTTATGGGGATAAACCAAAAGTCACCTTCCAATACCTATATATAGGACAACATGTATTGAATCTAAGTAGCACGAAGAGTTTTATGATATGATAATATAAATGATATTCTTCCCGCTCGAAGCATTTCTCCTTCAGCATTATCGGAGTGCTTCCAGATTTCTAACAGGTTTCATGTATGGAAGCGCACGGTAGAAGCAAGTATCTAAGACCGGATCTACGTCTCCCGATGCTTGTATAGACCGGAGTAAATGAAGATAGCTTAAAAGAAGTCTACAAGAGTAAATGCAACAAATTAATTAGAAAGCTATGGACCTACGATGGATCATAAATATGGTCCTACGAATTATATGTGGAATCTGTTAGAAGATTGAGACGTGGGACAAGATGGGCCAATCCTACGTGCAAATTGGACAAGATGAGCAGATGATCAGCAATTTTGGATGAAAATTCGACTGGCAAAGCCTGTAGCTTTTCAGGCTCATTCACTCACTTGTTTCCCCAATGCGAACTACATGAAGGGGCCTTAGACCCCAGTATTAGACATTCGGAGAATCAAGATTGGAAGCACTAGTTTAAGACAATCATTATGCCCATATGCACCAGTAATGCACAATAATTAAAGCACGCAGATTGGTTGCAGTGGCTGTAACTAGATTTAATAGACCATTGTAATTAATCAATCATATCAACCACTGCACTGAAGGTTATGGTGATACTGATTATAGGTGGGTTATATTTAAACTATTGATCTTCTTCAGCCACCCGAGTATAAATGATCAAAAAGCAAAATGATGCGAGGCTTTTTTTAGGAATTGTACTAACCTTAAAGCATTCAAAGACCGTAAAAGAAGAAGAAGACTATATCGGGCTTGTCACCTAAATTGTTAATAATTTGGCCTCCTTTGGTGTATGTTTAGACCCACTTTATTCTTTTTCTTTTTATATATTTTTTTGCATAAGATAATTTTATCTCGCTTGTACCCTCTATTTGATATAAAGGATGGAACGAAGAAAGGACAAATAGTAGAGAAAGGATGGATGAGAAAGAGAATGGATGGAAGACCTATCCATCCTCCCACATATTTGGTAAAAAATGGAATGGTAAATGTGAATGACTCGCTTCTCTGTTCAGTATAAAAAGAATGAAAGAGAAGATGGGTGATATTTGCTTGATAATTTTACTAAACTATTTTTGATAAAAAGTATTGTTATTATTATCATCAATTTAAAATACTTATTTATGCTAAAAAATAGAGCAATATATAAACTTATAATTTATAATTATTAAAAAAATATATGAATATTTAATTTTTATTTAGTTTAATTAAATAAATAATTTTATAAATTAATTATATATGGATAAGTTTATTTATATATATTAATTATATAAATAACTAACTAATTTATAATTTAATTTAAATAGCTAATTAATTTTATACAAATAGTTAACTAAACAATAGTAAATATAAATAAACATAGAAAATAACTTGAATTATTTAATTAAGATTATGAAAATTATTTACTAAAATTAAAATAATTATTAATAAAATTTAATAGTATGGGTAAATAGCATAGGTAATATATATATGAAATGAATGAAAAAAATAAATGAGTGTTAGGATTTTGCCAAAAAATTAATGAGGGATAATTTGATCAATGTAGAAATCTATCTTTTATATGCTCCATCCATCCTTCTCTATATTCTTCAAATTTAGGAGAATGTAAATTAATGGACTAGGATGGATAGATAATTCCTCCTTTTCATCCATCGTTTTTAAAATCTTTTGAACCAATAGTAGATAAGATCATCCATGTTTGTAACCCCATCTATCCTTCTTTTCATGATCCTAACCTAACATAGGGTCAATGTTTCATGGAGTAAGGATACCATACCTTTAAATAGAATATGACTGATTGAATACAGAGAGAGTAAAATAGGGTTGACTATTGTATGGCAAAGATACGGTGAGTTTAGGCCTACTTATGTTGCCACGGGAGTAGATGCACCTGAATATATTTTACCTAATAAATTCCAAAAGATCTTAGAATAAAAATGGTCATCGTGAATGTATGGCATTAGTATAATCTTCTAATATCATTGTCAATTTTACTACTCATCATCGAAAGACTACTTATATATTTTGATATTTTGAAATGCGATTGCAAAGTCCGTTATGTGCTTATAAATTGACATGCATGCCTATTAATTACTATATTTTGATAGTTGTTTTAATAATGCTAAATTGAATGTGTGGCCAAAATGAAAATATTATGATAGACATATAGTAATACTTAAAGAAGATAGCATAAGAAATGCACTTATTTATGAAAAGAGAGGTAGCATTAATTGAGAATTGATGTGGCATATTCGCTGACATAGAGTCCTTGCTGGCGGTTGCACTGGCAAGAGATCCATCACCTGGACATGGTGGCTAAACAAAGGGCCAAGGCTAGCCCCCTGTCGAGATCAGCTCCCAGCCGGGGTCGTGCTCATAGGGCAAGCCCTCCATCGGAGGCCAGCTCCTGGTCGGGGTCATGCTCATGCTGCCAATGTGAGCCCTCCTGCCGAGATCAGCTCACAGCTAGGATCATGCTCATAGGGTGAGCCCTCCGTCTAAGACCAGCTCCCGGCCGGGGTTGTGCTCATACTGCCAAGACGAGCCCTCCTGCCGAGATCAGCTTCTAGCCGGGGTCATGCTCATAGGGTGAGCCTCCGCCTGAGACCAACTCCCGGCCGGGGTCGTGCTCATGCTGCCAAGGCGAGCCTTCCTGCCGAGGTCAGCTCCCAGCCAGGATCATGCTCATAGGGCGAGCCCTCCATCTGAGGCCAGCTCCCGGCCGGGATCGTGCTCATGCTGCCAAGGCGAGCCCTCCTGCCGAGGTCAGCTCCTAGCTGGGATCGTGCTCATAAGGTGAGCCCTCTGTCTGAGCCAGTTCCCAGCCAGGGTCATGCTCATGCTACCAAGGCGAGTCCTCCTGTCGAGGTCAGCTCCTAACCGAGGTAGTGCTTATAGGGTGAGCCCTCCATTTGAGGCCAACTCCCGGTCGGGGTCATGTTCATGTTGCCAAGACGAGCCCTCCTGCCAATGTCAGCTCCCAATTGGAGTCGTGCTCATAAGGTGAGCCCTCCATCTGAGACAACCTCCCGGTCAGGGTTGTGCTCATGCTGCCAAGGCGAGCCCTCCTGCCAAGGTCAACTCCCAGCAAGGGTCGTGCTCATAGGACGAGCCCTCCATCCGAGGCCAACTTCCGACCGGGGTCATGCTCACGCTTCCTGAGGCGGGGCTCCCAGAGAGAATCTCTTTCCCACCTTGCGAATGTCAGAATTCCCGCCAGCAGTGAAGGAGGGAAGGATCAACAGAAATTCAAACCACAGCAAAGGGGTTCCCGTTCACCTGCAACCTTTGGGATATGGCATAAGCCCTGCCATAAATTCAAACTCTGCAATACGCTACCCGCATGCTCTGTACAAGGTGTGCTCCTCTAGGCCACAGGCCCTGTAGTATACCGCCACGTCGATGACCGTGCAACCGGGAGCTTCAACCCTCGCGACACAACTTGAACCTCCTCCACGAGGAGTATTCCATTAAGGTCATAGGCCCTACGACGCTCCGACGGTCCCTTCGGGAATAGAAATATTCCACCATGGCTCAGGGCTAAGCAGCACGGTGCCCGCCCCTCCCACGGGGAACTGCACTACCACGGGGACAAGGTCTGTGCCACGTCAACGAGCACCCCCCAATAGAAGGATCTCCTCTAAAGGATTGGTCAGAAGGGAGGAGCAGGGCGGACAATAGAAAGACCCACTTCGAAGGGGGGCACCGAGAAAAGGATATTTGAGGAAAATCCCAGACCTAGTCTGGGCCATCGTTCTCATATAAAATGGAAGAAAGAATCCCTTAAAGGGAAGAGGAAGGCAATTGGCAAAAGATAGAGAGCTAACGAACAAGGAACTAGCTAGTAGAACCTCCCAAGCTCTCTGACCCCCATCTCCATCTTGTCTTTACATCTCAGTTCTGTCTTTCACCTTCTACGCGTGGAGTCCTCAAGCTTTCCACCGCAGAGATTATATTCTCCTAGATCGTCCCATAAACTTGACCGTTGGAGTGTCCCCGTCGAAATCCCCAGTCCGGGTCTTCTCTGTTTTGCAGGGCAGCCAACCAAGGAGTGCACCGAAGAAGAGGACCAAGCGTCCCACAAGAGTCCGATGCGTTCGCGACACATCAGAACTGTAGGCCATGACGATCCAGAAGGCAATAGATTGGTACACCAGGTACGGTGATGAAGCACTAGAACTTCAGTGACTGTGGGAAGTCCAGCAGTGAGTCCCTCACTGCTAGCAAAGCATCCGCAGAAGCCCCAAAGAGCTTACCGGATATCTCATGCTTGCAAGATAAACTATACAGACATGCAAAGTTACATGAAGAATAAAACTAATCATTCAGTATCAAAATTTTAAATCAATAACAAAAGAACCAGGATCCCCGATGATTAATAAAAATCCAATTAATCATTTTCATCAACAAATATCCTAAGATAATCAATGTCATAAAATCTCAAGATATTATTAATATTCAATCCAAATAAAAGTCTTCAAATCTAAACTAAATTAACAAGAAGACCTAAACTAACAAGAAGACAAAATAACAAAGTATATGATCAGGACAGCTTAGAACTACTTAATTGTCCGGGCATCTAGTGTGCTTCCCCAAGCCTTGCAACCAATAATAAAACAATTTGAAAATGGAGAAAAAGGAAAAATAATGAGCTATACCAATCCATAAGCAATATAATGCTTCAATGTGAAAATAACATAATTCTACACCAGCCATAATGAATGCAATCATCACCATAAACAATGTCAAGTACTAATAATACAAAGTAGTTGGAGTGCAGCACTATAAATAATATAATCCTAGAACATCGAAATATTTCAAACAACTTCGGATAAACAATGGAATTGCATGCCACTATTATCTTGGTGATGACTGCTTGTAGGTCTAGCCATAATGAGTACAGTCATCACTATAATCAATGCTGGAACATAGCCAAGAATGGTCAGCATCTTTAGGAAAAGATAGGAAAAACTAAAGCTTGCCAGGCTTAGGAACACGAGTGTTATATAATTGAGATTTCTGATGGATTTAATAGAGATGTGGCTGCTATAATCGAGGTGTATCAGAAATAGCATGCTGGCTCCAGATGCGAAGGTGGCCACCATGAACACTACAGTAAAAAAGGGTCAACGTCGACTCTTTTCTCCCGACTCATCTTGGAAGCGTCGGGAACAACCCAGAACCCGCCGATGCTTTTTAAAAGCATCGGCAAGCTCCTGAACCTCCGGAACATGCCGACACTTTTGAAAAGCATCGGCATCCTCCGAAACCTGCCGATGCTTTTAAGCGTAGGCAAGTACCGACGCTTAAAAGCATCGCAAAAAAGCATCGCCGGAAATCCCAAAAACCCATTTCACCCGCCCCAGCCCTAATCCCGCCCGACACCCCCCCCCCCCGCCGCCCGAGCCATGCCTCCTCCTCCTCCTCCTCCTCCTCTGCTGCGGATGCAGATCTCCTCCTCCCCCCACCCCCCGCTCGAGCCCATACATCCCGCCGGACCCTCCACCGCCCGAGCCGCCGATCCTCCTCCGCCTCCTCCTCCTCCTCCGCTCGATCCGCGGATGCAGGACCTTCTCCTCCTCCCCATCGCCCGCCCGAGCCCTAGATCCCGCCGGACCTTCCCCCCGCCCGAGCCACCGATCCTCCTCCTCCTCCGCTCGATCCACGGACGCAGCACGTCCTCCTCATCGTCCGGCCGGTAGCTCCACCATTCCGTGCCCTAGATCCCACGGTCGATCCGCCCGGCGCAACCTCATCCTCCATCGATCCCTCCCTCGATATTTATTTGATTTTAAGATTATGAATTTTAAAATTATGAATTATGATGAGTAGGGTTGGATTTTGATTATGAATGTGGGTAGCGCTAGATTTGAAAATGGTGATGAAACTAAATATGATAAATATTATAATATGCATCATTTTCTTACATTGTAATCACCTAGTAATGATAGAAGGGATAATTTTTGTAATGCTAGTTGATCTCAACCAAAAAAATAAATTACAATTTTGGATGATATAAACTATTTTAAAAAATGGTTAATGCTGATTTTAAATAAGTTGGTTGAATCTTGACTCTTGAGCCAATGTAGTGAGTTCAATAAATGTTTGCTTGAGCCATGATTGTGGAGCAAAGATTCTCAAAGGCAATCAATTTTTTTTGTTAAAGTTAATTGTTCTATTGATTGATTTCCTTTTCTGTTGAATGAATTCATTATCCTTAAAGACTATTAAGTTGAAAATGATTGGTTTCAAATTAGATTTATGATTATATATATATATATATATATATATGAAAGATATTGGTTTTACATGATTTATATTTTGAAACAAAATTTATTATATCTTTATATGAATTTGTGATAATATATATATGGCTATCATATTTTATGTTACTATGTGAATTACCTAGTTAAGATATTCAGTATTCACTAGTCGAGCTTATTATCCCTTCTTTCTTTTTCAAATTTAGATATTTAATTACGAATGTAGATACTACCATGGAGGGAGTGTTGTGGCAAAGAAGGTGGTATAGGTTTAAAAAGAAAAAAAATCTTTAACCATAATAGGCCATAGAAAGAACATTAACTAGAATAGGGTAAGTTAGTGTGGGTTAGCCTAATGGTAACATAGCTCACATAACTTTCATTCTTGAGATTTTAGGGTTGTATGAGATAGAGTTGGTCAGGTTGGAAGCATGAGAAAAGGTGATTTGAAGTAAGATCTAATAATATTGAATTGTTGCATATGAATTATATGCACATACTGACATAACATATATCACAAAATAATGTATGACAAGCATCCTATAGATTTTGATGCTAGACTTATCAACTTGGCCAAAAACTATAATGCCATCAACAAACTGAATTTAGTGGGCATGTTTGGCAACAACCAACTATTCAATAACCTTAATCAACTCTTCGTTGTTTGATGCCTTCAATTTTTTTATGAGAACACCTATGACTGAACAAAATTCCTCGGTATTTATTTTATTTTTGTCCTGCATCTTACTGAACATGTACCTTTGTTACATCAATAATAATTTTTTAAATATTTTTTAAAAAACTTGTATTGCATAGAAACATAGATCTATCAATTGATTAAAGTATATATTCTACAGCATCCGTATAATTATTTTATTTTTGTACGGATGGAAGAAATATGTATAGTGATCAATTGAATGTCCAGTTTGGATAGTTTGAGAATTGCAAATAATTTGATAGGTGCTTACAGTAATCAAATGGTACGGATAGAGTTTCAGATATATTTTGGATAGCATTTTCTTTTAGTTCTCCTCATACATATTTATTTGTATGGGGAGAACTAAGGAAAAATGCTGCCAAGTTTTTTCTGAAACTTTTATTGCGTATCCTTTGGTTAATGTAAATGACCTATATAATTAATGTAATTCTTGAATGAGATAGGATCTCTTTACCTATTAGTTGGTGATAGGGTGCATTTAATAATACTGTAATTGATCTATTGAATAAACTTATTTTAAATTTATTCTGTTTTTATAAATATTTGTTTATTTCAGTTAGTTTTATCTTATAATGGATAAGAGTTGGATAACTAAACCGAGAAATAGCAAAAAATATCTGGATGGAGTACAGAATTTCATTAAATTTGGTATGGAGCGAAGTAGTATAAATGGGAAGATTTTATGTCCATGCCAAAAATGTGTAAATTCCAGTTCTCTATATCCAAATATTGTTGAAGAATATTTAGTATGGAATGGTTTTTTAAGAGGTTATACAGAGTGATTTTTTCATAGAGAGTCAAGGTTACAATCTACATGTAACCAAACCTCTAACATGGAACATATACCTAATTTTGGATCCAGTAACCAACAGAAAAATCTTGCAAGAGATGATGATATCAGAGGTTTGCTCAGATATGCTTTTAAATATGGTGCTCAACATCCTGGAGATTGCAGTGGAGGACAAGTAGCAGCTGGGTTAACTGAGGATCCTGTATTTACTGAATCTATATATGATGGAGAGCCGATACCCCCAACTAATGTTGGAACAGATTGTTATCAAAAGCTGATAAGAGATGCAAAATAAGAATTATATGCCGGTTGCAAGAACTTTTCAAAAAAAAATTTTCTTGTGCATTTGTTTCATAAAAAATACTTGAATGGATGGTCTGGCAAGAGTTTTACTATGTTGCTCAAGTTGTTAAAGGATGCATTTCCTGAAGGTACTAGTTTACCAACATCTTGTTATGAAGCCAAAAAACTAGTAAAGGAATTGGATCCTAGATACGAAAAGATTCATAGCTGTCCAAATGATTGTATATTATATCGGGGAGAACATGCCGATCAAGAGTCGTGCCATGTGTATGGATGTTCACGATGGACGAAGCAAAAAGAAAATGAGAGTGAGGGATTAGATGAATTGGATGCAACACAAATTAAACAAAAGCTGGCGAAAATGGGATGGTAGAAAGAAAAACTATAACTCTTGAAGAAATGACATGCACCATGATTTGCAAAAATGATTTGCCTAGGTATTTTTGGGTGGAAGCCAAAAATATTGCTTGCTATGTTTTAAATCATATTTTAAAGAAAACATCTTATAAACTTTGAAAAAATTGAAAACCTACTATTAAATATTTTTGTATTTTTGGATGCCGTTATTTCATTCTAAACAATGGTAAAGATAATATAAGCAAATTTGATGTCAAGTCAGATAAGGATATCTTTTTAGGTTACTCTACATCTAGCAAGGCATATAGGATCTTCAACAGAAGAACACTTGCTGTTGAAGAATCCATCCATGTTGTGTTTGATGAGACTAATCAAAAATCTTCTAGAAAAGAAGATGTTCTTGATGATGAAACATGGATCCAAAGAATCAAAGAAGTGACAACAATGAAGAACCCTCCAAAGAGCAAGATAACAATCAAAATAATGAAAGAGAACAAGTACAAGGAGTTGAAGTATCTTCAACACCAAATCCATTGTCTAAAGAATGAAGGTATGCTCATGGACATCCCAAAGAACTCATAATTGGTGATCCATCAAAAGGGATAATCACTTGTTCTTCATTAAGAAATGTATATGATTATTTAGCTTTTGTTTTTCGAGTAGAACCGAAATCTATTGAAGAAGCTGAAAATGATTGTAATTGGATAAAGGCTATGCAAGATGAACTAAATCAATTTAAAAGAAATAATGTTTTGACTTTAGTTGAAAGACCTTCTAATATTTTAATAATTGGTATAAAATGGGATTTTAGAAATAAGCTTGATAAAAATGGAATAGTTACTAGAAATAAAGCTAGGCTAATTGCCAAATGATACAATCAGGAGAAAGGGATTGATTTTGATGAAACCTTTGCTTCTGTTACTAGACTTGAGGCAATTAGGCTATTATTGATATTTGCATGTTTTATGAATTTTAAACTATTTCAAATGGATGTTAAAAGTATCTTTTTGAATGGATTTATTGAAGAAGAAGTTTATGTTGAACAATCCCCCAGTTTTAAAAATCATGAATTTCCAAATCATGTTTTTAAACTTCATAAAGCTTTGTATATTTTGAAACAAGCTCTAAGAGCTTGGTATGATAGATTGAGTTCTTTCTTGCTTAAAATTGATTTTTCTAGTGGAAATGTAGATACTACATTATTTCTGAAAAAGAAGAATGATGATCTCCTAGTAATACAAGTTTATGTGGATGATGTCATATTTGGTGCTACTAACGAATATCTTTGTCAAGAGTTTACAAAGTTAATACAGGGTGAGTTCGAGATGAGCATGTTGAGAGAACTTAACTTTTTCCTCAGACTCCAAATCAAACAAACAAAAGAAAAAATCTTCATCAACCAAGCTAAGTATACAAAAGAAATATTAAAGAAGTTTGGGATGGAGAACACCAAGCCATTAGGTATGCCTATGAGCTTCTCTTGTAAGCTTGACAAAGATGAATTAGGTAAATCTATATACCAAAAGTTATATAGAGAAATGATTGGTTCATTACTATATCTAACTGCTAGTAGGCCAGATGTCATGTTTAGTATTTGTATGTATGCAAGATATCAGTCTGTCCCTAAAGAGTCTCATCTTTTGGCTGTTCAACGCATACTTAGATACCTATCTGGCACTATAGATATTGGTCTTTGGTATTCTAGAGATTCATCATTTGAATTGATTGCTTATTCTGATATTAATTTTGCTGGGTGTAAACTTAATAAAAAAAAGTACTAGTGGAACTTGTTAGTTCCTTGGAGTTAATTTGATTTCATGGAGTAGCAAGAAACAGAATTCAGTTACTCTATCTACGGCAGAAGTCAAATATATAGTAACTGGAAGCTGTTGTACTCAAATCCTATGGATCAAACAATAACTCGAGGATTTTGGCATCAAATTAACTAAGACACCCATAAGATGTAATAATACTAGTGTAATCAATTTAACTAAGAATCCTGTGCAACATTCAAGAAGCAAACACATTGAAATATGAAATAAGACATCACTTCATAAGATATCATGTGCAAAACTCTAATGTGATGCTTGAATTTGTTTGTACTGATAATCAATTAGCTGATGTTTTTACCAAACCCTTGAGTGAAGAAAGATTTTGCATGATTAGAAGAGAATTAGGTGTCATAGACCCCTTCTTATAAAACTCTTCCAAACCCTATTCTTACCCAATTTCTTAGTGCTCAAAATCATGTTCTCTAAGTTCTAAATCCTTCTCTAGAAATCCCTTGATTTCATAATTTTTTTTTTTAAAAAAATTTTTGGGAATTCCTGGCCAAGTGTCGATACTTGACTTCGGCAGAAGTCAAATATATAGTAACTGGAAGCTGTTGTACTCAAATCCTATGGATCAAACAATAACTCGAGGATTTTGGCATCAAATTAACTAAGACACCCATAAAATGTAATAATACTAGTGTAATCAATTTAACTAAGAATCCTGTGCAACATTCAAGAAGCAAACACATTGAAATATGAAATAAGACATCACTTCATAAGATATCATGTGCAAAACTCTAATGTGATGCTTGAATTTGTTTGTACTGATAATCAATTAGCTGATGTTTTTACCAAACCCTTGAATGAAGAAAGATTTTGCATGATTAGAAGAGAATTAGGTGTCATAGACCCCTTCTTATAAAACTCTTCCAAACCCTATTCTTACCCAATTTCTTAGTGCTCAAAATCATGTTCTCTAAGTTCTAAATCCTTCTCTAGAAATCCCTTGATTTCATAATTTTTTTTTAAAAAAAAATTTTGGGAATTCCTGGCCAAGTGTCGATACTTGACTTTTGGCCAAGTGTCGACTCACGCCAAAGTGTCGACACTTGACAAAAACTGAAGTGTCAACTCGCGGGCGGTTTTCTGACTTTTCTAGGGTATCACTCGTTCATTCTAAGTCTCTTATCCTTTGTTTTTTCCATGCCCTAATGGTCTCCTCGCCCTCCTTTGACCTCGCAATAGTGATCTACCCACCGTGCCCTCCAATTTTTTGTAAATCTCCTCATTTCTCCCTCTTTGATTTCAATTGTTCACAGATTCTACGTTCTCTTACTGTTGATTTGATCAGAGCCCCTTCTCCATTTGATTTTTTCTCTTTGGATCGATATACATCGATTTTCTTGTGGATTGATCCGAGTATTGGTCATTTCCTTCCATTCTTCTCCCTCTTGGTCCATCCAGTTGGCCGATCCTTGCATTCTCTTTCTCTACCCATCGGTTTCACTCTTTTGCTTTATTTGTTCCTTTTGCTTTGACCCTTCTTGGCATTGTCAGTTTCATCACTTGCATTCCTTCCCTCTGTTAGTATTCATGGGTCCACGCAAACAGCTAGCTTCTAGGAGGAGACTGAGTCAGGGTGAAACTAAAAGAAGGATAAAGGCTAGAAGCGATAGTGGACAGTAGTCAGAGAGAGTGGCACCCCCTCATTCCCCCTCAGCAGATAGAGTTTCTGGCAAAATCATAGCTACTGGTCAACGAGTTGACCTTGGATTCTTTGACCGCGAGAGCTTTGGACTGGGTCAGATTCTTGTGGCTGCTGGACTGATCTCCTTCTGTACCATGAAGGAGAGATTCTATCCGCACCTAATCCGGGAGTTCTATGGGAGCCTAGCCTGCAGGAGACTGATGTGGAGTGCTACCGTCCGAGGCATTCAGATTCCAATTTTAGAGGAGATCTTGAGCAGAGTCTGGGATATTCCCCATCGAGGGATTATCGCCAGCCTTGTTGAGGACAGAGAGGAGGCATTCCGATGTATCTTAAAGCGTGATGATGTTCGCGGTGTGACCACAGTCACCGTGAATCAGCTATCTATTGAGATGCGACTCCTACACCATTTCATTGCCAGGATATTGCTGCCAAAGACAGGACAATTTGATTTTATCACAGAGAGAGCTAATACTGATGGTTTGCCTGACTCAGAGGATGGCCGTAAACCTGTTGGGAATTATGTCTCAAAGCCAATCACTTAGGCTATAAGCGGTTGTGCTCAGTATTGTAATTTGTATATGAATTAATAAAACTTTATTTTGGCAGCTCATCACATTATTCATTTACCTGTAATAAACTTTATTTATGTGATGAAGTCCTTAGGACTGTACTAACTTCGATATAGAGAGGATATATCGAGTGGTCCTTTAAAAGATTCACAACCAAAGGATACATTGTACAAGACGGCAATGTGTCAAGTATAGGTTGTTGTGGTTCACATCATTTGGTTGTCCTCTTGACCAAAGGAGTTTGGTGATATTGATGTGATCTGCAAGTGGGATGTGTGATATCTCATTGAACATGACTCCGTGGAGCTTCTTTCTACCAAAGGATTGCTCGCGATTGGATATGGGTATATGTATTCCTCCGACCTGAGGTCACCATAGTAGCTTGCAAGCATCTCCTTGTGCTTTGGTGCCAGACTACCCAGATTTTTAATCCGGTGACGGAAGGTTTCTGGGTACAGGCAAGTACTTGTGGAGCAATGGTGGACCAAGATGGAATTGACCTATTCAAATTGTTTGGATTGAATGTCTCGCAGTATCTCAATTTAACAAATCCTCAACCGGGATAGTCCTAGTGAGGAGTCACTGGACTTGCGAGGTTGAGACATATTGTGGATTGACTTAGTAAGGGTTGGCAGTCTAATCCTAGGTCATCTTGAGCATTGGAGGTCAAATGGATGAATTATACGGTAACCATATACCAGAGGTTCGATAGATTGCTCTCGCATCTTCGGCCTATCCGGACGCCGGGATCCATTGCTAGATGGTATCTTGTGCTGGTACTGGAAGTGTTCCAGTGCTACCATTTAGGTTCGAACCTAAGAGGTCATATGTCATAGAGAATTTCTTCCTGATCCGGGAACCGATCAACGATTGGGAATCATTTCAGTATTAAGGTCAAACGGACTGATTGAGCACATATTGGATTTTTCCTGGTCAATATGGTCTAATTTGGATTGACCAGGATTGGTTTGGATCAACCAGTTATTGTTCCTGGTAGATTAGGATTGGATCTATTTTTTTCTTATTGATCGGATTTGGTCGGACCGGGGTTTATTGAACCAGTTTTGTTACATGGTTTCACGAGTTTTCTCCCGGTACTTTCACCGGACATGCTTGGCTTCCCCTGTTTTGGTTTTGCCGTGTTTCACCATTTTGAATGGGATTTGTTCAACATGGAGTTCGGAAAGCCATTTGGAGTTTCTGATTCTTATCCATTGCACTGCGATCGGAAAGGGTCTCACCGTGTTTCTCTCCCGCACGACTTCCTTGCTCTCGGTGTTTGTTTTCACCGTGATTTTGGCCTCTCGACCTTTGTTTTTCCTCGGTGTTTCAGCCCTTTCAGCCAGCGATTCCCAGTCTTTAAAACCGGTTCAAATGTTTTTCAAAAGAGTTTGAAAACCGATATTAAACCTATCCTAAAAGTGTTTGGATTTGATCTGCTCCTCTCTCACGCGTCTTCCCAGCCATCATGGGTTTTATCTCCTTATCTCACGATGTCCTCCAAGGCTTCACGGGTGTTCTCCGTCTCTCTTATCTATTCTCGGTAGCAGGCCATGAGATAGAGAGAGATAGAGCGGACCAAGGTCGTGAGAGGAAGAGAGAGCGAGAGACAAGGGAAGGGAAGAAACAGGGGCACGAGAAAAAAAACCACAGGCCGTGAGATTGAGAGTGAGGGAGGTCCTGGCCGTGCGTGAGAAGGAAGAAAAAAACAGGGCTTGCGTTGTTTCCCTTTCCTTCATGTTTTTTTTTTAAGCGGCATTGAGATCTCTCGGTTGCAGGCCATGAAAAGGAGAGAGGGGAAGTAACAGGCTTTAGGGAGGTGCAGCGGATTCATTGGAAGTCCGTGTATTGCTTCCTGGGGTGTGCTGTTGGCGGAGTTTGGGCGATCTTGGGGAAAACCGTCCACGAGAATCTTCTGATTTTCTTGCTTCACATTGCCGTGGCTTGTTATTGATTCCCGAAGGACTAGCATCCTTTCAGGAGTTGGATCAGTGAGAGCTCGCGCGTGGATACTCTAGAGGATGGACATTTAGATACCTTGAAAGATTGGATCGATCTCTTCTGCTTGCTGTTGCAGATCTGATTTGTTATTGAAGGAGTTCAACTGGCTGCTTTAATTTGCTGCTCTTTTATTCTGAAGACTGAGAAAGTCGGCTTCTTCCTGCTTCAATCAGGTATATTATTTATTTTTGTTATCATGCATGCTTAGATATAGATTTATCAGATTGTTTATAATTATTGTACTTGCCTATACATGCCTGTGTATTACTTACCTGCATCATGTTTATATTAGATCCTGTGCATGAGTAGTTTTTTCCGTATGTATGTTTAAAAATTTTTATTATGCAATACACCTATTCCCTAGTATAGCATGCCTAGGGTAGGCATCCGATACACTGGTTTTCCTTCACCTCCCTGCCTTGATGATGGCCCAGATGAGAGAGGTTGCAACCCAGCGACGACTGTGCTTCCATACAGGATGGGGCTAACTTGTCTCTTCAGAGCTTATATGTTTCTTTGAAGGGGGAGGCCTCCAAAGATATTCTAGACACCGATGTGTACGATGAGCGCTCTCTACATCGTATGGGATATCGAAGGTTGGTTGGGAGATGGGTACGTCAAGAGTCTGGTCAGGAGCCAGACGAGGAGGATGATATTAGAGCCGCCGAGACAGGTCCATCTGAGCCTGCTGAGCAGTTGACACCTCCTATACCCATACATATTGCTGCTCCTGGATCTGAGCCTGTCACACCCACTGCTGCTCCTCGTGCCTCTACTGAGTTATCTTTTGAGGAGTATGTGAGATATCAGTTTACAGAGATCAGGAGCGAGATGATTGGACTTGGAGTCAGGACTACTCAACTCCGTATTGAGTTTGAGGGACTTAGAGTCCATACTATTGAGCAGCATTCAGACATCCATCAGATGATGGAGGCAAGTTTTGCACGTATCGAGGAGATGCTGAGAGCATCTGGTTTATCTGGACTAGCAGATCCACCTCCTCCTCTACCAGCAGATGGTGACGACCACCCAGATGACATGATGACACTCCTCTTGGTGGTGATGGCGGTGATGGTGCTGGCTGTGGTGGTGGTGATACAAATGTCCTTGGTGATGACGGCGATGCAGTGACAACAGAGCAGGAGACTATGAGATCGTTAGCAGAGAGGCTCACACTCCAGATACTCCTACTGTTCCTCCTAGAGATGATCAGCTTGCCACTGCATCTGTGTTTCTTACACCTGCCGAGATCCTTCCTCCACCATCTACTAGATCTTCTCGGGTTATACCCCGATTTGGACCATCTGCTAGGACCAGGAACCATAGCATCCTTAAGACCCCTAGATCCATTGTTTGTAGGACTAGGATTAGTGCTCCCATTTCTTTTGAGCTTCCATCTGATGAGGAGTAGCCTCACAGATATTTATCATACTGTTTATGTTTATGCTTTTAGATTACTATGTATCAAGTTATGTTTATCATGTTGTTTATCTTTACTATGTATCAGTCTTAGTTATGTATTAGTTTATGATATGCAAGCAACGTTGTACTGAAATTATCATTGAATATATGAAAGCTTACTTTTATATTATGATTACTCTTGATATCTTATGATTACTCTTATTTTTTGTCCATTGGCTCCGATACCAACAGATTTTTATTTATAATTTTCGGATCATAGCCTCTAACCAACCTTGTATGCATTAATTCAGGGGGAGTCTACTCGTTTTAATGTTTAATGTTGATAAAAAGGGGAAGTAAGATACATAATAAGAATTTTGAAATATTTCATAACTTAACTCACTTAGGGGGAGAAAATATTTTTTCAACCTTGTTTGGCACTTCTCCTCCATGAAACTGTGTTGCATAAACCTTGATATGCTGAATTTAAAGTGTATGCTCTCTTGAATAATTGTTTAATATCTTAAACTGAATTTAAATGCTTATATACTCAAGGTTTTGTCATCATAAAAAAGGGGGAGATTGTTGGCTTTAGCCCTTGATTTTGATGACTAACAAAATATTGAGTACATATTTTATACTAATGTTTTAATTGTAGTTATGAGTTTCAGGATACAGGCACCTCAAATTCTTAATATAAAAGTTTCATGGCACTCATTAGAAGCTGAGCAATTTTCATGATTTAAGAAGTATTTTCATCAGAAAAGGTCTCAAAATAAATCAATCATGCCTTACAAAAAGTGTATTGAAGTTTTATTGAAGATCATTTTGAATTTGGAAGGATGACACATATTTTTTTCAATCTACTAAGTCAAGTGTCGACTCATGGCTCACTAAGTGTCGACACTTCAAAATCTAGCACACAGAAATCTTCTCTGGCATGTCAAGTGTCGACTCACAGAAATCAAGTGTCGAATCATATAACACAAGTGTCGACTCAAGGATTTCAAGTATCGTCTCAGGGACTGAGATTTTTGAAGATACATAACTTATCATTTTGGGAGGTTTTCTATCAAGTATCAGCTCAGGTGACTCAAGTGTCGACTCAGGAGATTCAAGTGTCGATTCAAGAATTTCAAGTATCGACTCAAGGCCTGAGATTTTTGAAGATACAGAACTTGTCATTTTGGAAAGTTTTTGATTCAAGTGTTGACTCAGGAAATTTAAGTGTCGACTCAGGAGATTCAAGTGTCGACTTATAGAAATGAATGGTCGACTCATGAAGACTCAAGTGTCGACTCACAGAAGCCAGGTGTCGACTCACAGGTTGTTGCCCAAAGAGCAACCCAAGAGGGGGGTGAATTGAGTCTCTAAAAATTTAAAGCTAAGCTTGATAATACAAGTTACAAACTATACGAGACAAGATATGCAATTCAATTTAACAAGGTACTGTGATTTAAGTGCAATGCTCTAAAGTAATAGTGCAGTGAAAATTAAAAGTAATAAGCAAAATGTAAAGAACAAGGAGGGAGAGAACAAGCAATCACAAACACAACAATCTATAGTGGTTCGGTGCCAACAATGCACCTACATCCACTCCCCAATATCCACTTGGGAATTCACTATAATCCAATGATTACAGCCGATTAGTTTTCCGGGCTCACCAATCAAAACCCGACTTGTTTTACAAGGCTTACAAGTCACAACCTCACTTGGTTTTACAGGCTAACCAAGAACCTAATTGGTTTTCACAAGGCCAACCAAAAACCTCCCTTGGTTTCCAGGCTAACCAAGAACCTTAGTGGTTTTGCGGGCTAACCACCAACCTAATTGGTTCTCAAGGCTTACCAATAACCTCACTTGATTTTCTAATAGGCTAACAATAACCTTTACAAGATATAAGATGGAGAAATAAAGAACCAATGTAAGCTTTCAATAATAAAGCAAATAAGTTGATGTAGCTCGATGTAGTGTTGCTTTGCTCTTGTTGAAGCCTTTTGAATGCCCAAGATTGAATGATCTTCAATACTCTTGATGGCTTTGAATGCTTGGAGGCTTCCTTTAGCTTGTGAGTGGTTGAACCTTGAATGAATAGGAGTTAAGGCTCTTCTATCTTCTTTTCTCTCTCAACTCTTTTTGGATATTTAATACATACATTCTTGATTTGATTCGGAGCCTTTAAATACCTTTCCAAGCCTCCAAAATCGAAATCTAGCCATTATACTTAAAAAACTAGCCATTGGAGGGCATTTGGGTGAGTTCTGTGCTTAAAAAAACTAGCCGTTACTGTTGTCAGAACTTCATGTGTCGACACTTTCTCTTCATATGTCGACACATTATGTCGACACATGTTCTTCTTAAGTCGACACAAGTTCAAAGTGTTCCATTCAAATTCTCTGGAAAAATCAGCTGAGTCGACACATTCTCAGTTGAGTCGATACATTGAGTCGACATGTTGTATCCATGTGTCGACACATCAACTGTTTCTTCAACTTCTACAAGTTCTGTGGCTTGAAAGTCTCAGGCGATGTGTTGATCCATGTGTTGATACCTTGAGTCGACACATAAGGTTCATGTGTCGATGCATCATCTGTGCCATTTGAAACATTGCTACGTACTAGCCTGAGTCGACACATCTTCTTCATGTGTCGACACATCATGTCATGTGTCAACACCTTGAGTCGACACATCAGTGAAAAAGTATAGAAATTGCTGAACTTGTGCTGGAACATGTTTTCATTTGACTTAGTCATCCATTCAACCATTTCTTTGAGTGTCCAAGTCTTGTTTTGTGCAATAATTCCATTCAAACTTGGTTCTTCAACATAATTGGACTTCTTCAGATTTTGTGAGTATCCTTTCAATGAAAATATACTTAAAGCAAACCATTAGTCCTCAAATTATACTTAACTATTTTGCTTATCATCAAAATCAATTAGTGGAGTCAACAATCTTCCCCTTTTTGATGATGACAAAACCCTTAAGTATAAATTGCTTTAAAAGTAAAGCTTTAAGAGAATTGATCAAGATGCACAATATTGAAAGCATTAAGTATATCAATTATTACTTAAAGATATAATCATTCAAAACACAAGTAATATAATTTGAGCTTGTTTCAAAGATAAAGAGTATCAGAGCTTTGTCAAAACTTTGATATTTATTTAAATGCATTAAGAACATGTATCATGATACTCTTACAATGAAAATTTCAGCAATTAACAAAGCTCCCCCTGAATTAATGATTCATAACAAAATTTGTGAGAATCTTTTCAAAAACATTGAAAGAGGGGTTTTGAGAATCAAATTTACTTTGACAAAAGGTAAAGCTCCCCCTTTCATAAATTCAGGTTTTCAAAAATTAAAAGTTACTCCCCCTTTAGTTTGGAGAAGTAAACACATTTATACTTAAATAATATCATGAATTACTCTCCCTTTTTGTTATCATTAAAAAGGAAGATAAAGGGAATACATTTATTTTCAGAATATTTTCTTTAGGAAGCACATTCATGAAAGCAATTCAAGATATAGCATTCATGTCCATCAAAGATATAGGAATGAGTGATCAAAAAGTTTTTCATATATGTCATGAACTTGTACATCAAGTACATAACAAAGGTAAAAGTACATATAAGCATGAAAGTAAACTATCTAGAAATATAAAACTATCTGGAAATACATCAATGTCCTAATCCTCATCCATCGAGTCATCAGAAGATGAACCGATCTCGATCGGTCCGGTATCAGTAAAAGATCAAGCTCGCGGCCATCGTGATCGTAGATCTCGAAGTCTGATCCTGGTTGGCTGAGGAGGGGTACGGCGTCCACGTCCTCTGCGATGAATATAAGTTCGACCTCTGGCTGAAGCAGTAAAGGTAAAAGCTACGTCCTCCGCAGGAACTGAACTGATCGGGTAAATCATCTCAGCAACAGCTAGAGTAGGAGTACGATCAAAAGTAGGGCCTTAATCGAGATGCTGAAAGCCGGGTGTGTAAATCCCAAGCTCTCGAATCAATGAGGATGTATGAAGGGTAGGACTATCAAAAGTAGCTATAACAGCTGATGATATAGGCGTATCAAGAATAACAGTATCAGCTATGGAAGGTATCGATGTATCTATAATATGTGTATCAAGTATGGAGGTCTCGATGATAGGTGTCTAAATGTCAGGAGAATCAATGAATGAAATATCAATGTCAGGTAGGTCAACAACAGGTAAATCAACAACAGGACTAAGAATAGGAATAGGAACTGGAACTGGAGTGTGATCAACCGATCTGATAGGAGAGGATGGATCAGGTATCGGAGCAGGTGAGAAGGATGGCTCAACTGGGCTCACAGGCACGTCATCCGTCACCTCCACAACTGGCTCTGACGTAAGATTGGCAATGTCGAAATGGTCTGAGTCAGTCTCCTCATCTCCAACATCTCCAACAGCTATGTCTCCACCTCCATCTCCAACAGTAGTCTCAACACTAGTATCGATATCAGCAATGTCATCAGCTGGTGCTGGAGCAGGAACATCAATAGATGCAAGAACTGTGTCTGCAGTAGGAGCACTCGTTGAAGATCTGGACAGTGCTGAGAGAATAGCAGAAATACCATCACTGAGACCAATGTGGCTCTCTCTTGTCTCAGTAATAAAAACGTCTAGACGCTGCCTCATAATGAAAACATCGATCTCAATGCATCTGACTCTGTCCTCTAAGGTATCCAAAGTACCACGAGTCTCTGTCTGCTCTGGCTATGGTTGAGTAGATGTAGAAGGATCAGGCTGAGCTGGCTATACTGCCATCTCAGGCTGTGTCTCGCTCGGTCCAGCCTCACCTGAAAGAATCCACTCCTCCTTTGCTATGTCCTCATCAATGTCAGCTCTATCCTCGGCTTGTCTTGATGTCCTCCGTGTCCACTGGCCTCGGACTAAATGATAACCCATGCGATGTAATGACCTGATGTTATATACATCGGTATGGATCAGAGTATGATAAGGCTCATCCTGGAAGCTGACTCCATACTCCCTGAAAAATACAGTCAATCTCATGCCATACAGCAAGCAGAGCCACTGACTAGACGCCGCCTCAGTAATCTGATGAATCATCAGAACATGAAGAAAAATCAATGTCCGCTGAATTAGTGGGACCATCACCAGCAACTCTCTCTAGGCAATGTAGTCGAAACGACCGGTCTTCGGCAGAAGAATCCGGGCAACAATATGATGCAGCAGTCTTATCTTTGCAGATAGTCTCGATACAGGAATAGTGGCTCCCTCTAGTAAGATATCGGACTCAAAAATACACCGGAGGCCACTAACTATGTCCAACAGACTGTCAATAACTGATCCAGTCATGGGTATATCCCATACTCTGCTCAGAATCTCTGCTAAAATGGGAATATCCCATCCTCTAACCTGAGCAATCCAGCCATCTGATCCACGGGCAAGTGATCCGTAGAACTCTTTCATCAACCCGGGATAGTATCTCTCACTGAGCAAACAGAAGGAGGCCAAACCAGCATGTCTAATCCAATCTCCAATCCTGAAATGCTGCTGGTCTAAGAAAGAGAAGTCCACTCGGCGTCCTCCAACCACTATCTTGGAGCTCATCCAGCTAGAAGGAGTAAACAACGGTCGTGCAGGCGGACCGGAGCTCTAGACTCGTGTCGTGCATTTGTTCTCTGCTCTTCTTCATGCTGTGACTGACGAGGTCGGCGAACGACTTGTTTACGAGGACCCATTGTCAACAAACAAAGATTTGGCAAGGTTTTTGGTAGAAATAAGGAGTTTCTAGGGTTTAGGAGCTAAAACCTAGGAGGAAATCCAATAATAAACGACCACCGAACCTTCAAATCCGAGAAAATGGCGGGTAAAAGCAAGGAAACGAGAGGATGAACAGGATGGAACCTGGAATCGAAGTGTCAGCTCGTAGGAGAATGAAATTTGGGAGAAAAAACGGTTCGAAAATCCTTAAAATCTCAGTTTGTCGTCGGGCATATGTCTACTCATGCATGTGTCGACACATCGACTTAAAAACTGAAAAATTTTGGAATTTCACTGAATGATCAAAATTAATTGAAGTAACATGTATTTGGAGTCAAATCAGTAATGATAAATCATGATATATCATAAATAAGGTTAAATTGATCTAGTTTGAGTCAAATTGGAAGGAAAGATTTAATCAAATGGATTGATGATCCCGAGCTCTCTTCTAATCATACAGAATCGATCTTCCAAAAGAGGTTTAGTTAAAATATCAGCTAATTGAAATTCAGTGCATATAAATTCAAGCAAAATATCAATGTCTTCAACATGATCTCTAATAAAGTGATGCCTAGTTTCAATGTGCTTACTCCTAGAGTGTTGAACAGGATTTTTAGTCAAGCAAATAGCACTGGTATTATCATATTTAATAGGAGTTCTAGCCAACTTGATTTCAAAGTCTTCAAGTTATTGCTTAATCCACAAGATTTGAGCACAACAACTTCCTGCTACAATATACTCAGCCTCAGCTGTGGATAGTGCAACTGAAGTTTGTTTCTTGCTAAACCATGAGATTAAGTTAACTCCAAGAAATTGACAAGTTCCACTAGTACTCTTTCTATCTAATCTACAACCAGCAAAGTCTGCATCAAAATATCCAATCAATTCAGCAGAAGAATTTCTAGCATACCACAATCCAATACTAATAGTACCAGGCAGATATCTAATAATGTGCTTAACAGCCATAAGATGTGATTCTTTAGGTTCAGACTGATATCTAGCACACATGTAAATACTGAACATAATATCTGGTCTACTAGTAGTCAGATACAGTAAAGAGCCTATCATGCCTCTATATAATTTCTGATCTACAGATTTACCATTTTCATCTTTATCTAGTTTACATGAGGGGCTCATAGGCGTACCTATTGGCTTAGTAGTCTCTATCCCAAACTTTTTGATAATTTCTCTTGTGTACTTAGCTTGGTTGATGAAGATACCATCTGAAGTTTGCTTGATCTGGAGTCCATGAAAGAAGTTTAGTTCACTCATCATACTCATCTCGAACTCATCCTGCATAAGCTTAGCAAACTCTCGACAAAGAATTTCATTAGTAGCACCAAAAATGATGTCATCAATATATATTTGTACTACTAATAAATCATTGTCTTTCCTTTTCAAAAATAGTGTTTTGTCAACATTTCCTCTAGAAAATTCATTTTCAATAAGAAACTTGCTTAACCTTTCATACCAAGCTCTATGTGCTTGCTTCAATTCATAAAGTGCTTTATGTAATTTGAAAACATGATCAGGATGTATATGATTTTCAAAATCAGGTGGTTGTTCAATAAAGACTTTTTCATTTATAAAACCATTTAAGAAAGCACTCTTAACATCCATTTGAAATAATTTGAAGTTCATAAAGCAGGCAAATGCTAACAATAGTCTAATTACTTCAAGTCTAGCAATAGGAGCAAAGGTTTCATCAAAGTCAATCCCTTCCTCCTGATTGTAGCCTTTAGCAACTAGCCTGCTTTATTTTTAATGACAATATCATTTTCATCTAATTTATTCTTAAATATCCATTTAGTGCCAATAATTGAAACATTAGATGGTCTTTCTACAAGTGTCCAAACATTATTTCTGTCAAATTGTATTAGTTCTTCTTGCATATCATTGATCCAATTAGAGTTTTTTTCAGCTTCTTCAAAATATTTAGGTTCTACTTGAGATACAAAGCAATATAGTCATATTCATTTCTAATAGAAGCTCGAGTTCTTATCCCTTTAGATGGATCACCTAAGATTAATTCCTTAGGGTGTCCATGAGCATACCTCCACTCCTTAGATAGATCTTGATGCATTGGACTGTCATCTTCTTTCTCATCCTTGTCTTGATTTTCTTCATTTGGTTGAGCTTGATCATCCACTGTCAGCTTCTGAAGTTTGTCAGCACCTGCACATTTATCAGATGTATCCTCTTTTCTTGAGGATTTGTTAGTAGATTCTTCAAATACAACATGTACTGACTCTTCTACAACTAAAGTCCATTTGTTAAATACTCTGTATGCCCTGCTTGATGTAGAGTATCCTAAGAAGATACCTTCATCAGACTTGGCATCGAACTTCCTTAGATGATCTTTTCCATTGTTCAAAATAAAACATTTACAACTAAAAACTCGAAAATATTTCAAGGTTGGTTTTCTTTGGTTCCAAAGCTCATATGGAGTTTTCTTTAAAATAGGGCGTATCAAAACTCGATTCAAAACATAACAGGCTATATTTATAGCTTCAGCCCAAAAATACCTTGGCAAATCGTTTTCACAAAGCATAGTGCGTGCCATTTCTTCTAAAGTATGATTTTTCCTTTTTACTATCCCATTCTGCTGAGATGTCCTAGGTGCAGAGAAATTATGTTCTATGCCTTTTTCATTATAAAAGTTTTCGAAATCTTGATTTTTAAATTCAGTTCCATGATCACTACGAATACAAACGACTGAAATACCTTTTTCGTTTGAAACTTTTTTATAAAATTTTATGAATACAGAAAATGACTCATCTTTTTGTGCTAAAAAGAAAACCCAAGTAAATCTCGAAAAATCATCCACAATAACTAATCCATATATCTTGCCTCCTAGACTTGATATTTTAGTTGGTCCAAAGAGATCCATATGAAGTAGTTCAAGTGGTCTACTAGTAGTTACAAATCCTTTTGGTTTAACAGAAGTTTTGACTTGTTTTCCAAATTGACATGCTTGGCAAATTCTATATTTTTCAAAACTGATTTCAGATAAATCTCTAACTAAATTCTTTTTGTAAAGTTTTGAAATAAGGTACATACTAGGATGCTCTAACCTTCTATGCCATAACCAACTAGTCTCTTCCTTGGTAGAATTCATTGCAACAAGGCATTCTCCATTAGGTAAAGATAGATCATCAAGATCTACTGGATAAATATTTTCATGCCTTTTTTCAATGAATTGTACTCCAATTAAATCTGGGCTAGAAATCATGCAATATGATGATTTGAAAATTACTTGAAAACCTTTGTCACAAAACTGGCTAATACTTAAGAGATTATGCCATCTACTAACAATACATTACTAATACTGTTAGAAGGAGTTATGTGAACCTTACCAATTCCAATGATTTTACCTTTACCATTATCACCGAAGGTCACACTCCCTCCATTCAAAGCTTCAAGAGAAGTGAATTGCTTCACATCTCCAGTCATGTGCCTTGAGCAACCACTGTCATGATACCAAATTCGTTTGTTTTCCTTGGTTGCAAGACACACCTCTTCATTATCCTGATGTGTCATGAAATAGAGATTTGCAATTTCAGTCTGCCCTTCTTCTAAACTGGAGTCTTCACTATCACTCCACGTGGCCATCATTGCTTTCTTCATTAGTTTTTTCCTTGATTTCTTGAGGAGAGGACAATCAAATTTATAGTGTCTGGGCTTCTTGCACTCGAAGCATATAGGTACTTCCTTCTCCTTTTTCTTTTCTTTCTCTTTTTTTTTCTCCTTTCCCTTTTCCTTGGATTAAAATTTCTTCTTGTAGGGAAACTTTCTTTTCTTCATAAATCTTCTAAATTTTCGGGCAAGGAGGGCTTCTTCGCCTTATACTTCTTCATCATCATCGAACTCATCAATCGAGGATTCTTCTTGAACATTTGATTTAAAAGTGATCCTCTTCTTCTTTTTATCCAAGTCCATTAATTTCTGTTTCAAGTTGAGCTCATAGGTCATGAGTGATCCTACTAGCTACTGAAGTGGAAGCTTGTCTACATCCTTTGCCTCTTGAATTGCGGTCACCTTTGGATCCCACAACGTCGGAAGTGACCTAAGAATTTTATTCATAAGATCAGCATTAGATATGACTTTACCAAGACTTCTCATAGCATGTACAATATTTGTAAAACATGTATACATATCAGT
Source organism: Areca catechu (assembly GCA_021397845.1). Lineage (NCBI taxonomy): Eukaryota > Viridiplantae > Streptophyta > Magnoliopsida > Arecales > Arecaceae > Areca > Areca catechu. Next base: position 118,814,594 of record CM038044.1, on the reverse strand, counting down.
AATAGATTCATTTGGTTCCATCCGGAACATCTCATATGTGTGCACTAACATATTGACCTTAGTGTTCTTCACTTGATCGGTACCCTCGTGGGTAACTTCAAGTGTGTCCGATATTTCTTTGGCGGACATGCATGTAGATATCCTATTAAACTCACTAGGATCTAATGCACAATACAAGAGATTCATTACCTTAGCATTGATCTCGGATTGTTTAATGTCATTTTCATCCCAATCCTCTTCAAGTTTTGGGATAGAAACACCATTAACCACCACTGAAGGAATATGAGGACCCTTATCAACTACTTTCCACAAATTATAATCTATAGAATGCATATAAATTCTTATCCTAGTTTTTCAATAAGTATAATTTGTTCCATTAAAAATGGAGGTCTATTTGAGGCTTGTCCCTCAACTACACTAGTACCAATTGGGGTTGCCATAAATCTTTACTAAAGGCGGTAAAGCCTATATACCGAGAACAAGGCTCTGATACCACTTGTTGCCCAGAGAGCAACCCAAGAGGGAGGGTGAATTGGGTCTCTAAAAATTTAAAGCTAAGCTTGATAATACAAGTTACAAACTATACGAGACAAGATATGCAATTCAATTTAACAAGGTACTGTGATTTAAGTGCAATACTCTAAAGTAATAGTGCAGGGGAAATTAAAAGCAATAAGCAAAATGTAAAGAACAAGGAGGGAGAAAACAAGCAATCACAAACACAACAATCTATAGTGGTTCGGTGCCAACAATGCACCTACATCCACTCCCCAATATCCACTTGGGAATTCACTATAATCCAATGATTACAGCCGATTAGTTTTCGGGCTCACCAATCAAAACCCGACTTGTTTTACAAGGCTTACAAGTCACAACCTCACTTGGTTTTACAGGCTAACCAAGAACCTAATTGGTTTTCACAAGGCCAACCAAAAACCTCCCTTGGTTTCCAGGCTAACCAAGAACCTTAGTGGTTTTGCGGGCTAACCACCAACCTAATTGGTTTCAAGGCTTACCAATAACCTCACTTGATTTTCAATAGGCTAACAATAACCTTTACAAGATATAAGATGGAGAAATAAAGAACTAATGTAAGCTTTTAATAATAAAGAAAATCAATTGATGTAGCTCGATGTAGTGTTGCTTTGCTCTTATTGAAGCCTTTTGAATGCCCAAGATTGAATGGTCTTCAATGCTCTTGATGGCTTTGAATGCTTGGAGGCTTTCTTTAGCTTGTGAGTGGTTGAACCTTCAATGAATAGGAGTTAAGGCTCTTCTTTCTTCTTTTCTCTCTAAACTCTTTTTGGATATTCAATACATACATTCTTGATTTGATTTGGAGCCTTTAAATACCTTTCCAAGTCTCCAAAATCGAAATCTAGCCGTTATACTTGAAAAACTAGCTGTTGGAGGGCATTTGGATGAGTTCTGTGCTTGAAAAAACTAGCTGTTACTGTTGTCAGAACTCCATGTATCGACACTTCCTCTTCTTGTGTCGACACATTATGTCGACACATGTTCTTCTTGAGTCGACACAAGTTCAAAGTGTTTCATTCAGATTCTCTGAAAAAATCAGTTGAGTCGATACATTCTCAGTTGAGTCGACACATTGAGTCGACACGTTGCATCCATGTGTCGACACATCAACTGTTCCTTCAACTTTTATAAGTTCTGTGACTTGAAAGTCTCAGGCGATGTGTTGATCCATGTGTTGACACCTTGAGTCGACACATAAGGTTCATGTGTCGACACATCATCTGTGCCATTTGAAACATTGCTGCATACTGGCCTGAGTTGACACATCTTCTTCATGTGTCGACACATCATGTCATATATCGACACCTTGAGTCGACACATCAGTGAAAAAGTGCAGAAATTGCTGAACTTGTGCTAGAACATGTTTTCATTTAACTTAGTCATCCATTCAACCATTTCTTTGAGTGTCCAAGTCTTGTTTTATGCAATCATTCCATTCAAACTTGGTTCTTCAATATAATTGGGCTTCTTCAAATTTTGTGAGCATCCTTTCAATGGAAACACACTTAAAGCAAACCATTAGTCCTCAAATTATACTTAACTATTTTGCTTATCATCAAAATCAATTAGTAGAGTCAACACGGGTTTTGATAGCCATAACGACTATATTTTCTGAGAGCCAAAATTGATTCCTACGAGCTCCCAATGACTAGTTTTGCTCCTCCAATGGTCTTAAACTATTTTTTGAAAGTTTTTGAAGTATTTAAGCTTCACTAAACTTATTCATGAAGTATTGAACACACAAGAGATATTTATTCCTCAAGAACTTCACTTCCAAAACTAAAAAGAGAAGATTCCACTAAAAAAGCTTACAAGCCTTTCATTTCAGCATTCCAAAAGTGTCTTTGAAGAGATTCCAAAGAGAAGTCAAGTCAAGCAATCATCAAGAGCCTCAAAGCTTCCATTTTTTACTCTATAAGAGAGTTTGATTGTGCTTTTTATCTTGTATCTCTGATTTTATTCTTTGTTGACCTAGCTTTCAAGGTTTTTGAAAGTAGGTTGTTAAAGGTTGTTGGTGAGTCAAAGGTATAAAACCAACTAGAGTTTAACTTGTGAGTCCAAAGATAAAATAAGTTGTAAAGGTTGTTGGTGAGCCTAGGTGATAAAACCAACTTAGGTTTTGACTTGTGAGCCTTGAAAAACAAGTCGACTATAATCTTGAAGAGATTATAGTGAAATTTTCAATGGAGGCTTGGGAAGTGGACGTAGGTGCTTAGAGTACACCGAACCACTATAAAACTTTGTATTTGTGTATGATTGCTCTTTCTATTACTTGCTCTTCATTCCTTGCATTTAATTTACTGTTATTCACTGCATATCTTTTATTACTAAATCACATTGCTTCACAAACACTTCAAGATCAGCATATAATTGTTTAAATTTTTGAAAGACCCAATTCACCACCCCTCTTGGGCTCCTTTTCTGGGCAACACCGGTGATAGGATCCTGGTGGCCGGGCTGATAGTTTGACCGGTGATAAGACCCTAGTGATAGGACCCTACCGGTCAGACTAGCGATCAGACCAGTAGCAGGACCCTGGCAGCCGGATTGGTGGCAAGATCGATGATAGGACCCTGGCGACTGGATCGGTGGTTTGATCGGTGACCGGACCTTAGCGGCAAGACCTGTGATAGGACCCTACCGGCCAGACCGACAATCAGACCGGTGGCAGAACCCTGGCGACAGGACCAGCAATTTGACTGGTGACGAACCCTACCGGCTGGACCTGTGGCAGGACCCCACCGGCTAGACTAGCAATCAAACGAGTGGCAGGACCCTAGCGATCGGATCGATGGCAAGACCCTGATGGCTAAATCGGTGGCAGGACCTTGATGGCTAGACCGATGGCAGAACCCTAGCAATGGATCGATGGTTTGTCCGATGATAGGACCCTAGCGACCGGACCTGTAACAGGATGCTATCGGCCAGATCGATGATCAGACCGATGGCAGGACCCTGGTGGCTAGATCAGTGGTAGGACCCTCCAATGGCAGGACCCTGGCAGCTGGACCGGTGGCAGTACCCTGGCACTAGTCCAACGATTTGACCGATGATAGGACCCAAGCGACCGTACCTGTGGCAAGACCCTGCCAGCCAGACCAATGGCAAGACCCTAGCTATCGGACCGGTGTTATGACCTTGCCATCGCACCGACGGCAAAACCCTGGCCACTGGACCAGCGATTTGACCGATTATAGGACCCTAGCGGCTAGACCGGTGGTAGGATCCTAGCGACTGAACCGGCGGTTTGATTGATGACAAGACCCTAGTGGCCGGACCTATAGCAGGACCTTGCCTGTTAAACTGGAGATCAGATCGATGGCAGGACCCTAGCAACCGGACTGGTGGTCGAACTGCCAGTCTAGCCGGTAGGGTCTTGCCATAGGTCAGGTCGCTAAGGTCCTATCATTAGTCAAACCATCGATCCAATCACCAGGGTCCTGCCATCGGTCTAGTCGCCAGGGTCCTGCCACCAGTCTGATCGTCGGTCTGGCCGACAGGGTCTTGCCACAAGTCCGGCTAGTAGGGTCCTGTCACAAGTCAAACCGTCGGTTCGTTCATCAGTGTCCTGCCATCGGTCTAGCTTCCAGGGTCTTACGACTGGTCCGATCGCTAGGGTCTTGCCACCGGTCTGGCCGATAGGGTCCTGTCACAGGTCCGGTTGCTAGGTCCTATCACCGGTCAAACCGTCGGTCCGGTCGCTAGGGTCTAGCCACATATCCTGCCATCGGTCTGGTTGCTAGGGTCATGCCATCGGTCTGATCGCCAATCTGGCTGGTAGGGTCCTGCCACAAGTTTAGTCGCTAGGGTCCTGTCACCGGTCAAACCGTCGTTCGGCTGCTAGGGTCCTGCCACCGATCCAGCCATTAAGGGCCTGCCACTGGTCCGGCCGCTAGGGTCCTGCCACCGGTATGATCACCGGTATGGCCGACAGGGTCTTGCCATAGGATGGCCGACAGGGTCTTGCCATAGGATGGCCACTAGGGTCCTTCATCGGTCAAACCGTCGGTCCGGTTGCCAGGGTCCTACCACCAGTCCGGTTGCCAAGGTCTTACCACCGGTCTAGCCGCCAAGGTCCTGCCACGGTCTGATTGCCGATCTGGTCGATAGGGTCCTGTCACATGTTCAGTTGCTAGGGTCCTGTCACCGGTCAAACCGTCGATCCGGTCGCCAGGATCTTACCACCGATCCAGCCATCAGGGTCCTACCACCGGTCTGGCCGCTAGGGTCCTGCTACCCACCTAATCGTCAGTCTAGTTGGTAGGGTCCTATCACAGGCCTAGCCGGTAGGGTCCTGTCATCGGTCAAACTACCGATCCGATCGCCAGGGTTCTGCCACCAATCCAGCCACCACGGTCTTGCCACCGGTCCGACCGATAGGGTCCTACCACCGGTTTGATTGTATCGGTCCAGCCACTAGGGTCCTGCCACTGGTTCGGTCGCTAGGGTCCTGCCACCGTCTGATCGCCAGTCTGGCCGGTACGATCTTGTTGCTAGGGTCTTGGCACCTGTCAAATTGCCGATCCGGCTGCCAGGATCCTGCCATTAGTCTGGCCTGCAAGGTCCTGCCATTGATTTAAATTTTTTTTGAATTTTTATTCAAAATCTAATTTTTGTTAATTTGCTCCCGGTAATCTATGCTTTCAGGTTAATTTTTGTTTTAATTTTTATGAGAAGTCGTAGGTTAAACTTACATTTTTAGTTGAATATTTTTTTTTTTTCTATGAAAAGGTGTAGGTTTAACCTACGGTTAATTTTTTTTTTTTTAATTTTATAAGAAGGTGCAGGTTTAACTTGCACCTTCAGCCAATTTTTTTTTTTTTACCTTTACGAATTTCCACGTGGTATTAAAAAAATCCAGCATGGCAAAAGTACGTAAAGTGATAAATTTGATTGAAATGGCTGTACTTTGATAATATTTTTAAAAAACAAATAATATTTTTTTAAAAAATCCGTATTACAAGCCTAATTTCATGTCGGCAGAGCCAACCTGGACCAGGCGTAGAAAGGTTTCAGAGTTTTCCGGAAAGGCAAAGGCAGGTTCGACCAGAGGTAGAAAGGTTTTCGGAGTTTTCACGGTGTCTGATAACGACAGTTTTCAGAGTTTACGGAGTTCCCAGCGTTTTCTCATAACGAGAATACCCTCCTGACAAAGGCGACAATACTTCGATGGAACCGCTTAACGGCTCCCGAGGAAATATTAACAAAAAGAATTATGAGGAAGTGGAAATCCATGTATAAGTATAACTCCTGGTTCCTATTCTCCTCGTGGACCTCGCAGGCACCCTGGTCCAACTAAATGTAAACATGACACTCATCTTTAATTAATTAATAAATTAAGGGGGAAGTATCTTACTGCCTCCTCCTCCTTCTCCTCCTTAATAAAATAAAATAAAATTTCATGGACGGTTCGCGTTAGGGGACAAAGATTAAATTGAAATTCGTGGTACATAATAGTAGGTTGGGATTTATTATGCCCTTCGGCTTATCATCAAACCGGATCGGCTTCTCTTGCTGAAGTTTAACCCGTCGAAGCCAAGGTTTAACGGCCCGCTCTCGCTGAAGTCTAGTCCGTTGTTCACCTGCTGAAGTCCGACCCACTGGAGCCTAGGTCCAACGGCGCGCTCTCGCTGAGATCCGGCCTACTATTCTACAAACGCCCTCCCTTCGATCGACGTCCGACCGACTCACTTCAAGGCCCAGCAAGTTTCATAAACCTCTTCCGTTGTAACAAACTCCTGCCACATCAGCAGCCCTGCTCCACTACTCCCACGATGTCGCCTTTTCCAGGCACCACGTGGCCACTCTCCAGGTCCTTATAGGGGCAAATCAGTCTTCCTCGGCCTACTCCCTAACAACTTTTGGACTGTTCCGCGCCTATATAAGGTATCCGGGGGACCCTGTTTCGAGCTAAGTTATCTATTCCCTCTCCTTATGCTGCTGCATCTTTGATTCCTCCATTCTATTGCCTACAAGCTCCTGCTAACTTAGGCATCAGAGTGTCCCTCGCCGGAACACCACCGGCGCCCTAGGGACTTTGTTGCAGGTTGACCGGTAGAGGAGCGCTCCAACGAAGCCAACCAGACCCGATCCAGGAGAAGTTGCAGCAACAGATTGGCGCTAAAGGAATGGCGCTTTTTCTCCCTTCTCTAAAAAGATGAATTCACTTATCCACGAAAAAATGGCTAAGGGGAGAGCACCGAACACTTCTACCAGAGGCTTTTCTCCATCCAGGACCGAAGAACCTCTGGGGGAAAGCACCACCACCACTGCCGTTGTCTCCGTCGCTCCTGCGGAGCCCACCATCACTCCGGGACTGCAGCAGTTCTAGATGCTGGTGAATCGCATTGAAACACTCACTATGGCGATTCAACATTTTCAGGAGACGGCCGATAACCAGCAACAACCACCCGCCGTGTCCTGCAATGATCATCAGCCCGTTGCTGGAGGGAGTCGACAACCAGATGTCCCTTAACATTATTCTCACCCCGTTGCAGAGCACCGAAGGTCCCTGGGGGCTCGCACCGATAGCAAGAGGGCGAGATCTGCCTTGCCTTCTTATGCTGAATCCATCCCTGCCGGCGTTCAGCCTCCAACCGAACCCCCTAGAGACTACACCAACAAAATTCTGCGCATAGAGGAGCGCATTGAGGAGATTGTCCTTCGGTAGAAGGCCGAAGGGGGGCAGGTATACGATTCCCGCCCGCCTTTCTCCAGTGAGATTCTGGCGGAGACGATTCCCTGCCATTTTAAAGTTCCTCAGGTTCCCTACGACGGCACCACCGACCCGCTGGACCATTTGGGCACCTACAAGGCCCACATGATGGTACAGGGTGCCTCCGACGCCCTTCACTGTATCACCTTTCCAGCAACCCGGAAGAAGGCCACCCGGATGTGGTTCTCCGCCATCCGACCAGGTACGATCCACTCCTTCCCCCAACTCGAAAACCTCTTTCTTTCCCATTTTAGGACTTGCAGTCGGACTCCAAGGAATACCGATTGCCTCTTCCTCGTATTGCAAAGAGAGGGAGAGACTCTCCGAGACTACATGGCCCGTTTCAACTCAGCGGCCATGGAGGTACCGGACTTGAACGAGGCGGTGGCTATGTCGGCCTTTAAAAGAGGGCTCCGAGCATCCCGGCTTACTTTCTTCCTGGACAAGCGGTGAGCTGTTGCCAGGAGGAGGGGAGGCCGATCCTCAAGAAGCGGAGTGACAAGGCTCCTGAAGTCTGACCCCCCAACAACAACAACCAGTCCACCTGGTGCCAGAGTCCAAAGCCGAAGGACTACCCCAGGAGGTTCGAAAGTTATGCACCCCTCTCCCTCTCGAGGGAGAAGATCTTCCTGGAGATCGAAAATGAGACCTTCCTCCAAAGGCCTCGCTCGATGAGGATCCCACCTGCCGCCAGGGACAGGAACAAATACTGCAAGTTCCATTGGGATCATGATCACAATACTGAGGAGTGCCTATAGCTGAAGGACGCCATCGAAGATCTCATCCGAAGGGGGTACTTGCAAAAGTACGTCCGACCCCGTGGGATCGGGCCAAAGCCTCCATCGCTAGAAACACTCCGGAGGAGGTGGAGCTCCCCAACCAAAGGCCGACTGATGGAGGCATCAGCATGCTGCATCAAAGGTCCGACTGGAGCTACGGGGATGGTCCAGACATTGTCAAGAGATCAAGGGGCTCCAATACAATCACCTTCTTCGACGAGGACCTTCTGGAGTCCCATGTTTTTGAAAATGATCCTGTGGTCGTGTCGGCGGTAATTGCCAACTACGATGTAAAAAAAATACTTATAGATATGGAAGCTCCATGGAGGTGTTATTGTATGATGCTTTCTTGAGAATGAACTTGTCCCGGCCGATGCTGCATGAATCCCCCATACTGTTGATAAGCTTCAGGGGAAACTCCATCAAAGTTGAAGGGGAGAAATCACCTTACCCGTGACCATCAGGACGGAGTCTTTCCAAAAAACTCTTCCCATCAATTTTGTAGTCGTCCAGACGACCTCGGCATACAACACCATTTTAGGCGAACTGGCTCTCAACAAGTTCCGAGCCATCGTGTCTACTTATCATATGGTGGCAAAGTTTCCAACCAGGAGCGGGGTTGGAATGATGAGGGGAGACCGTCGGATGGCCAGACAATGTTTAACTATCCTTAACCAACAGTCGGAAGGCCGTTCTACGCTGGAGCAGCTCGATCCGAGGGCTGAGGCCGACGACCGCGGTCAGCCGGAAGAGAAAATCCTGTTTGTTCCCCTTCGGGAGGATGACCCCACCAAAGTCCTCCATATTGGAAGCTCCCTCAGCAAAGAAATCAAGTCAGAGCTAATTGGCTTCCTTAGGAGCAACACCGACGTCTTTGCCTAGTCAGCTTCGGACATGCCGGGTATCCCGCCAGATGTCATCACCCACAAGCTTAAGGTGGATCCGACCTACAGGCCCATCCGGCAAAAAAAGAGGAGCTTCACCGTCGAAAGGCAAGGGCTATTGATGAAGAAGTAAAAAAGCTCTCAGACGCCGGCTTTATCAGGGAAGTCCACTATCCAGAGTGGCTGGCGAATATCGTCATGGTGAAGAAGGCGAACGGAAAGTGGAGGATCTGTGTAGATTACACCGACCTCAACAAGGCTTGTCCGAAGAACAGCTCCCTGTGCCAAAGATTTATCAGCTGGTGGATGCCACGGCCGGCCACCAGCTTCTGAGTTTTATGGATGCCTTCTCGGGCTATAACCATGTCAAGATGCATCCGGAGGATGAGGAGAAGACTACCTTCGTCACCGACAAAAGCCTGTATTGTTACAGGATGATGCCTTTCGACTTAAAGAATGTCGGTGCCACTTTCCAAAGACTGATCAACTGAGTGTTCGAAGGGCAGTTAGGCAGAAATATGGAGGCTTATGTGGATGACATGATAGTAAAGAGCCTCCATAATGCCGACCACATCAAGGACTTGCGGGAATCCTTTGATGCACTCAGACGTCATCGGATGAAGCTGAATCCTGCGAAGTGCACTTTTGGGGTAATGTCTGGCAAGTTCCTCGGCTTCTTGGTTACACATAGAGGAATTGAAGTAAACCCAGACAAGATAAGAGCGGTCATTGAGATGGCGCATCCGACCAACAAGAAGCAGGTGCAGGAGCTCACGGGCCGAATTGCCTCACTCAGTCGCTTCATCTCTCGTTCAGCTGAAAAGCCCCTGCCATTCTTTAAAACTCTGCGCCGATCGAATCATTTCATTTGGACTGAAGAATGTCGGTCAGCCTTCGAAGCCTTGAAAGAATATCTGAGGAATCCTCCGTTGCTGGTCAAGCTGATGGAGGGGGAGCTGTTGTATCTATATCTGTCGGCGTCGGACGAGGCGGTCAGTTTCGTACTCATCTGAATGGGAGAAGATGACCAACAGAAGCTCGTTTACTACATCAGCAAAGTCCTCCATGATGCCGAAACAAGGTACCCAAAGATGCAGAAGTTGATCTATTCTTTGGTCATGTCTTCCAAGCAGCTTCGACCGTATTTCCAGGTGCATCCGATTGTGGCGATGACCGACCAACCTCTTAAGGCAATTCTCCGAAGTCCGGACACCTCCGGTCGGCTCGCCAAGTGGGCTGTCAAACTTGGCGAGTTTGATATATCTTTCCAGTCATGATCCGCCTTGAAGGCCCAGGTAATTGCTGACTTCATTGCAGAGTGCACCTGGAAACAGGAAGCATCATCCCAAGTGGCTGAAGCACCTAAGGCTGACGCCGTCTCCGAAGTTGAACTAGCCTGGACCCTCCATGTGGATGGAGCGTCCAACCTTGTAGGCTGCGGGGCCGGCCTGATCTTAGATGACCCAGACGGAGAATACATGGAGTATGCTTTGCATTTTTCATTTCAGGTGTCAAACAATCAGGCGGAGTACGAAGTCCTGCTGGTGCGACTGTGAATGACCAATGAGCTAGGCATCGGCCGAATAAGAGCCTTCTTTGACTTCCAGCTGGTGGTCAACTAGGTGAAGGGTGAATTTGAAACAAGGGACTCGACCCTAGCCATATACCTAAATAAGGTACAAAGCCTCATCTCTCGGCTCAAGTTCTTCAAAATCCTTCATATACCTCGTCTGCATAATTCTTGGGTGGATGCATTGTCATGGTTGGCTACGGCCGCCACTACCACCTCCGACCGAACCATTGTGGAGCACCTACGACATCCAAGTATCACGGAGGAGCCGATTGAAGTCCACCAAGTGGAATTGGAAACCTCCTCGATGGATCCAATTCTTGCTTTTCTGGTCAAAGGGGCTCTTCCAGAAGATCCGACCAAAGCTAAGCGAGTACGTTGGACAACCTCTAAATACGTCGTCCTTGACGGTGTCTTGTACAAGCGGTCATTCTCATAGCCACTGTTGAAGTGCTTGGGGTCGACCAATGCGGACTACACGCTCAGAGAAGCCCATGAAGGCATCTGCAGTGACCACCTTGGAGGAAGGTCCCTGGCCTACAAAATCATCCGGCAAGGGTACTATTGGCCCACCATTCAGAAAGACGCGTCGGATTTCGTCCGAAGGTGCGACGCGTGTCTAAGGTACTCCATTATCCAAAGGAGGCCGGCCAGCCAGCTGACTCCGATCACTGCATCATGGCCGTTCGCACAATGGGGGATGGATATCTTAGGACCCTTTCTCTCGGCGTCCGGTCAATGAAAGTTTCTACTTGTAGCCATTGACTATTTCTCCAAATGGGTAGAAGCCGAACCGCTGGCACAAATAACCGAGGCCAAGGTGGAGAACTTCATTCAGAACAGCATTCTCTTCCGATTCAGCATTCTATAAACAATCATCATTGACAACAAAATACAGTTTGACAACCCTAAGTTCCGGGAATTCTGTTAGCAATATCACATCTCCCATCGGCTTACGTCGATCGGACACCCTCAGTCCAATGGAGAAGCTGAAATCACCAATCGGACCATCTTACATGGACTAAAAATCTGATTGAATAATGCCAAAGGACTCTGGGCATAAGAGCTCCATTCAGTACTATCGGCCTATCGGACAACTGTCCGGTCAGCAACCAGGGAAACTCCATTCAACCTTACCTATGGAAGCGAGGCAGTCATCCCCGTTGAAATATCTCTGCAATACCTGAGGATTGACCACTGTGCCGAACCGGCTAACTTTGAGCAGCGAAGGGCTGACCTGGACCTACTTGAAGAAACTAGGCTCCATACAAGCTTGAAGATGGCGGCCTACCATCAGAAGATGAAAAAGTATTATAACTTGCGAGTCAAGGCGCGAGCTTTCCGAGTTGGATACCTAGTCTTGCGGAGGACAGACATTTTAAGACTAGCTGAGCGAGGGAAACTTTTCCCAAATTGGGAAGGACCCTACCGGATCGTTGAAGTAATTCGAGCCGGAACCTACCGGCTCGAGCATTTGGATGGACAACAGATAACACGCCCGTGAAATGTAGGCAACCTCTGCAAGTATTATCAATAAAATACACAATCTTTTTGTGAAGTACTCCGAAAAGTCCGATCTCGGTCGGCAAAGGCTCTAGGGCAGTCTAACTTCGAAAAGTCCGACCCCGGTCGGCAAAGGCTCTAGGGCAGCCCACCTTCGAAAAGTCCGACCCCGGTCGGTAAAGGCTCTAAGGCAGCCCATCTCTGAAAGCTCGACTCCGGCCAGTGACATATTCGGGTTCGGATGAGCTGACGGGCCAACACTTGGAAAGGAATTTCTCAAATAAATGAGTCTGCCCTGAGCTACTGTCCATTGCCTGCCTTGACATCTTCGAGTTCATCCGCACCGTTCGACTGATCAAAGGGCCACACTTAGAAAAATTTGTAGCCCTACATCAGGCTACTATTCGGCTTACTGTTCAACAATTGGCGGAGCTACTTAGCCGATGGATCAGCACACAGGGTGGAAGCCCTATGTAAGTTGGTTCGGCCTGAGCAACAAGTTAGCATCTACTTCGGTGGTCCGATCATCCACTCCGACAAGCCGACGGGCCCATACTTAGAAAATATTCCGAAAACAAGATGTGTACATATGCAAGAGATGCTATAAAAGATTCTATTGATTTAAAGAGTTTTTACAAAATCGAGGATCATACCTTTACAAATACCTATGTCTGACCCTTGGGAGGTACAGTTATAACGTCGATGATGACTTCCTCTCCCTCTCTCGAAGCTCTGACGGGAATGGCTGCCGCTCCCGCATCGGCTTCGGCTTGGGCGTCCTGTTCAGCTGCCATCGCGACGGCTTCGGCTACGTTGGCAGTCGGATCTGTCGCCTCTGCGATCTCCTCCTCCACCGGCTTCTTCAGTTGGAAGGGGGAGAGGTCGAGTTCCGGGAAGGCAGTGCCCACCTTCTCCAGACACTCCTCATACCCATAATCAAAGCCGACTGTGCCGGCCTCGTTCATCTCCTCCACGAAGTCTTGGGAGGCCTTATACTTCACGACGGCCTCTTTAGCTGCCATCTTCAGCAGTTCTTGGGTAGTCTTTAGCAGACCCTTGTATCGCTCCACCACCGCTTGGTGACCCTGTGAACACCTCTCGGACTCGGTCAGGCGCTCCGTCTGCACTATTAGCCAGCGGGTCAGAGCTTTGACCTTCCACTTCTTACTTTTTAGCCTCGCCTCCCGGTCAGCCTCTTGGGCCAGCGAGTCTTCAAGTTGCTTCTTCCGAGCCTCCGACTCGGTCCGTAGGGCAGACATTTCTCCTTCAATTGCCCGAAGGCAGGTTAGCTTTGCCCTGGTAGCTGTCAGCGCCACCCATGCGGTGTCCCTCGCCGCCTCCGCTGCTTCTGCTCTCTTGGTTAAGTGCTCCTTCAAATGGAGCAACTCACCCAAGCCGTTGTCCACCAGCAGCGAGTCACGAATAAGCTGCCGGCAAACATACAGTCAGGAGGTTATAAGAAATAAGGTAAAAACTGAAAGCTCGAACCTGAAACTCACCCCAAACAAATGATGGAGAAGACTAATGGTGGCTTCATTCACTGACCACCCGTTAACACCGGCGATAGCCCACTGGAGCTGTTCTTTGACCTGTTTGGCGCCGGCTGGCCATCCTTGATGGTTTCCATCATCGCCAGCATCGTCGGCCCTTTTCTCGATGGCCGACGGCCCTTCAGCTACCTATTTTCCCCGGACCCCCGGGGAAACCTCCTCCATTTGATCCAGTGGCGGAGAGAATGGGGTCGTTCCTACCTCGACCGGCGCTGGATATTCCTCTCCCACCCAGGTAGTTGATTGCCCGACGGACGACGAACATTCCAGCACTATCATTTTTTGGCGATCGGATAGTGGCACATCATCCTCCGACTCCACTGAGACTCTGCCGTGGACGGCTCTCCCATCCATTGCTTCTTCGGCCTCTCAGGTGCCAGCTCTGGCCCGTTGTCTTTTGGGCTCCTAAGGAGTTGGCTCCGAAATGCGGACGACCCTCCTCTATGCCGACCGCGCTGAAAGGGTCGCTCGGTCCAGCCTCATCTTGCCACCTGCCAATGAACGAGGCCAGAGTCAGTGACAAAATCAAGGTCAATAAAAAGAAAATAGTAGGTCCTCCTTAACGGCCCCCATCCTACCCAACATCTGATGTCGGCTGATTCCAGCCTGATAAAGACTATCCTCATGAAGCATGAAGCCGACGAACTTCGGATCTTCGTCGTTCAGCTTATGGAAGTTGGCCTCATCGGCCCTCAGTACTTTCCTTCCACTCATGGCATTCGGCCTTGGCTCTCTCCATGCTGGTTCAAAGCCCCACGGCTCTAGGCTGTCTACAAAAAAGAATCGGGACTTCCATCCGTGGATAGCCAACGGAAGTCCCCCTAATATCTTCGGGCCAGGGCGGGGACTAAACATCCACCACTCCTTGCTTTGGAAGTCCTATTTTAAAAGGAAAAAGTTGGAAAACAGGGATAACCTGGGCTCGACTTCGGCTTCCCGACAGAAGACCAGGAATCCACAGATGACCCGAATGCTATTCGAGGTCAGCTGTGAAGGGGTAACTCTATAGTTATTGAAGATTTGGACAAAAAAATTGAGGGGGAATCGAAGGCCGACCTTGAGGTGATCTTCGTAAATAGGAAGTGCTCCTAAGTTCAGTGGGCCATTTATTCTCCCTTCCTTACTAGGGATGTGAGGTGTAAGGGTAGTCGGGATGCCGTAAACTACCCTGAGGTTTTCCACTCTCTCTGGTCATGTTTGTGGCGATGTCGAACGGGCCGGGTTCCCTATTCCTGTGGACCAAGCTCCTACCGGAAGCCATGCTAATGGAGGTTTCTAAAGAAGAAGAAGGAGGCGGGGGCAGAACTAACCTGGCGAACAGAATTCCTAGCGAAGACAAAAGCAATGGAGGAGTCTCTCTCTCTCTCTCCAAACTCAGGCGCAATGAAGGACCCCCTCCGAATGTTCGCCTCTCCTTTTATAGGCGTTGAGGGGCCGACTCCCGGTGCCCCTCGAGCGCCGTGATCTGTGGCATTCGACACGGCTCTTTGATTGGACAGGGAAGCCGAAGGAACGCATCGAATTGTGTTCTGATCACGATCCGTGTAATTACCTGATCAACGATGGATAAGCCGTACCGGGCACCGCATCGACCGCTGGGATTTCGCCGCGTGGCCCACGTCGCAACAGGGGTGCATCGCACGGTCATTTCGGGCTGGCAGCCCATAATGGCACCGTATCAGCAATAACTACCTCCCTCGGTGCCTCCAATCCGGCAGTGACACCTGTCCAAGAGCAGAATTTTGGAGCAGGAGATGACCGGTCGCCACACGCCGAGTCAGGCTCGCCATCATTCTGAAAATTGATGCATTTATTGTCAAGATAATGCCCTCGTACTTCGAGATTGCACGATCGCTCGAAGGCTAAGGGCAAGGGGGACTACTATTATGCCCATCCGACTCACTACCAAAACTCACCACCAAACCGGACCGGCTTCTCCTGCTGAAGTCCGACCCGCCGGAGCCAAGGTCCGACGGCCCGCTCTCGCTGAAGTCCGGCCCGCTGTTCACCTGCTGAAGTCCGACCCACCGGATCCTAGGTCCGATGGCCCACTCTCGCTGAGGTCCGGCCCACTATTCTACAAACGCCCTCTTCGATCGACGTCCGACCGACTCACTTCAGGACCCAGCAAGTTTCATAAACCTCTTCCGTTGTAACAAACTCCTGCCACATTAGCAGCCCTGCTCCACTACTCCCACGACGCCGCCTTTTCCAAGCATCACGTGGCCACTCTCCAAATCCTTATAGGGACAAATCGGTCTTTCTCGGCCTACTCCCTAACAACTTTTGGACTGTTCCGCACCTATATAAGATACCCGGGAGACCCCGTTTCGAGCTAAGTTCTCTCTTCCCTCTCCGCTGCTGCACCTTTGATTCTTCATTATGTTGCCTACAAGCTCCTGCTAACTTAGGTATCGGAGTGTCCCCCGCCGGAACACCACCGGCGTCCTGGGGACTTTGTTGCAGGTCGACCGGTAGAGGAGCGCTCCAGCAAAATCAACCGGACCTGATCTAGGAGAAGTTATAGCAATAGGACTGATTACACGCAAAAGACTTTCCCAGCCTAAACCATCGAATACTTCATCTATCTCCATCTTACTTACGTCTCGTACTCACCGCTAAAATTTTCCACCACGGTCCATATCCTTCGTCCATGCCCATCAAACTCACCAAAACCAATTACATGTTACAGTGGACCCTCCCTCAATCTATTCCTAGCGAATTCGCGGATTTCTATGTCAAACAGAAGCAACACATGTGACATATTCAACAATCTGACCTGAGATTACAAGTTAAATAGAATTTATGCAGACATTAAATATGTATAAATAATAGATCTCAAATAAACACAAACTACATATATATGGTGAATTAGTTCCAGCAATCAAGAAATTAACACTGCATCTATAGAAATTATCACAATCGCGCTAATCTAACATGAGGATTAAAAATTAAGAAGAGTTTATGCGGACCTCAGATATAAATAGTAAATTGAAAATAAGCACAACCATATATATATATATATATATAGAGAGAGAGAGAGAGAGAGAGAGAGAGAGAGAGAGAGAGAGAGAGAGAGAAATTAATGGATATGAACTAATCCAACACAAGGGTTAAACATTAAAAAGAACTTATGCAGGCATTAAACATTTGTGATAAACAGAAAATAAACACAAATGTTATAGGTATGGTGCAATGATTTTGAAAAAGGCTGGATCTATAGAAACTAACACAGATACACCAATCCAACATGTGGATTTAAAATTCCCATGGGAGATCCATAAAAGGGATGAGGATCCAATAAAATTCCACGGGGATATATAAGGGATTAAGATCCACTTTCACCATATTAATATGTAAAAAACTATGGGCCAAGGAATGGCATTTCCATAGTTTTTTGGTGATTTATTAGTACTAACATATCTTCAATAAATTATTCATAACTTCTTTGTCTACCACTATTCTTGATGATTCAAGATACGTTGGCATGAAACTAACATAAGAATGAAAATTAAAATGAATTTATGCTAACATTAGATATACATAATAAATTGAAAATAAGAACAACTACATATATACGCGAACTACTGCTGAAGAAACACCGGATATATAGAAATTAATGGATATGCACTAATCTAACATGAAGATTAAATTTAAAAAGAATTTATATAGATTGGAAAATAAGCACAGACAATTTAGATATGGTGCAACGGTTATTGAAAAGAATGGATCTACAGAAACCACCACGTGCACTAATCCAACAAGTGGATTTAAAAATTCGAGAATTTATGGCTCTACTATAACAAATCATCCTTCTTGACTAAATCTCTCATTTCCGGTTCTTCATTTAAGATTTGCTGTAATACGATTTCCTTTATGATATCATCATCTTCTATAAAATATCCAAATTATCTTTTATCATTGATTTCTTTATTCGAAACGTTCCATAAAGATTTTTTCTATTTCCAAATTTTCTCTTCCATTCTATAATCCTAAAAATTTATGCTTTATTATTTTATTTTAGTTATTTTTTCTGAATTCTCTTCTTCATCATATTCATTTCATGCCATATTTCTTCTCAATCATCTTCCTATGTCATATTCCTTCAACGTTATATCCCCAAAACTTTCTTTTTCATTTTATTTTAATGATTTCTTCTTAATCTCTTTCCATGTTATATTCCTTTCACGTCATATTCCCAAAATTTTCTTTTCCATTTTATTTTGCTAATTTCTTCTGAATACTTTTCTACATCATATTCTTTCCATGCCATATTCTCAAAATTTTTTTCTTATTTTATGTTTTGATTTCTTATGAATCCTCTTCCACATCATATTCCTGTTTGTTGATTTTTGAATCATTTTCCACATCATGTTTGCTTTCTTTTGAATCATCTTCCACATCATATTCTTGTTTGTTGATTTCTTCTGAATCCTCTTTACACAATATTCACAAAACTTTTTTTTTTTGAATATAATTAACTAAACCTTGCACACAGTTAAATTGCTACTACACATAATTAAATTGAGCTAGCACATAATTAATTGTATATAGTTAATTTATAATTACATGTAGTTAAATTAAACCTACATATAATTAACTAAACTTATCACACAGTTAAATTACTATTGCATATAGTTAATTTAGTTCTGCATATAATTAACAAAACCTGACACATAATTAAATTATTGTTGAACACAGTTAATTAAGTTCTACATATAATTAACTAAACCTAGCACATAATTAAATTACTACTGTACACTATTAAATTAAGCCAGCATACAGTTAATTTAATACTGCACATAGTTAATTTAATATTACATATAGTTAAATTGAGCTTGCACATAATTAACTAAACATAGCACATAGTTAAATTACCATTGTACACAATTTAGTTCTTCACATAATTAACTAAACCTGGAACATAATTAAATTACTACTGCATATAATTAAATTAAGATAGTATATAGTTAATTTAATACAGCATACAATTAATTTAATATTACACATAGTTAAATTGAGCTTGCATACAATTAACTAAACTAGTATAAAATTAAATTATCATTGGATACAGTTAATTTAGTTTTGCATATAATTAACTAAACCTGATATATAATTAAATTACTGTTGTTCACACAAAAAGAATTAAGAAGATCAACCTCGAATTTATAGCATGCAAGAGAGACCACCAAAAGAAAAGTGATCCTTATAACTGACTAAATTTTATTGCAAGAACTCAATAATAAAAGCCTGTTTGTAATTAATCTTGCTCAACTTTGAGCTTTTAAATTTTTTCAAAAGATAAATGATCAACGCATTCACTACTAGTTGTATTAACTTTAAAAAAAAAAACCCATTCTTGAATCAAAGCATGATCCTTTAATAAAAATCATAACTTTCATAGTGTCTAATTTATGCCTACATTACATTACATGAACTATCATGAAGAATCAAGCATGAAAATCTTAATCTAAATTATGAACTAAAAAGTTTAGATCTGGGGTTCTCTCCAAGAAAAGCGTCATCTCTCCAAAGTTTGCAGTAATAAATAGTAATATTAATTTCCCGTCTTCTTGATTTTGACTAGACGATTTCAAGGATTTCACGTCTTCCTGATTCCAGCAAGGCATCGGAGCAGAGGGAAAGTAAGAAATCATCGTAGCTCTTGTCAAAAGAGGAAGCAGGAAAAACACGGAAATTCATCCATGAAAATAAAAGGATTTTGGAATGGGGGCATTTTTGTCTTTTAAAAATTAAAAAAATAAATCTAGACCGGGAGTTATGATTTGGATCAATAAGGACTAAATATTTCAGTCTGGTCTATAAAAAGATCGGATGTTAAAAACCCCTTAAAAATTTTGTGGGTGGTTCATATAAGGGATGAGGATCCAATAACATTCCATGAGGATACGAGGGATAAGGATCCACTTTCCCCATATTAATAAGTCAAGGAATGGCATTTCCATAAGTTTTGGAGGTTTATTAATATGGGACAAAAATGAACGAAATGAATGGATGATGATGTGCTCTAGTGACCAGCTATCCATGATGAGCAATGGATTACAAGCATGAATTGAAATTAAGCATAAGAAAGACAATTATCTTCCAAGCAAGGAACTAGTTGATCAAAAATTAGGCACCCGCATGCATGTTACATTCAAATTAATATAGGAAGGATCTCATGGCTAGGAAACAATTTGTAAACCATTTGTACTAGGTTAAACACCTTCAATTCTCAGATCTAAAGGGCCAAGAAGTGGTTCTCCTACCAACAATGAAGGCTAAAAAAATTATTTGGTAGAAGGAAAGCTCTCACCACTCATAGGAATGAGGACTAGATTGTAAGACTAGTATTCCCAAAACTTGAGAACCTACCTTGCACTTGGTTCATGACTTGGAACCTTGATCTTCAACCCCAAATCAGCGAGAGAACCTGCAAAGAACTTCCTATAAGGGCATGGAAGCAAATTGAAAGAAGGAAATGAACAAGGTAAAACAAGGAGATGAAAGCTTGGCGATGGATTGAAACTAGGAGGCAGGTTTTGGGTCTCACACCCTCTCCCTCTTGGAGTGCACTTCAAGGACCTTGATAGGACTTCTTTGAAGTGGAGAATGGGCCTCTCACCCTCTCCCTCAAGGAATGACTTAGCTCTTAGGCTAGGGAATAAAAGAAACAAGCTAGACTAGGGCCTCTCACCCTCTCCACACAAGGAGCAAAAATCAAGAACTCGGCAAGAAAAAATTGGAATCAAACAAACTTCTTTTCATTCAACCATAACATGAGGTATAGGAGGAGCTTGGGTCCTATTTATAGGCCCCAAGGTATACTATGGGTTCGACTAAGGAGAAGGAAAAGTAACTCTAGTTCTAAGTAGATTAGTTAGGCTAACTGTTGGCTTTGGCTCCTTAATTTTGATGAATAATAAAACACTGAGTATATATTTGGACCAATATTTCAAATGGAGTATGAATTTCAAGCCTTAGGTACATCACTTTCTCCAACAAAAAGGTATCGAGCTTACTAATTGAAGAGCAAGAAGTTTCTCATGTTGATTGAGCTCTTCACCTTGGAATATTGTCAAAACAACGTTCTTGGCATTCATAAAGAACCATCAAATGGATAAATGGTCAAATCTTTAAGAGTTTCAAGTTTGGCATGCTTATTTGGATGGCACAGGACCAAGTATCGACTCATGAAGGAATTTCAGAAGTATCAGAAGATCGGCACATAAAGTTTCAGTGGCACACTTCAAGTGTCGACTCATGAGGTTGACTCACACTTCAAGTGTCGACTCATCGCCTGAAAAAAATTCTGGATAGAACTTCATGTGTTTCTAGATTCTGTATCAAGTGTCAACTCATGAGGTTAACTCATAGATCAAGTATCGATTCAAGATCTAACAGCTAGTTTTTCAGAATTTTAGACTTGCTTCCAAACGATTCCAAACGGCTATTTTTCGAATTCTAACGATCTTCAATGATCTTTTTAATGGATTTGAGATATTTAACACTCACCAAACCTTACACAGTCAAGAAGAAAGAGTGAATTCACATGAGACAAACTCTATTCATTTGAAAAGATAAGAAGAGTGTGTTTAAAGAGATTCCCTTGCAAAACCTTCTATTTTTGAGTTGTTAAGGTTTCAAGTGCCTTGCCATAATTGTGCATTCAAGAGATTCCAAAGAGAAGTCAACTCAAGCGATCAAGAAGCTTCAACGATCTTCATTTTAGCTCATTCTAGGAGCTTTTATTATGCTCTTTATTATATTCTTGTTCTTGCTTTGTTGACCTAGGTTTTAAGGTTTTTGAAACTAGGTTGTAAAGGTTGTTGGTGAGCCAAAAGATAAAACCAACTAGGGTTTGACTTGTGAGCCCGAAAATAAAATAAGTTGTAAAGGTTGTTAGTGAGCCTAGGTGATAAAACCAACTTAGGTTTTGACTTGTGAGCCTTGAAAAACAAGTCGGCTATAATCTTGAAGAGATTATAGTGATTTTTCCAAGGAAAAGCTTGGGGAGTGGACGTAGGAGCTTGGAGTGCACCGAACCACTATAAAATATTGTATTTGTGTGTGATTGCTCTCTTTCCTACTTGCTTTTTATTATTTGCATTTAATTTGTTGTTATCTGCTGCATATCTCTTAGAGTTAATCATTTTGTTTCACAAACACTTCAAGGCCAACACATAATTGTTTTAATTTTTCAAAAGATCTAATTCACCTCCCTTTTGGGCTCCATTTCTGGGCAACAAGTAGTATTAGAGCATCGGTACTCTACTTGTAGGTCCAACTATCTTGAGTGAAAGATCATGACAGTCCCAATTGATATGGGTGTTATAGAAGGGCAAGCCTCTAACCATCCCCCATTGTTTAATGGCATAAATTACACATACTGGAAGACACACATGCACATTTATATACAAGCTATTGATTACAATATATGGAGAATTATAGTTAAAGGGCCTCATCAGTCCACTCACTTGGTTAATGGGATTCTCACTCCTAAACTTGAAGAAGATTGAGATGAGAATGATATTAAGCAAGCTGAAATTAATGCTAAAGCTATGAACTTATTATTTTGTGCACTTGACCCTGGTGAATTCAATAGAATTTCAAATTATCTCTCCTCCAAGGAAATATGGGACACGTTTGAAGTTACCCATGAGGATACACATCAAGTGAAGACTACCAAAGTGAACATGCTTATTCACACCTATGAAATGTTTAGAATGGAACCTTCTAAATCTATTAGTGAAATATATACTAGATTCACTAATATTGTAATGGCATGAAAAGTTTAGGTAAGGTTATTTCTAATGGTGAACTTGTGAATAAACTCCTTAGGTTTCTTCCAGCTTCATGGGATGCTAAAGTCACCGCCATAGAAGAAGCCAAAGATGTCAACACACTTCCTTTCGAGCAGCTTTTGGGTTTATTAATGACTTATGAGCTATCCTTGAAACAAAAGATGGTGGACAATGATAAGAAGAAGAAAGTAATTACCTTCAAGTCCACTACAAAAGATGAGTCAAGTAATGAATCTGAAGAAGAGGATGATGAAGATGAGACGGCTCTCATAGAAAGAAAGTTTAGGAAGTTTATGAGAAAAAAGAAATATAATTTCAAGAAGAAACCTCAAAAGGGAGAGCCTAGCAAAGAGAAAGAAAAGGAGCAGTTCACATGCTTTGAGTGCAAGAAACCCGGCCACTTCAAGTTGGACAGCCCCTACTCAAAAAGAGCATAAGAAGATTGAGAAGAAAGCAATGATGACAACCTGGAGCGACAGCGAGAACTCAAGTTTCGATGAAGAATAGCAAGAGATTGCAAATTTCTGTTTAATGGTCAACAGTGATGAGGTAATGTCTGAACCTGAAGAAGAATTTACTTTTAAAGAATTGCATGAAGTTTTTGATGAATTAGTAATTGAATTTCAAAAATTTAAAATAAAACACAAAGAACTAAGAAAGCAAAATCTGGATTTGCTTAAAACAAATGATAAGTATTTGATTGAAAATGGCTGTTTGCTCCAAGAAAACAAAATGCTAAATGCTAAAATTATCTTTTTGGAAAAGGAAAGGGAAGATTTGAAAAGGATAAATTCTTTTGTTTCAGATGAAAATTTTACTAAACAAAATAAAGAGCTTTTGCATGAAAACAAGAAGTACAAGGATGAGCTTGAAAAACTCAAACCTTTTGTATAGAAATTTACTTATAGTTCTGAAAAACTTAACATGCTTTTAAATAATCAAAAAGCTATTTTAACAAAGCTAGATTAGGTTTCAAAACTCAAAAACAATAAAAACTTTTCAAGAACTTATTTATGCCTGCTTTATCTTTTATTACCTGTTATTCTTGTGGCAATATAAGACATAAATCATATCTATGCAATAGAAAAAAATTGAAAGTTGAAAAGGTTTGGGTTCCAAAAGGAACCATAACTACTAACCTTGAAGGATCTAAGATGACTTGGATACCTAAAGTCTCCACATGATTTGTTGTTGTAGGTGTGCTTTGCAACCAACAAAAGAAGAATATGGTACCTCGACAGTGGTTGCTCAAGGTACATGACTGGAGATGTGGAGCAGTTTTCTTCACTTGAATATCAAAATGGTAGAAATATAATTTTCGATGATAATGGAAAAGGCAAAATTGTTGGCATTGGTAAAGGATCCCTCGCTCCTTCGCTAGGTGGCGCCCGGAGACGGGACCACCTCGGCCGAAGTTGAGCGCCCCTCTGCCGCTCCACCAGGTGTCCACCCAGGAGGGGTCCACCTCGGCCGAAGCCGGCGGCCCCCCTGCTCCCTCGCCAGGTGGCGCCCTGAGACGGTCCCACCTCGGTCGTGGTCGAGCCGGGCCCCCTTGCTCCTTCGCCAGGTGGCGCTCGAAGACGGGACCACCTCGACCGAAGCCGAGCGCCCCTCTGCCGCTCCGCCAGGTGTCCACCCAGGAGGGGTGCACCTCGGCCGAGGCAGGCCAACCTGTGCAGAGAAACTTCCGAGAAGCAGGAGCACGAGCTCCGAAATTGCCCCTCGAGCCGTACGCGCCGCACCACGCACCTCGAGAGTAGCACCCGTACGGTCGGCAGCGACGCGCGAAACATCACTTGCATCAGCCCGACAGGTTCCGCAGTCGAGAGGCGAGGTCCTGATAAAACAGGACCCGATAACGGGCATTGTCGGCGCCTGGGAAGGAGAGCGCTCACGCTCGGCCCAAGGTCTGGTCGGCGGTCTGACCGACGCCCTCCCTTTACTCTTTCCTCGCTAGGCTCGGCAAGCAAGGCGGGGAAGCCGCCTGGTTCTTTGATCCAGAAGGGAAAGGGGAAATAGTTGGAGGGGAGGACGTGAAAGCGACGAAGGAGCCTCCTAAGGGTGGCAAATGAAAAGGCAACATGAGGAGTTAAAAGGAAGGGGAGAAGAGACGACAAGGTAAGCAAGAAACAAAGGCTGGGAGAGAAGATTCCATTCCAAGAGCAGGATCCAAGATCCCGAGAGGGGACCTTTGGCGTGAGCTCGGTGAAGGAACCCGGCCAGATTTTTATTCTTTCTGGGACCTTTCTTGCTAAGCACGATCTCTAAGTCTGGGACTCCTTCGGGGGCCCGTCTCAGAGATTCTGTTCCCTCTCGCCGTTTACTAACTTGACCGTCGAAGCTCCCTCGCCGGGATCCCCGGCCAGGGTTTCTGACCTTGCCTTGTAGGTTCGAAGAGCTAGGAGACCCCAGGGGCGAGACAGTCTAGTCGGATCGGCAGCTCCGAAGCCACAGGCGCGGTGACGAGATCGGCAATAGATTGGCATGCCAGGTAGGGGGGCAGGACAACACCCCCAGTGGGAGCTAGCTTTCTGTGAACGAAGCGTGCTCCGACCATGGTGGTCACGCATGGACGCGAAGCGTCCACCAGCCGAGTAGGGGAGGTCCCCTTCCCTTAGGGGCCACACAGCCCGGAGAGGGAGCTCCCTGCTCCCCCTCCTCTTCCACCACAGCCGGCCTCGGCGGACGGACCTTTGGCGGCTGTCATCCAGCAGCTACAGACCTTTACTACGGCAGTTCAGCAGCTACAACATCAGCAACGCTCCTTGGCCACGCAGCCTCAGCTAGGGACCCCCGCGGCTCGGGCCGCGGGGCCGCGGGGCCGCGCGGGTGCCTGTGCTCCATCCACGGCAGGCCATCCCAACCGCGGGCAGCCTCCAATCCTCGCGGGAGCCACCAAACTCCCGCAAAAAGAAATTACTCCGGTTCGGCGGATCACGAGAGTCGATCCCCAGCCGATGAAGCCGAGACAGCACGTCACAACAAGCGACGCCGAGGCAAGACCCTGCGTTGAGACCGATCGGCGCCCCCTTCACCAGCGGCCTCGGTGGAAGATTCCACTGACGAGGCCATCAGGCGCCAGGCCGAGAGGTGCCTGGAGGAGCACGAGCGCAAATTGGTGGAGTTTGCCCGCCGATTTGCCGACCTGCAGAACTCCTCGGCAGACCCGACGGGCTACGACTCCCGTCCCCCATTTTTCGAAGAAATCCTGGCAGAGCCGATTCCGAGCCGGTTCCGCATGCCGCAGGTGGACCCCTACGATTGGACCACCGACCCTCTGGACCATCTGGAGAGCTACAAGGCTCTCATGAGGGTCCAGGGGGCCACGGACGCTCTTTTGTGCATTGCCTTCCCCGCTACCCTCCGGAAGGCTGCTCGAGTCTGGTTCACCCGCCTCGAGCCCGGATCCATCTGCTCCTTCCATCAGTTGGAAGGAAAGTTTGTGGCGTACTTCGATACTTGTCGGAAGGTGCCAAGAGAGGTGGACAGCCTTTTCTCTATCCGCCAACAGGACCAGGAGCTGCTTCGGGACTACATCACCCGTTTCAAGACCGCTGCCCTGGAGATCTATAGCCTGGACGAGCCCGTTGCCATGCTGGCTTTAAAGCGCGGGCTCAAGACGTCCCGCCTGACCTATTCCCTGGACAAAAAATCTCCCAGGACGTACTCCGAGCTCCTCCTCCGTGTCCACAAGTACATCCGAGCGGAGGAGGTCGATCGCACCCGCCGAGAGCTGGACAGGAGGACCTTGAAGAAGCCGGCCTCGAGAGACGTTCCAGGGGTCGGGCGGCCTGGGCCATCTGCCGACCCTCGTCCAAATCCGAAACTGAAGGGCGAGGCCACCTCGGAGCGAAGGTTCACCCCTCTCCTCGCTCCCCGAATGAAGATCCTCATGGAAATTGAGGGCGAGCACTATCTCCGCCGACCTCCTCCTCAGAACCCAAGAAGCACCCGTGACAAGTCGAAGTACTGCCAGTTCCACCGCGAGCATGGCCACGACACAGAGGAGTGTCATAATCTGAAGCGGGAAATCGAGGAGCTGATCAAAAGAGGTTACCTCAGGAAGTTCGTGAGGAATGAAGCCCCGGTAGAGGGACAGCCGCTCGCGGCCTTACCCCCGGTTCCCGTGATCAACAACCGTCCGACGGCGAAGCCAGTGGGCATGATCTCTTGTAGAATCGGGCGGGCGACAAAGAGAGCCCGGGAGGTCGGGAACCCAGAGGATGTACCCCCTTCTGAGAAGGGGAGTGAAAACAAAAATGTAAATAACGATGCTGTGGTGGTCGAGATGACCATCGCGAAGCATCCTGTACATCGAATTATGGTAGATAATGGAAGTTCCGCTGACGTGCTTTTTTATGATGCTTTCTCCCAAATGAATCTGTCCCATGATCAGCTAAGGCCGGTGCACACCCCCCTGGTAGGCTTTATCGGGGACTCGGTGGGGGTCGAAGGGGAGATCACTCTCCCGGTCACCACTGGATCCCCACCTCGACAGACCACAGTCATGATGACGTTTACCATCGTCAAGCTTCCTTCGCCTTACAACGCGATCCTCGGGCGCCCGGGGCTCAACCAGCTGGACGCCATGATTTCTACGAAGCGATTGCTGGTGCAATTCCCCATAGCCTCTGGTTCTGGGGTGATGAGGGGTTCGACCCAGCCAATTCAGCATTGCCTTCAGACGATCCCAGGTACTCGGGGCACCGAGCTCGGCCCCGACGTCGACGACCTCGACCTAAGGAAGAAGGAACCCAGGGGAGGACCCGTAGAGCGTCTGTTGACTTATCCCCTCGGTTCGGACCCTCTAAAGATGGTGCAGGTGGGGGCCCAACTCCCAGAGGAGGAACGGACCCGCCTGCTAGAATTCCTCCACATGAACGTGGATGTGTTCGCTTGGTCCATGGCCGACATGCCAGGCATCCCCCCCGAGGTCATTACGCACAGGCTGAATGTGGACCCGAGGTGTCGCCCGGTCCGCCAGAAGAAAAGGAGTTTCGCCGCGGAGAGGCAGAGGGCTATCAACGAAGAGGTGGAGAAACTCCTCGTCGCCGGCTTCGTGCGAGAAGTTCAGTATCCCAGCTGGCTGGCGAATGTGGTCATGGTGAAGAAGAGCAGTGGCAAGTGGAGGATCTGTGTGGACTACACCGACCTCAACCGAGCCTGCCCGAAGGATAGCTTCCCTCTTCCAAAGATTGACCAGTTGGTCGACATCACCTCGGGGCATCGCCTCCTATCTTTCATGGATGCTTTCTCCGGGTACAACCAGATCCGAATGAACCCGGAGGACGAAGAGCACACCGCCTTCGTCACCGACCACGGAACTTTCTGTTACAGGATGATGCCATTTGGCCTTAAGAACGCTGGGGCCACGTACCAGCGACTGGTCAACAAGGTCTTTAAGGACCAGATCGGCCACAACATGCAGGTGTACGTGGATGATATGCTGGTAATGAGCAAGCCCCTCTCAGATCACGTTGCTGACCTGGCGGAGACCTTCGGCAACCTCCGACTTCATCAGATGAAGCTGAACCCGGTGAAGTGTGCCTTCGGCGTCTCCGCCAGGAAATTCCTGGGGTTCATGGTAACCCAAAGAGGGATTGAAGCCAACCCGGAAAAGGTCCAGGCTATCCTGGACATGGAGCAGCCCGCCTCCAAGAAGCAAGTGCAGCGACTCACCTGCCGGATAGCCGCCCTGAGCCGGTTCATCTCAAGGTCGGCCGACAGCTGCCGAACCTTTTTCAAAGTGCTGAGGAAGATGAACGACTTCGCCTGGACTGAGGAGTGCCAGGAGGCGTTTGAAGAGCTGAAGAAGATGCTTGCATCGCCCCCACTACTTTCCAGGCTCGAAGAAGGAGAGGAACTCATCCTCTACCTGGCAGTCACCCAGGAGGCCGTTAGCTCGGTCCTAGTTCGGACCGACCACCAGGGAGTCCAGCGGCCGGTATACTACACAAGCAAACTTCTCCGCAATACGGAGCTCAGGTATTCCTAGCCCGAAAAGCTCATTTTTGCATTAATAGTGTCTACTCAGCATCTCAGGCCCTATTTCCAAGCGCATCCCATTGCCATCCTGACGGATCAACCGCTGAAAGCGATACTCAGCCGACCCGACACATCGGGGCGATTGGCGAAGTGGGCGCTCAAGCTCAGCGAATTCGATATCGCTTATATGTCGAGGTCGGCCATGAAAGTGCAAGTGCTGGCCGACTTTTTGGTCGAGTGCGCGGGCCTAGGCTAGGAGCCAGAGGGGGACTCTCTGCACCAGCAGTTGAAACCAGGACCCGAGGAACCCGAGGAGGATGCCTGGATCCTCCATGTGGATGGAGCCTCGAACTCCGGCAGGAGCGGAGCCGGACTCATTCTCGCCAACAGCGATGGGGTCGTCGCCGAATGCGCACTCCGTTTCCAGTTTACTGCAACCAACAACCAGGCGGAGTACGAGGCGCTCCTCGCTGGGCTGAGAGTCTCCCGCGAGTTGGGCGTGGCCAACCTCAAGGCCTTCACTGATTCCCAAATGGTGGCCGGACATATCTCCGGAGAATATGCTGCGCACGACCCTCAAATGGCGAAATATCTGGAGCTCGTCAAAATGAGCACGGCCGGATTTCGGCGCTTCAGCATCTCCCATATACCCCGCGGGGAAAATGCCCGTGCGGACGCTCTCTCCCGGCTGGCGACCCTACCGGACTCGTTGCTGGGTCACGCTCATGTAGATCGCCTCAAGGCCCCGAGCTACGAGACCCCTGTAGAGGTCCAACAGGTCAGCCACGAGCCCAGCTGGATGGACAAGTACGCCGAGTACATAACCGGCGGCACCTTGCCGGAGGATTGTGCAGCGGCCCGCCTTATCAAAAAAAAGGCCGCGCGGTTCATCCTGATGGATGGGCTGCTATATCGGAGGTCTTACTTGTATCCCCTCCTCAAGTGCCTGAGACCCGCGGAGGCCACACTTGTGCTCCAGGAAATCCATGAGGGCATCTGCGGGAACCACGTGGGGGGCAGAATGCTAGCCTACAAGGCCCTCCGCCAAGGTTACTTCTGGGAGACGATGAAGGAGGACGCCCCTAATTTCGTGAAGAAGTGTGATCGGTGCCAACGGCACGCTGTGGTGCAGCGGCAACCCTCCACTCCACTCTCCCAGCTCTCGGCTCTGTGGCCTTTCGCCCAATGGGGAATGGACCTCCTAGGACCATTTTCCTTGGCATCCGGACAGCGGAAGTTCCTGATCGTGGCCATCGACTACTTCACGAAGTGGGTTGAGGCCGAACCCCTGGCGCGGATCACAGAGGCAAACATCGTCAAGTTTTTCTGGAAGTTAATCATTTGCCGTTTCGGCCTCCCCCATACCGTGATCACCGATAACGAGCATCAGTTCGACTGCCGGGAGTTTGAAGAATTCTGCAGCGACCTCGGCATCCACCATCGCTTCACCTCGGTGGCGCACCCGCAGATAAATGGAGAAGCCGAGGTCACGAATAGGACCATCTTGCAAGGCCTCCGGACGAGGCTGGATCAGGCCAAGGGCAGGTGGGCGGAAGAACTCTCGAGCGTCCTGTGGGCATACCACACCACCCCGAGGACGGCCACCGACGAGACCCCGTTCAATCTCGTCTTCGGAGCCGAGGCGATTATCCCGATTGAGCTCAGTCTACCCACCCTGCGTGTGGAGTAGTACGACGAAGCAGAGAACCCCGCCAGGATGATGCTCAACCTGGACCTTCTTGAGGAGACGAGGGACAAGGCCCGAGTCCGAATGGTGGCATACAGGTAGTGAGTGGCCAAGTACTACAACTCCCGGGTGCGGCCAAAGTCCTTTCGCCCCGGAGATCTGGTGCTCCGGTGCACTGAAGCTTCTCAGCCACGAGAGTGCGGGAAGCTCTCCCCGAACTGGGAAGGCCCGTACAGGGTGGCGGAAGTCCTCCCTCACGGGGCCTATTACCTGGAGGAATTAGGAGGATCCAGATTCTCTCAGACTTGGAACACCTCGAATCTAAGGATGTATTATCAATAATGTAAGGTTCCCCGAACTCCTGCAATATAATTCCTTTACTTCAAACGCTTTTTCTCGCTTCGTAGAAAAAGAGGCTCCTGGCTCTGAGTTCGGCAAACACGGCTATGGCCGGAGACCCAAGAAAGCGAGAAGTCCTGGACCTCGATCTGGAAGGCGGGGCAGAGCCCAGCTCGCCCATGCGATCATGGAGAACAGCTCGGCAAGCCGCACAAGGCTTGGATAAAGCCTGCGGCCCCGGGGTTCAGTCCGGAAGTCCCGGGGTTCAGTCCGGAAATCCCGGACTTCGGTCTTGAAGGCGGGGCAGAGCCCAGCTCGCCCACGCGATCACGGAGAATAGCTCAGCAAGCCGCGCAAGGCTTGGATAAAGCCTGCGGCCCCGGGGTTCAGTCCGTAATCTTGGACTTCGATCTGGAAGGCGGGGCAGAGCCCAGCTCGCCCACGCGATCATGGAGAACAGCTCGGCAAGCCGCGCAAGACTTGGATAAAGCCTGCGGCCCCGGGGTTCAGTCCGGAAGTCCCGGACTTCGGTCCGGAAGGCGGGGCAGAGCAGAGCTTGCCCACGCGATCATGGAGAGTGGCCCGGCAAGCCCGAAGGACTTGCGCAAGGCCTGCTCTATTGTCACCCAACCCTGAAGCTCCGAACTTTGATCTGAACGCTGGATGGGACCCAGTTTACCCGCAAACTCAGTCCGGAGCAAGCTGTAGGACCTTGTCTCGGCACTCGACACAAACATCTCGACAAGACACAAAAAACAAAAAGAAAGAAAATAGAAACGAGGTCGAGACTTAACAAAAATCAGAGCTTTCATTAATTTGGAAAAAGGGCTACAACAAAGGAGTCCCGACAGGCCGGGAGTCCTTAAAAAAGAAGAAAAAAAAAGAGAGAGATACAACTGGGGGCCTAGTTCGGTGCGGTGGCAGAATCTTCGTGCTGGGGCGCACGCTCTCTGTCCTCGTCATCGACGGCTCGCTGCTCGGAGGGCTTCTCTGGAGCTACAGCCGCGTCGCCCGCTGCAACTGGAGCCTCGCCGGTGGGCTCCTGCCTTCTACCCCCAAGCACCACCCCACTGAGGTCGAGCTCGGGGTAGAAGGAGCCCACCTTCTCCCGACACACCTGGAACCCTTTCAGAAAGGAGTCCACGGCGGCCTCCCGGACCTCCGAGACGTATTCATCGGAGGCCCGGAATCTCGGGACGGCCTCCTGCACCTCCCACTTCGAAGCCTCCAGGAGCCCGTTGATGTAGGCGCTCTACTCCTTGGCCGCGCTCGCCTCCCTCCGGGCCTCCCCCAACTAGCGCTCCAGCGACTGGGACTGAGCTCGGAGACGAGCCCTCTCCGCCGCGTCCTCCTCCATGCGCCGCTGGTTGGAGATCCTCTCCTCGGACAGAGAGGACTCCAGTTCCTTGATGCGCCCCTCGGCATGCGCTAGGTCCGATTGCAGGGCCTGGTTACTCCCCCGCAGCTCGACCCCCTTCTCCATGAGGTCCTTCACGTCAGCTGCGAGCTTGTCGAGCTTCTCCTCCTTCTCGGCATCTTTCTTGGCGTACCCTGCGAGGAAATTCCTCAACAGGAGCACGTCGGTCCCGATCTGCACGAAAAGGAGAATTGGTCAGTAAGGAGTTAGCTGGAATTATAAAGGAGAAGGATCCGAGCTCAGACTTACCGTGAAGAGCTATGAGAGGATCCCGAGCAGAGCATCGGCATAGTCCCGGCCGCCCCGAAGTCGGCGGTCCCGGGAAGTGCAGGCGAACTCCATCACCTTCTCCGCGAGCCCCTGGTCGCGGATCACAGAACACCGATTGGTGATTATCGACGGTGGAGCGGACAGATCGGCGGCAGGGGCGACCGACCCCCCGGGTGGGACTGCCACCGGCGAGGCAGCTGGAGTCGCGGGCGGCGCCGTCGAAGCTGTAGTGATAACGGGCCCTGCCCAGGAGGGAACCGCTGCCGATGGGCCTCCCTCTTCGGTGGCCCCGTCAGGGCGGACGACAGGAGCGTCAGTGGCCCGGGCCCGAGGTAGCCTGGGTGCAGCAGCTGCTGGACCGGGGGTGGTTGTCGCCATGGCCTCCTGGCTCGCCTCGATGCGAGCCCTTTTCGCCGCGGGCTCATCTCCCTCGGCGATGTCCCTCTGAGCCGCGCCCTCCACGAGATTTTCCACCGAGAACTTCATACATGCAAAGGAAAAGAGGTCGGTCAGCCCATTTAAAGAAAGGGAGAAAGGGGAGAAGTGTAGAGTAAGAGAAAAAGCTGGGCCACACCCGGCTCTCGGATGGGACTGATCCCCGCCTCGAACAAGTTCTGCTCCGAGAGCAGAACATCAAGCGGGGGGACCACATCACTCAATAGCTGGGAGTAAGCCTCCTGGTCCGCCAGCTCGACTTAGGAGTTCCGGTTCGGGGACCGATCCGGTTCGCTCCAAGCCCAGTCGACGTCCTCGACCGAGGCGAAAAAGAACCGGTTCTTCCAACCCTTGATGGAAGAAGGGAGGTCGAACCGGAGACACCTAGGCCGGGACGAGATGTACCACCAGCCGTCATCGGTGGAGTACCGCTTCAGGGTGAAAAGAGCCCTGAAGAGGGAGAAACGGGCAACGAACCCGTGGAAGTAGCAGAAAATGATGAAGGAGAAGATGACCCGGATGGCGTTGGGAGCTAGCTGGGCCGAGACCAGGCGGAAATGACTGAGGAAAGAAAGAAAAAAGGGGTGCAGAGGAAACCGAAGACCTCCAAGGAGGAAGTCATCGTAGAAAGCTATACGGCCGGGGCCACTCAGGGTGACACGATCCCCGGGCCGCGGAAGAGAAAGATGGATCGATCCCGGGATGCCATAGACTTCCCGGAGCAAGGAAAGGTCACCTTCGATCATCGTTGAAACATGATCGCAGGGTCCGATAGAAGGAAGGGCCGGAGGAGGAAGAGAAGAGATAGGACGGGCAGACAATACGGGGGGAGACCTAAGACCCCTAGAAATGCCTATGGTGATACCCCCAGGCTGGAGTCGCCTGTGGGTCTCCTCCGGGATCATCTCCGCTTCCGAGGAGGAAGACAATGGCGTCCTCGACCGGGATGGACCGGCCTCGTCCGGGTTAGACGAAACGTGGCGGCGGCACGCCATGGAGAAGAAGGTGGTGATGAAAAGACGCTAAAGGAAAGGGACGGAGCAAGAAAGAAAGCGGAAGCACTCACCGAAATGCACTGTGCAAAAGAGGCGGCAACCCGAGGGAGTGGGAGATAGCCTACTGCAAACCACCGACAGAACGTGAGAAAGGGAAAGGGCCTCATTCCGGAAAGTCCCCTCCTTTTCAAATGCGATCGGCAGCGACCGTACCCGTCATTCCATTCCGGACCATCGGATGGATGCCGCATGGATGCACGCCCGACACCGACGCCTTGGTTGCAGGGAAACGGTATCTGTTTCGAAGCGACGCATTAATTACGGCCGGAGAGACGACACGTGGCAGCCTCTTATCGGGCTTTGGGCACAACGAGAAACGACGACGAGGATCGTGGCAATCATGGCACGAGATCTTCGCCTTCCCCACGTCATCTCCGCATTAAATCCCCATGTTCCGTGCCATGATGTCTCAACGGAACGGGGGGATGGGGGGCAACTGTTACGGCCATTACGATGATGTGGCATTTCTCAGATTTCGCTGGGCGTGATTTGAGCCACGTGGAGTTTTTTCGGCAAATTCAAATCTGGCTCCGCCTCGGTCGAAGTCGAGGTCGGTCCAGGCCTTCCTGCCACTCCGCCAGGTGTCCACCCAGGAGGGGTCCACCTCGGCTGAAGCCGGTGGCCCCCCTGCTCCCTCGCCAGGTGGCACCCTGAGACGGTCCCACCTTGGCCGAGGTCGAGCCGGGCCTCCTCGCTCCTTCGCCAGGTGGCGCCCGGAGACGGGATCACCTCGGTCGAAGTCGAGCGCCCCTCTGTCGCTCCGCCAGGTGTCCACCCAGGAGGGGTCCACCTCGGTCGAAGCCGGTGGCCCCCGTGCTCCCTCGCCAGGTGGCGCCCTGAGACAGCCCCACCTCGGTCGAGGTCGAGCCGGGCCCCCTTGCTCCTTCGCCAGGTGGCGCCCGGAGACGGGACCACCTCAACCGAAGTCGAGTGCCCCTCTGCCGCTCCGCCAGGTGTCCACCCAGGAGGGGTCCACCTCGGTTGAAGCCGGCGGCCCCCCTGCTCCCTCGCCAGGTGGCGCCCTGAGACGGCCCCACCTCGGTCGAGTTCGAGCCGGGCCCCCTCGCTTCTTCGCCAGGTGGCACCCGGAGACGGGACCACCTCGGCCAAAGTCGAGCGCCCCTCTGCTACTTCTCCAGGTGTCCACCTCGGCCGAAGCCGACGGCCCCCCTGCTCCCTCGCCAGGTGGCGCCCTGAGACGGCCCCACCTCGGCCAAGGTCGAGCCGGGCCCCCTCGCTCCTTCGCCAGGTGGTGCCCGGAGATGGGACCACCTCGGCCGAAGTCGAGCGCCCCTCTGCTGCTCCGCCAGGTGTCCACCCAGGAGGGGTCCACCTCGGCCGAAGCCGGCGGCTCCCCTTCTCCCTCGCTAGGTGGCACCCTGAGACGGCCCCACCTCGGCCAAGGTCAAGCCGGGCCCCCTCGCTCCTTCGCCAGGTGGCGCCCGGAGACGGGACCACCTCGGCCAAAGTCAAGCGCCCCTCTGCCGCTCCGCTAGGTGTCCACCCAGGAGGGGTCCACCTTGGTCGAAGCCGGCGGCCCCCCTGCTCCCTCACCAGGTGGCGCCTTGAGACGGCCCCACCTGGCCGAGGTCGAGCCGGGCCCCCTCACTTCTTCGCCAAGTGGCGCCCGGAGACGGGACCACCTCGGTCGAAGTCGAGCGCCCCTCTGCCGCTCCGCCGGGTGTCCACCCAGGAGGGGTCCACCTCGACCGAAGCCGGCGGCCCCCCTGCTCCCTCGCCAGGTGGTGCCCTGAGACGGGCCCACCTCAGCCGAGGTCGAGCCGGGCCCCCTCGCTCCTTCGCTAGGTGGCGCCCGGAGACGGGACCACCTCGGTCGAAGTCGAGCGCCCCTCTGCCGCTCCGCCAGGTGTCCACCCAGGAGGGGTCCACCTCGGCCGAAGCCGGCGGCCCCCCTGCTCCCTCACCAGGTGGCGCCCTGAGACGGTCCCACCTCGGTCGTGGTCGAGCCGGGCCCCCTTGCTCCTTCGCCAGGTGGCGCTCGAAGACGGGACCACCTCGGCCAAAGCTGAGCACCCCTCTGCCGCTCCGCCAGGTGTCCACCCAGGAGGGGTGCACCTCGGTCGAGGCAGGCCAACTTGTGCAGAGAAACTTCCGAGAAGCAGGAGCGCGAGCTCCGAAATTGCCCCTCGAGCCGTGCGCGCCGTACCCCGCACCTCGAGAGTAGCACCCGTACGGTCGGAAGCGACGCGCGAAACATCACTTGCATCGGCCCGACAGGTTCCGCAGTCGAGAGGCGAGGTCCTGACAAAACAGGACCCGATAACGGGCATTGTCGGCGCCTGGGAAGGAGAGCGCTCACGCTCGGCCCAAGGTCTGGTCGGCGATCTGACCGACGCCCTCCCTTTACTCTTTCCTCGCTAGGCTCGGCAAGCAAGGCGGGGAAGCCGCCTGGTTCTTTGATCCAGAAGGGAAAGGGGAAAGAGTTGGAGGGGAGGACGTGAAAGCGACGAAGGAGCCTCCCAAGGGCGGTAAACGAAAAGGCAACATGAGGAGTTAAAAGGAAGGGGAGAAGAGACGACAAGGTAAGCAAGAAACAAAGGCTGGGAGAGGAGATTCCGTTCCAAGAGCAGGATCCAAGATCCCGAGAGGAGACCTTTGGCGTGAGCTCGGTGAAGGAACCCGGCCGGATTTTTATTATTTCTGGGACCTTTCTTGCTAAGCACGATCTCTAAGTCTGGGACTCCTTCGGGGGCCCGTCTCAGAGATTCTGTTCTCTCTCGCCGTTTACTAACTTGATCGTCGGAGCTCCCTCGTCGGGATCCCCGGTCAGGATTTCTAACCTTGCCTTGCAGGTTCGAAGAGCCAGGAGACCCCAGGGACGAGACGGTCTAGTCGGATCGGCGGCTTCGAAGCCATAGGCGCGGCGGCGAGATCGGCAACACTTACTAATGTTTCAATAATTGGTATAAAATGGATTTTTAAAAATAAGCTTGATGAAAATGGTTTGGTCACTAGGAATAAAGCTATATTAGTTGCCAAAGGCTACAATCAGGAGGAAGTGATTGATTTTGATGAAACCTTCACTCCTGTTGCTATACTTGAGGCAAATAGGCTATTATTGGCTTTTGCATATTTTATAGATTTTAAACTATTTCAAATGGATGTCAAAAGTACCTTTTTGAATGGTTTTATCGAAGAAGAAGTTTATGTTGAACAACCCCCAGTTTTGAAAATTATGAATTTTTGGATCATGTTTTTAAACTTCATAAAGTTTTGTATGGTTTGAAACAAGCTCCAAGAGCTTAGTATAATAGATTGAGCTCCTTCTTGCTTAAAAATGATTTTTCTAGAGGAAATATAGACACTATTTTATTTTTGAAAAAGAAGAATGATGATCTCTTAATAGTACAAGTTTATATCGATGATATAATTTTCGGTGCTACTAATGAATGTCTTTGTCAAGAGTTTACAAAGTTGATGCAGGAAAAATTCAAGATGAGCATAATGGGAGAGCCTAACTTCTTCCTCGGACTCCAAATAAAGCAAACAAAAGAGAGGATATTCATCAACTAAACCAAGTATATAAAAAAAAATATTAAAAAAGTTTGGGATGGAGAGCACCAAGCCATTAGGTATGCTTATGAGCTCCTCTTGTAGACTTGACAAAGATGAATCAGGTAAATTTGTAGACCAAAAATTATATAGAGGCATGATTGGTTCATTGCTTTATCTAACTGCTAGTAGGCCAGATATTATGTTTAGTATTTATATGTGTGCAAGATATCAGTCTACCCCTAAAGAGTCTCATCTTTTGGCTGTTAAACACATAATTAGATATCTATCTGGCTATATTAATATTGGTCTATGGTAGTCTAAAGATTCTTTATTTTAATTGATTGCTTATTCTGATACTGATTTTGCTGGGTGTAAACTTGATCGAAAAAGTACTAGTGGAACTTGTCAGATCTTTGGAGTTAATTTGATTTCATGAAGTAGCAAGAAATAGAATTCAGTTGCTCTATCTATAGCGAAAGCTGAATATATAGCAGCTGGAAGCTGTTGTGCTCAAATCCTATGGATCAAACAATAACTCGAGGATTTTGGCATTAAACTAATTTAGACACCCAAAAGATGTGACAATACTAGTGCAATCAATTTGACTAAGAATCCTATGCAACATTCAAGAAGCAAATACATTGAAATAAGACATCATTTGATAAGAGATCATGTGCAAAATGGTAATGTAATGCTTGATTTTGTATGCACTGATAATCAATTAGCAGATATTTT
The DNA here is from genome assembly GCA_021397845.1 of Areca catechu. Classification (NCBI taxonomy): domain Eukaryota; kingdom Viridiplantae; phylum Streptophyta; class Magnoliopsida; order Arecales; family Arecaceae; genus Areca; species Areca catechu. Next base: position 118,776,813 of record CM038044.1, on the reverse strand, counting down.
CATAAAACCTCTAAGTGAAAATGGATTTTGCATGATTAGAAGGGAGCTCAGTGCCATTGATCCTTTTCTCTAAACCCCTTCAAATTATTGTTAAAATCTTTCAAAATATTTCATAATTTTCAAAATATCTCTTAATATCTCTTATAACATCTTCTAAATCTTTTCCTGAATTTTTCTGGAATTAATTTTGCTTTCCCTGGATCAAGTGTCGACACTTAAAAAATTGTCAAGAGTCGACTCATGTGAAGTGTCAATACTTGAGCATTTTCAAAGTGTCGGCTTATGATATCAGGACTGAGTTTTTAAGGGCTTCCGTAAATCCTTTTTAACCTAACTTTTTCCCTTCTCTTGGAGTCGTGTGGTCCCCAAAATCAGTCCAAGCCTCCAAGAACGATGGATTTCCCCTTCTAGCCTTCGGGTTTTAAGTATTTTTTTCCCTCTCTTTTTCATGGGATTTTTGAATCGAACCATATTTCCTTGATTTTCTTTCATTTTTATTTACATTTGGTCCGAACCTTGCTTCGTTACTGAGTTTTTTTGCCGAAATCCTTGTTTCCATCATGATTTTCTCCCTCATCTGAGCCATTCCCATTATTTTGGATCGATTTGGGCCATAGCTTGCTCGGTTTCCCCTTGCTCCTCCATCTTCGCCCCATTTCATTCCGATTCTACCCGCATTTCAATCCTCTTTCTCTTCTCCGGCCTATTTCTCCTCATTAGGTCCTTCTTCAGCCCATTGATCTTCCCTCTCTTGCTTTGCTTGCCTTTTTTTTGCTCTTCTATGTACCTCTTCTCGGTGTTGTCTGTGAGATGGGTCCCCGGAAGCAACTGGCTTTTAGAAAAAAGGAGATTTGAGCAGGGTTAGAGTAGCAGAGAAAGAAGAACCAAGACCCATCAGGATCCAGCTGAGCAGGCAAAGCATGCCATACAGGAGCAGTCATCACCCTCTTCCCCTGGAGTAGCTAGAGTTGTTGGGAAGACCATTGCTTATGGTAGACGTGTGGACATTCATTTTTGGGATTCATAGAACTTCATTATAGGAGACTTATTGAGAGCAGCTAGGCTGATTCACTTCTGTACTATGCGAGAGCGCTTTTACCCTCAGCTTATTCAAGAGTTTTATGGGAGTATGGCCGTTGATGGCCTTAGATGGATTGTAGTTGTCAGGGGAGTTAAGATACAGGTGACCCCTTATGTGATTAGCATAGTATGGCATATCCCACTCCGTGACAGAGTCACAAACGCTGTTAGGAACTGAGAGGCAGCCTTTCGGTGCATCCTAGAGCGGGATGATGTGGAGGGAATTTTAGTGGTTTTTGCGAACCATCTTTCCCTCAAAATGCAAGTGCTTCATCATGTCATTGCTCGGATTCTAATTCTGAAGACCGGGTGATTTGATTTTATTACTGAGAGGGAGTTGGTTCTGATGGTGGCTCTGAGATAGCAGACCCCCATCAACTTACCTATAATTATGATCCACTAGATGGGAGAGGCAGCCACCCAGCACAGATTATGTTTACCTTATGGCATGGTGCTGACCCAGCTTTTCAGAGATTTTGGTGTTCCATTGGAGGGGGAGCCCTTCAAAGAGATCCTTCATATGGATACGTATGGAGATAAATCTCTTTACAGGATGGGATTCCAACAGATCAGTGGTCGATGGGTGCATAGAGAGTCTGACCAGGAGCCAGATGAGGAGGATGAGATTAGAGCAGTCGAGGCTAGACCTTTTGGACCAGCTGAGCAGATTACATCTCCCAAGCTTGCACTTGTCCAGCCTGAGCAGCCTGAGCTAGTCACTCCACCAGCTGCATTTGTTCCTATTTCTTCACCTCAGCCCTCTGTCAAGATTGACTCAGACTTTGAGTAGAGGATATCAGATCAGTTCACTGACGTCCATAAAAGATATCACAGGTACGGATTGAGCTGTAGGGTTTGCATGTGCACTTTGACTCACAGATCAGCTCTCTTCGTGCTATGATTGAGGTTAGATTCGCGCAGATACAGAGTATGTTGAGATCTTTGATGCCTTCTAGCACTACTGATAGGTCTGCACCTGCACCTCTCCCCACGATGGAGATTCTGATGATTCTAATAATGATGGGTACAGTGACAGTGGCAGTGATGGAGATGATGATCATGGTGATCAGTCTGGTGGTGGCAGTGTAGTTCCAGCTAATCCTACTCCTGCTTCTACAGTTGATTCCTCTGCAGATCCTCCTACAGTTGATCCTCCAACAGCAGATGATGTCGAGCATACTGATATACATGATGAGACTGCTGTTGGTGACACAGTTGTTGAGTCCGACAGTGGTGATGATGATGGAGACTTCCTGGTTATGAGCAGAGAGGATCATACACCTGCTATACTTGACACAGCTCAGATATCCCCACTGAGGTTCAGCCAGATGCTTCTTCAGACTATCAGACTCCTTCCGAGACTTTTACTCATGCCCGATCCAGGACTACTAGGGTCATACCTAGATTAGGACCCTCTCTTAGGACTAGAAGCCTTACCCATAAGACTCCTAGATCCTCTGCTACTAGGATCAGGGCACCGATCTTCTTTGAGCTTCTGTTTGATGGAGAGTAGCTTCACGGACTCGTAGTTTGCTTGTATTGTCTTTAGTTTGATTATATCTATGTATGTTTCAGCTTATGTATCTTTTCAGTTTATGTATATCTCAGCTTATGGTTCAGCTTATGTATCAGCTTATGTTGTACTGCAAACTTTGATATATGAAAGCTTATCTTTTCTTATGTATCAGCTTATTATGTTGTACTCCCTTGTTGTAATGTATGCAATAATTCAGGGGGAGAAATCTTTTTTACTACTTAATGATGACAAAAAGGGGGAGTAAGAATATAAGTATAAGCAATTCTTTTCAATGCTTTCACAATTTCCTTTTGATAGGGGGAGATCTTGAATTCTCTTACCTTAAAACTTTTGAAACATTGCTCTATGAACTGGAAATCTGATTTATTTTCACTACAATAAGTATATGAGTCTTGTTTGCTGTCAAATATGAAGATACTTTGATAAATTCATACTTTTTCAATACTCTTGATACTTACCAGTCAATTTGTGAAATATACTTGCTTATATACTCAAGATTTTGTTATCATCAAAAAGGGAGAGATTGTTGGCATTGGCTCCTTAATTTTGATGAATAACAAAATACTGAGTATATATTTGGACTAATGTTTCAAATGAAATATGAATTTCAGGCCTTAGGTACATCACTTTCTTCAACAAAAAGGTATCGAGTTTACTAATTCAAGAGCAAGAAGTTTCTCATGTTGATTGAGCTCTTCACCTTGGAATATTGTTAAAACAACTTTCTTGGCATTCATAAAGAACCATCAAATGGATAAATGGTCAAATATTTAAGAGTTTCAAATTTGGCATGCTTATTTGGATGGCAAGGACCAAGTTTCGACTCACAAGGTCGACTCATGAAGGAATTTTAGAAGTATCAGAAGATCGGCACATAAAGTTTCAGCGGCATGCTTCAAGTGTTGACTCATGAGGTTGACTCACACTTCAAGTTTGACTCATGAGGTCAACTCATCGCTTGAGAAAAATTCTGAGTAGATCTTCATGTGTTTCTGGATTCTGCATCAAGTGTCGACTTATGAGATCGACTCATGGATCAAGTGTCAACTCATGAGGTCGACTCAAGGTCTAATGGCTAGTTTTTCAGAATTTCAGACTTGCTTCCAAACAATTCCAAATGGCTATTTTTCGAATTCTAACGGTCTTCAAGGGTCTTTTCAGTGGATTTGAGATATTTAACACTCACCAAACCTCATAAAGTCAAGAAGGAAGAGTGAATTCATATGAGACAAACTCCAATCATTTGAAAATATAAGAAGAGTGTGTTTAAAGAGATTCCTTTGCAAAAGCCTTCCATTTTTGAGTTGTCAAGGTTTCAAGTGCCTTGCCATAATTGTGCATTCAAGAGATTCCAAGAAGAAGTCAACTCAAGCAATCAAGAGAGCTTCAACGATCGTCATTTCAGCTCATTCTAGGAGCTTTTATTATGCTCTTTATTATATTTTTGTTCTTGCTTTGTTGACCTAGGTTTCAAGGTTTTTGAAACTAGATTGTAAAGGTTGTTGGTGAGCCAAAGGATAAAACCAATCAGGATTTTACTTGTGAGCCCGAAGACAAAACAAGTTGTAAAGGTTGTTGGTGAGCCTAGATAATAAAACCAACTTAGGTTTTGACTTGTGAGCCTTGGAAAACAAGTCAGCTGTAATCTTGAAGAGATTATAGTAATTTTTTCAAGGGGAAGCTTGGGGAGTGGACATAGGTGCTTGGAGTGCATCGAACCATTATAAAACATTGTGTTTGTGTGTGATTGCTCTATTTCCTACTTGCTGTTTATTACTTGCATTTAATTTACTGTTATCTGCTGCATATCTCTTAGAGCAATCATTTTATTTCACAAACACTTCAAGGCCAGCACATAATTATTTTAATTTTTTAAAAGATCCAATTCACCCCCCTCTTGGGCTCCATTTCTAGGCAACACTAGCAAAATGGGTTAGGTAGTTTTAACAAAAAATAGTTCTAACAAAATTTAGTTGTAACTAATCCCATGTGGTGCCTAAGTGGCATCCAAGTGGCATCAAGAGGAGCTTCCAAGTGGCGTCCAAGGAGGCTTCTAAGTGTGGTCCAAAAATGCTTCCAAGTGGTGCCCAATTATGTTTCCAAGTGTTGCCCAAGAAATGTTTCCAAGTGGCACCCAATCATGCTTTCAAGTATTGACCAAGAGAGGCTTCCAAGTGGCATATAAAGAGGGGGTTTATTTGAGAGCATTTGAGAGATCATGGAGCCAGTTTAGGGAAAGTGGGCTTTCATCCATTGGCTTCAAGTGGATCCTTGAAAAATCTAACTACAAAACCACAAGGAGTTAGCTTGAAACCTTTTTCTTTTGCTGATGTCCCTATCATTTATTAGTATTGGCATATCTTCGGTAAATCACTCATAACTTTCTCATCGACCTCCATTTTGGTTGATTGAAAATATGTTGGAAAGATAACTCAATGTTAAATGTCAAGAAAGTGGCTTTACATAAAAGGTTTTATTATACTAATACTAGATTTGAGTATTGAATCACTAGCATTAACGAATACAATGGATATAACGAATCAACCCCAAACCCTCAAGGATTTATGCTATACAGCTGGTTCTATCCAACCTTCTTGCATAAAGTTATCTCAACCCGCTACAAATAATTTTGAAATCAAATCTCAGATGATTAATATGCTTCCAAAGTTCATGGGAATAGAGAATGCATATATATTTATTAGGAATTTGAAGAAGTTTGTGCAACTATGAGGCTACAATAATTATTAGAGGATGAAATTAAGCTGAGATTGATTAATTTTGCCCTTACGGATAATGCTAAAAAGTGACTTTATAATCTTCCAAATCAATCTGTCACGACCTGGGAGGGCTTTGTAAGAGTGTTCTTAAAGAAATATTTTTTCCATCATAAAATAGCTAAAATTAGGAATGAAATAAACCAATTTTATCAATTAGTTGGTGAGTCATTATGGAAATACTTTGACCGTTTTAAGAACCTCCTGACCCAATGTCCATACTATATAATAGAAACTTGGAGACTATGCCAAATCATTTATGAGGGTTTAGATTCCAATTCAAGAACCATGCTATAGTCTATGTGCCAAGGCCAATTTGTATATAAAGAACCCAATGAAGCATGGCAATTTCTGGAGGACCTAGTTGAAAAGAATTTACAATAGAAAACTACTAGGGAACCAGAAAGATCCACACCTTCAAGAGGTGGAAAACATCAAATTCAGACTTTGCTAGTTGCAGAAGCCAAAATTGCAACCTTGACATGTAGGTTAGAGGCCTTAAAACTTCAGAGACCAGCCAGTTTAAGCTAAGTATCTACACCAATGTGTAATCGATGCAATACACCAGACTATGTATTTGAGGAATGTCCATTCCTGATGAACCCAATAGAGAATGGATGTGCACAAGTGAATGCTACATACCAGAGACCAATGAATAATTCCTATGCACCCACATATAACCCAGGATAGAGGAATCATCCAAATTTCTCATGGTTACAGAACCCAAATGTAGGTGGTCCTAGTTTCAATCAACAAAACCTAAGGCCTAATCCTATGCTGAACAACTTGTTACCACCAGGCTTCAATAACAATGATAAAATACTTAGTTCTTTAGAGAAAAGCCTGGAAGCTCCAACCAAATCCAATGCTGACACCAGTGCTATATTGAGTAATTTTATGCAAACCACGGGCCAACTTCTAAATCCAAACTCTCAGGCCATAGCCTCCTTGGAAATGCAGGTGGGTTAGCTAACACTACCATTAATGAAAGAGAATGAGGTAGGCTACCTAGCCAACCTGAGCCCAACCCAAGAAATCAAAATGGTAAACCATCTCAAGAAAATCAAGTTAATCAAGTTAATGCAATTTACACTTTAAGATCAAGAAAGCAAGTGGATAATAAGGTAAATATATTTGATATAAGAGAGGACTTAACTACTGAGTCAATTGAGCTACCTAATGAATAACCTACCTTACAAACTCAAGATTCTGAAACTAATAATCCACCAAATCAGGAACCTATAATTTCTAGAGCTCCTTTTCCAAATCGATTAAGGTCTAATAAACAATCAAAATATTTAAATAAAATGTTAGAGGCGTTTAAGCAAGTTCAAGTAAATATTCCTCTTCTAGACATGATCCAACAGGTTCCGACTTATGCTAAATTCTTAAAAGATCTTTGTACCAAGAAAAGGACTACCAATGTACCAAAGAGAGCTTTCTTAGCAGCAAGTGTGAGTTCATACTTGTTAAGTCACATGCCCATAAAATAAAAGGATCCAGGACTCCAACAGTTGCATGTGTTATAGGAGAAACCCATATTGAGAAGGCATTGCTTGATTTAGGAGCTAGTATAAACATTCTGCCATATTCAGTTTATGAGCAATTGGGATTGGAAAAACTTCAGCCAATAGGGATCACATTACAATTAGCAGATCAATCTTTTAGAATCTCTAAAGGAATGGTAGAGGATATCTTAATTACGGTTGGTAATTTTATCTTTCCTGTAGATTTTATTATTTTGGAGATTGAACCAGTATCAAATCCTCAAAGTTATATCCTAGTTATTTTAGGAAGACCATTCCTAGCTACTGCTAATGCTGAAATCAATTATCGGAATGGACTTATGAAGCTATTCTTTGAGAATATGACTATTGAGCTGAATATATTCAATTTAGAATAGGAACAGGAATCTACCAAGCATGCTAATGTAAGTATAATCCAAAATAAAATTTATGAATCCATAGACATTAGCGATAAGAAAGTCGATCTTGAGTCTAGTATTTGCACCATGGGATGAACCTTACATAGTGAATCAAGTGTTCTCCCATGGTGCAGTCAAGCTCCTTGATCCTAGGACATGATATTTTTTTAAGATAAATGGTTAACGATTAAAACCATACGTCGAAGGAATATCATCAAATCGAACCATTGATCAAGTAATCTTAACTAATCTACACTGAACTAAGCTACTGTGTGTCTAGCTGAAGATGTTAAATTTAGTGCTAGTTGGGAGGCAACCCAATAACCTCATCTTTTTAGTATAATTACAGGAACCTAGATAGAAGTATAAGAGAGCGCTACTTCATGAAGCCTTCTTCAATCCCCAAAGCACATTCACTTCAGGTGTACTCTTTCTAATTTTGTTTTACATATTGCACCCTTTATTTTTCTTTTTCATTAAGGACAATGTCGATTAAGTTTGGGGAAAGAATAATGAATCTAATTAAGTCCTTAAGTATGACCAGAAGTAATTTGTTTTGTAGCCAAATTTTATCTCGATTTGAAGTTAATTAGGCACCCTAATCAATGATTGATTAATGGCCTAGATAATTTTAGAGATACAAGGGGCAAATCATAAAGAAAACCCAGCAAATGGTAGAGTGTTGACCAAGTTAAATTTTGGAAGTGATTCCAGAACTCTCTTCCTTCTTATCTCAATAAAGAATCTGCTTATTAAGAGTAGGGGTAGAAATATTGAGATATACAAAAAGTCCTAAAAAATAGAAATAAAAAATATTAGAGAATCTGTCTAACCTCACATCTCTTTTTGAACTCTTATTGAGTAACCAGCTCTTCGTCTAAGTAAGCGTTGTGGTTCATGTCAAAAGATGAGCAGATCAAGAGATCTGTTAAGCAATGGTACCTCACAGAGTAACTGGACCCCTTCGTCTAAGTATTGTGGTTCACGTCAAAAGGTGAGGATGCTAATACTTAAGAGGTCAAGACATTGTATTAGACTCTTAAAAAAAAAAAAAAGAAAGAAAAAAAAGGGACTAAAGTATAAAAAGACAATAAACCCGACTCAAATCGAGTTAAAAGATTTAAAGAATAAGTTGGGGGATAGTAAGGAAGACCTCTAAAAATTTGCTATGGTCAATACTCAACCACTAATTGGGTTGACTTAGTGATCCAATGAAGTATCTTTTTAATAATCTGACTAGTTATCAGCTACCTTTAGGATTGCTCAAGTCAACTTCTAATTCAAGGATAAGTTTGTATACATAGCTAATTCATCTACTTTACTCGATGATGAGCAAAGTTCAAGTTGGGAGATGTGATAATTATATTATCTTTACTTATATCAAATTGATATTTTTATATATTATTTATAGGAAAGAAGACTGTTATTGCAAAGAGCTCGATTTTTGGAGTCCAATAGCACAAATGATACTCAAATTGGAATACAAACGGGCCCGAAATTATATTTTGAAAATCAATAAAGGGATTGCATGATTTTTGGAGCAGTCGATCCATCATGGACCGGCCGCTCGGTCTACAGGAGCTCGCTTGGTTCATGAGAAGCTATGGTTCATGGTCCACGGCCCTAAGTCGTGGATCATTGAAATTTCTTCCACCCAGAACCTTCACTCATTGCCAGGAGCCACCGCCCACCACCCAGAGCCGCCCCCTCCACTAATGCCACCTCCTCCACTAGGGAAGCACCGAAAGTCACCGCCGGCCACCATCACCCATGGTTTTTCCACCTCTCCTCATTTCTGCTATGAAATAGACCCCTCCACACCACCACCCCACTTGGCCCAATCCAGGCTACCGCCACCGTCCGCAGCTCCCCTCTTTGCCGCCACCATCATCCACAGCCACCCTCTTCCTTGTTTCACCACCCAATCCATTGTCCGCCACCATGTCGCCATCCACCGTCCATAGCCACCGGTCGTCGCTCAACCACCACCACCTCCTGCCACCGCCCCTCGTCCGGAGAAGCACAATCCCAGTGGAAGAGGGATCCGAACTTTGATTCAGAGATCCAACGAGAATCCCTTTCGGACTCTACTGCCAGAGAAGGAAGCTCAGCACCGATCATCTCATCAGACTTAATCAGACGATCCATATTTTTTTCTCATGATATGTTGTTGATGTAGAGTCTGATTGAGTCTAAATTTGACTGAGAGAAAGCCCTAGTCAAGATCTATTTAAAGGACCTCCGTGCTAAGAAGAAATCATCCTGGAGAGAGTGTGGTACAAGGTAGAGGGCAACACTTAGGCTACGGGTTGATCTTTGAGAGTGGGGTATCTTAGAGAGGAGTGCTGTCCTTATGCCATCTTCGAGCCAACGTCATCTTCAAGATCAGGAGCCAGAGAAGAAAAAGCAGTGAGGCCTAGTCACTCCGAGAAGTACGAAGAAAGAAGGAAGTTCATCGATCGCCTTCCCGATGAAGCTGCACCGATCTCCTTCCAATCTTTGCTATTTTTTTAGTTGCTTTTACTTTCATTCCAGCATATTTTTTACTTTTTTATAATAGGATTCTAGTTCAATTAATATAAAGTTTATTTTCTTGCATCTTTAAATTTGTATCTTTTATTTTTGTTGCAAGTAGATGCTATGGTCTAAATAATAGATCCTAGTACCATGTATTTTCTTTTGTTTTGCACTTTTAATTCCTATTTATCCGATTTCAACCTCTTTATTTTTTTTAATCAAGGATTTCAAAACATTCAATATACTGCCTTTCCTGAGGATTCAACTCGACTCACTTTTTCTATGGATTTTTAATTTAATCTAGAAGTCGGTTAAGTAAACTGATAACCTTGGTATCTTAATGACAACATCACGGTCTATCAAGCATCAGGGACGAGTGAAGTGGAGCCAGTGCCTTATCAATAGCAGCCTTCATGCAAGCGAAGATGACTACCAAGTGGGACTTAGAATTTTTATATTTTGTTTTTTTATTATTTGTATTTATTAGATTGTATTCTTAAATTTTGTATTTGTTATTATCAACCTGAATGATAATTTATTCAAAATTTTCCTAGATGATACATAATTTCTCAATCAATATATATTTTAAAAAATTATAAAAAATACTTACAATAAAATATTTAATTTTTTTAATTTTGATTTATTAATTTCAAAATATACATTTTAAATTAATCATATACAAAATATTTACAAAATTTTTAATCTATTTTTTAAGAAAAATAAAATTTAAATCTATATTGCTTTTTTAAAATAATTAAATAATAATCGAATAATATAATATTTTCTAAGAAAAATAAATATTAAATCTATATTTCTTTTTTTAAAATAATTAAATAATAATCGAATAATATAATGTTATAATTTAACATTTAATTTTTTAATTAATTCATATTAATATTAATTATTTATTAAAAAAATTATAAAATAACTTATCTATACTTTAACTAATACTATGCCATAATAATTATAAAATAACTTATCTATATTTTGTAATATAAATAAACTTTCAATTTAAACTTATTTTATGTTAATAATTATATAATTATCGAATAAATATATATTACATAATTAAATGTATACAATTTTATTATATTAAATTGATATTAATATAAATTTATATTTTAGGTTAAATACGTTAAGTTAACCCTGACATGTGTTGAAATTTTATATGCGCGTAGGCACCGGGTACATAGCACTGTCGGGCATAGAGTAAAACATGATCCGAGTGCTTGTCGTGCAGTGGCATGCACGAGGTATGACATGATCGGATGAGGGGCATGCATGTCCGAACACGTGGCGTGCCCTGCACCACACCATGGCGCGGGCCATGCGAGGGTGCTAGGGCATACCACGGGTGATGAGTCGGGTGATGGGCATCTCATGTGGAGATGCGGGACGCGTCCAAACTCAGAACATTATATAATCCTAAACCCTAAATCCTAAACTCTAAATCCTAAAATCATATTTTCTTTTATTTCAAAATTAATAAACTCAGAAACTCAATAAAAAATAAATTTTATATAATAATAATTTTAATTTAACAGTAAAATTTTAAATTATATTAATTTTTAATTATTAAATGAAAAATAAATTTCATATAAATTTGGGTTGAATTGAAATCGTGAGCTGTGATTTCACGAAATCGTAGGTGCAACCTGTGATTTTATGAAATTGCGTGTAACCTGCGATTTCAATTCCTACCCGGTCTCCACATCAGCGCCGACATCTATTTTGATAAATAAAAAACAAACTATTTTAATTTAATAAATAATTATTAAAATAATATTATTTTTTAAAAAAATTAATAACTCTAAAATTTCTGTCAACATAAATTTTATCGGGCCATCACATCAACCAGCATCTTGCCTTCCGTCGTAGAAACCCGGCTTTTTTTTTTTTTGGCTGAAACAAAAGTGATGGGGGGAGGAAAATCCCTGCTGTAGCTACCCACACTGGGCCCCCGTCCTATCAAGTCATGTTCGATTTGGGTAGCTATTTTCGTAATACCCTCCCCACCCGAAGGTAGAATGCTCCCTCTCGTCCAAGGCTACAAATGGGTCGGGTTCATCCATGACCCAACCTGACCCGACCCATTTAGACCCAATCCAACCCGTTTTTATGGACCCGTGGATCCGGGTTGGGTTCTAAAATTAGATTCGTTCTATTTTTCGGGTCGGGTTTGGATTTACTAAATTTGAAGCTGACCCGACCCGACCCGATTCGAACATATTAATACTTTTAGAATTATATTTATTTGGATATTTAAATTATAATTAAAACTTGTATGGAACTTATTATTAATATAGAAATAGAATTATTTTTATATCTTAATTTATCTTAAAAATAATATTATTTGTTATCTATTTTATGGTTAATAATAGTTAGCTATGTAATAATTAAAATATAGTTATCTATATTTTATTCAATTCATATTTAGATCCAAACTTTTTATATTAGAACCAGTTATTTGTGGACACGATCCAACTCGAATGATTCATTGGATTAAAAATTTTGATAGTGGACCCGATCTGATTTTTTAATAGATTGGATCTGGATCTAGGATCCGATCAAAGAACCGGACTGGATCGGGATCACTCATGAACCAATCCCGATCCATTTATATCTTTATTTTCATCCTCAGTTATGTATTTCTAAAAAATATTTTAAATTTAATTTAATCATCATACGGATCATGTTTCGAATTTATGATGGGAAGATATGAACGTGAGCTCTACCATCTTATTGTAAACCCGGCTTTCTTTGCTTCCTATCGTATAGTTTCTCCGCCAAAAAGCGCGGATCCACAACGGTACCCGCACCGCAACTCTAGTGTCCCTGTCAAACATCTAGCCTTCCGTCTTGTATCCTATCGTCTAGTTTCTCAAAAAAAAAAAAAAAAAAAAAAGACCGTGGAAGCCCACCCTTGCTTTAGCTCCCGAGTTCATTTGAGCTGCCGATAACTACTCGGCGGAAGCTTCCTCGCAGCACCTGCGAGGTAATTTCTCCCATCCTAACCGATTTCCGCGTAGTTCTTCGACGCCGTGCGATGCGGTGCGGAAAACGAACGCTCCAAGGTAAATTTTTTAATTTTTTTTAAATTTTTGGTAAACTTCGCCAGGTCCTCCTTCCCGGAGAGAGAATGTTGACGCGGACCGTGGACGCCCTTCCCTGCTTTAGCTCCCGAGTTCATTCGAGCTGCCGATGACTACTCGACGGAAGCTTCCTCGCAGCACCTGCGAGATAATTTCTTCCCGCCTGACCGATTTCCGCGTAGTTCTTCGACGTTACCGTTCTCCAAACTCCCTCCTCTCAAACGCTCGACACCATTTTATAAATAGCCTGGAACTGTCCATCCATTATTTTCTCTTCCCTCTTTAAACACAAATCTCCATGGCTCTCTTCTCCGTTTTCGCTGCTCTTCATGTCCTCGTCCTCATCGCCGTCCCTTCCTTCAAAAACTCAAGTGGCCCCGGAAGCGACGAGGTAAATCAATCCTCGCTCTCACATCCATATACCAATATTTCGGCAGTCATTCGCTTCTAACCTTCTACTTTTCAGGTGAACTGCGTTGAAGAGGTCGAGGGCCAGCCCGCGAAAGGGGCGGAAGCCGGGGTAGATCCGAGGAGCCAGCAGAGCTGCCCTGAACTGCATGAGGTAGATTGCTTCTTGGCTCATGCCGTGTATGTGTTGCTTTAGAGTGATCCGATCCACCTTCGGGTAGCTACAGGGGGGTGTTGTCGCAGAGGAGAGTGGGAGAGGAGGAGGAGCTGATAAAATTGTGCTGGCCGGGAGCGCGGAGTGTCCAGAAGTGTATGTTTCCCTCCCGGGTCCCGCTCGGGTTGGCCCGCGGCGGAGGGGTAGCAGGAAAGGCTCCCTCGGCAGTAATGAGGTAAGTGAATTTGATTAAAAGATGGTTATTGGAGTTGATATCCATGTTTCCCTTTCTTCTTATTATTGATGCTAAGAGGTTCCATGTTTCCCCGTTTTAATTAACTGATGGAGGAGTTGGAGGCCCGGCTGGTGAGAAGAGCTTCTGGTGACAAAATTATCTTATGTGGGACTCCTGAAGATTCAGAAGCGCATGAGGTGAATCCTCACTTTTGTAGAAAAGAAATTCTTTCTTCTTTTAATATATAAAGGTGTTCTCTATGAAAATATATGCTAAGACTATCTAGTTGCCACAGTTTCTTTCCAATGGTGAATTTTCTAAAAACTTGTTTGTGCTGTTCTGCTCGTTCCTCTTCGGTCTTCCCTTTTCCCTTTTTATCCATGTCTTTAGTCTTTTGTTTCTCTAGCTGCAATTGGAATACCTTGTATTCGATTTTTATAAAAATTGTTGAAGAAGATAAGTACAAGATGCATAAAATACATTATTGAGGTATGTTATGACAACTATCTATTCGGCTTCAAGATGCCTATTGGACAACCAGCTAAGGTGGACATACCTGCCGGACAACCAAGGTACGACTACACCACCGATTGCACCACCGACTAAGTTAGAGACAATCACTAGACCTCTAGTCGAGAATGAGATAACTATCACCATCGGCTTACTTGGCAACTAATCGAATAAAAGACGATCAAGCAGGCTGCCACACCGACTATCTTTAGTACCTATACCAAGAGACTGTACAGTTGGGTCCGACTCATACCCCTATCATGTGTTTACCAAGTATTTACTCGGACCTGACCAAGACTCACATTAGTTGTGTATACTACTGTGTCGAGGTCCCTTTCTTGGCTAGGTCTCCTCTTAGCCTGGTCCTCTCTCGACCAGGTCTTTCCTTGATTGGGTTCTTTCTCGGCCAGATTCTCTCTTGGCCAAGCCCTCTCTCGGCTAGATCCTTTCTTGGCACAGGACAAGCCATCTCAACATTCAGATCTAACGACACCTAAGGTAGTTGCGATAGCTAATGCCGGCTAATCCCAGCTATCCCAATAGCGATCGTGGCATCGTGGCGGATAAGTTCATGGGGGACAACATCATAACATAATTAGTTATTTTAATAAAAAAGATACTAACGGGAAAGATTCTATGAGATAAGATCTCAACATCCTGCCAGATTCTATTATACCTATCAAAGGGGACCACTTTCCTTACGACATTCTGTTACTTCATGTAATCTTATGAATTGATAAGAGGAAACCCTCGACAAGGTACGTTTTATTCACATACTATCACTCTTGTGCTCATACAATCATTCCTTGGCTCTCAGCTCTGGCTATTGTTGTCCATTTTATCCTTCCCTTTTCTGATTTGAGTATTGGAGGCTCCCCCACTAGAAATCCCGGTCTAGAAACTATTTTTGCAGGTCTCTGTCCCATTGGAGAAGATTGAAAGACCATCAAGCACCGTCGCAACCTACTGGAGGGTGATTTTGTGAAACCCGGGCTTGGGCCAAAGTCGGCAAGCCCAGCCGAATTCGGCCCAAGTCACAGGAAAAAAAAAAAGATGAGATGACGAAGAGGAGTCCGGAACAGGGGAGATTTGATCTCCCTGATCTGATAGGAGTTATCGCTGGTAATTGCGAGGGAGGAGTCGTGGAGGGAGAGGGGGGTGGCCGGTGACGTATTTGAGAGGGATTGGCACTCGATCGAGCGGTGGTTATCTTCCAAATGACAAGAAATCATCGGGCATTTTCCTTTAAATTTCCCACACCGCCGCCCCATCGAGCTGCCTTCACGCACCTTCTTCCTCTCCGATGAACGACTGAGAATCCCTTAACACCGGCCGGTGAGTTCTTTTTACGGATTAAAGGGATTAATCAAATTTTTTTCTGGATTCATTCTGTTCGGGTTGTCTTGGTCTTGGGGCCGTGGACCGCCGACGGCTGCGCCGCCATCCTCTCCGGTCTGTTGAGCCTTCCTGGAGATTTTTCTTTCTTGGTCGCCGGTAAACCAGGGGGGAGGCTGGTTCGACGGGGCCGAGGGAGAGGTAGGGGAATGAGTTCGGGAGAGAAGAAAAGAAAAGAGAAAGAAAGAAAGAAGGGAGGGAAGAAAAGAAGAGAAAAAAAGGGAGGGGGGTTCTGTACGGTTCAAGGAAAGAAGAAAAGAAAAGAAAAGAAAAATAAATAAATACTTCCTAGGAGTTTGAGTTGCTGGTATGTTTTCCTGAGTGCTAGAGCTGCCACTTGTGGCTCACCGGAGGCTCTTCCCGTTATCATGAGAGAGAAATAAAAGGAGACAGAAAGAGAGGAAGAGAAGAGAGGAAGAGGAGAGAGAATCAAGGAATTTTCTCGAGATTCATGAAAATTGAAAATTTAGATTTTAATAAAATTATTTATTAATGTAGGGAATCAGTCTTCTGAGCAGGAAGGTGTCGTGCAAATTTCGGGTATGGACTAGTTCAGGTATAGACAGTTGATTCTTGAGAGGTAAGGATTCTGTACATGATCACCAGTTCTACATATACATATGGTTTTTACATGGCATGGTTTTGATACCGAGTATTTTGGTTTAGCGCTTAAATGTAAGGAATTCTGTATTGATCACCCATTTATGCATGTATTTTACGTGGCTTGGCTTGATCCGAGTATATATATATAAATATATACATTTGCATGCATGATGTTATTTTGCATAGCATAGTTGATTTCTTGTGATGGACATTGTGGTTATTATTATTATCATCGGTATTTCATGCACCATGTTTTAAAGAAAATTGATATTCGGATGGGTTGGACCATGATACCGGATTGCTAAATGGGTTGGACCATGACACCGGATATCAAGTGGGTTGGACCACGATATCGATTGTTGAATGGGTTGGACCATGACATCGGTTATCGAGTGGGTTGGACCACGATACCGGTTATTGAATGGGTTGGACCATGACATTGGTTATTGAGAAATCATAAAAGATATGTTTTGACAAGTGTTGATAAAGTAAATATGGTATTTGGACTAGCCATGCTACGGTAGCACCGTGGTTACACAGCTTGAGCCACGGGCTTTGTACGTGGGAGCCGGCCATGAGCGGTTAGTTAGTGGGACAGTCGAGCCACAGGCTTAGTACGTGAGCAGGACCGACCATAGTATGCGTGGTTGCTTTGCGGTTGTCAGTCATTGGCTGGTACATGACCGTGACTAGTCCAGGACCCTAAAGATAAAGATTGATTAATGAAAGTTGGCAAAGAAAAATATTATTTTTTTCAAGGTTTTGTCATACATGAGGCTTGAATTATTTGACTGCATGACATGATATACTAGTATTTTGCTATTTTCAGAAATGTATATTATTATTGGTGTGATGATATGAAAACCTTACTGGGCTGTATAGCTCATCCCCTACTTTCTGATTTTTCAGAGACTTAGGATGCGTAGCAAGGTTTGGGCTAGGCGTGAGATGGAACATCGACTTTTAGTTAGTTAGTTTTATGTAGTTTTTTGGTTGCTGATACTTATTATGGATCAGTGGACCATTAGTAGCTTGATTTGAATAAAAGAATAGTTTAGTTATACTTTTAATTCATGTTGATACAATTGCTGTGATTTTAGAAGAATGACTCGTGTACTTAGGCCTTGCATGATCTCTAGGGTAAAACCTAGGGTTTGTGCGGCCGGTCGCATAGCCGATTCCGGTGCTGGATTCAGGGCGTGACAGATTTGGCAGCAATAGATTGATGTACCAGGTAGGGGGAACTCAAAGCAAGCCAATTCCAAGATTTCAAAGTTTAGAGCTCTGGTGGTCAGCCGTGAGTGGGTTGCCACCTCTGTCAATTGCATAGGCCATTTTCTTGGGATGACGAACAGCCAACCTTAACCCCTCCATCTTCATTGCCGCTGACCTAGCAAGACTTGCTGGCCACCTTGGTACAGTAAGTTGAGGCCCTGGCTATGGTGGTGCGAGGATTGCAGTAGCAACAACCTCCAGTGGGAGGGTAGCAGCCATTGAAAGTCCTAGCTGCTTTTACTGTTATTGCCCATCCCAGCCATCGATCTCCAGGAGGGAGATCTCATCATCGATGGACTTCTCACCGGTCGTGGTCTCGTTTATCCTGCTGGAAAACTGCTGATCCTCCAGAGGGAGATTCTCTCACTATCGGATCATCCCACAGTTGTAGTCTCGTACACCATGTCGAGAGAGCCCCAGACGGGAGACATGATGACTCGAGAAAGAGTCGAAGGAGGAGAAGCACTTTAGGTCTCCCTTTGAGTCGTCATCCTGGTACTCCTAGGAGGGATCTATCGATGAGGCAATTTGGCAACAAGTTGAGCAACACCTTGAGTATGATTGCAAGCTACGCAAGATTAACTGTCGGCTTGCCAATCTTCAGGGAGAGTCGGGACTTGACCGAGTACAAAACTCATCCTCTTTCTCGACATATCCTGGAAGAATTGATCCTGAGTCGGCTTAAGATGTCCTAGTTGGAGCCTTATAATGGCATCACCGATCTGCTGGATCATCTAGAGAGCTAGAAGATTCTTATGAGGATTCAAGACGCCTTCGAAATCCTGTTCTACATCGCCTTCGAAAGTTACTTTTCGTAAAGTGGCCCGAACATAGTACTTTTGACTCTAGCCAAGGAGCATTAGCTCCTTCAATCAGCTAGAAAGGAAATTCGTGGCATACTTCAGTGCTTGTCGGAATATGCCACGAGAAGTCGATAGCCTCTTTTCTATTTGCCAGCAAGATGGAGAATCTTTGAAGGATTACATGGCCTAACTCAAGGTGGCCATGTTAGAAGTCTACCACTTGGACGAGTTTATGACCATGCTGGCCTTGAAGAGAGGACTCCGTCCCTTCTGCTTCACCTATTCTTTAGATAAGACTTCTTCTAAATCTTATTCGGAAATGCTGGTCCACGTGCAGAAGTACATCCATGCGGACAAGGTAGTTCTTACTTGGCATGAGGCAAATGGGGAGCTGAGGAAGAAGCAAGCCCAGGAGAGCCCAATGAAGCCTAATCCAACAAGCCTGACTCTTCCTACCGATAGAGTCCTAGGCCAAAGAAGCCTGTTGGTAAATATGACTACACTCCTCTCCTTGCTCTCCAATCTAAAATTATGATGGAAATTGAAAGGGAGCGATATTTACGAAGGCTTAATCTGATGAAGCCTTCGGCTTCCCGTGATAAAAGCAAGTATTGTCGCTTCTACCGAGATCATGACCATGACATGATTGACTGCCATCAGCTAAAGAGATATTGAAGAACTTATCTGGCGTGGCTATCTTCGGAAGCTCATCTATGGAGGGTTGTTCGGCCTAACACCCAAAATCTTATCTTGTAGTTAACTCAAGCCAACATTGACAATTGACCAATAGAGGGTTGAGTTAACATGATCCATCGGGGGCAAAGCATTCATCAAAAAAATCGAAGGAGATGGAAGATAATGTAATTTTTTTTCTAATAGGGATTTAGACAGGGTTTACAATCCTCAGCTATTGTCGTCTCTATGACAATATCAAAGCATTATGTACAAAAAAATCTTTGTAGATAATGGAAGCTCGACCGACATCTTATTTTATGATATTTTTGTTCGAATGAATTTATCTGATAATCAGCTAAAATGGGTTTCCATGCCCTTAGTCGACTTCTCTGGAGAATCAGTCGGGGTCCACGGAGAAATAACTTTTCCTGTTATGCCACTCTCAGCCGGTTCTTCTCAAGATCGGTTGAGCAGTTCTTGTCATTATTCAAGATCCTGTGATAAATGCTTAGCTTTAACTAGATAGAGGAATGTTGACAAGCATTCAAGGACTTGAAGAAGTTCCTCGGGTCTCCCATATGTTGGAGAACTTGTACCTCGCTGCATCTCCGGAAGCTGTCAACTTTGTACTCATTTGGGTGGATGGCAAAGGGGTTCAAAAATTCATTTACTACACCAGTCGAGTGCTCCATGATGCAGAGACCAAATACTTTAAACCTGAAAAAATAGTTTATGCACTAATCATTTTTGCGTAGCATCTTAGGCAAGTCCGCTTAACCGGTACCGGAACCCGTACCGGTCAGCGGGTGGCATGGTACGGTACGGTCCGTACCATACCGTACTGGCATGTGTACCTGCATGCCAAATTAAAAAAAAAATCTTTCTGCCCCCCTCTCACTGAACCGACCCTGAACCGACCCGAATCAGGCAGTTCATACTGGTACGGTACTGTATCGGTATGGAAGTTTTTTTTTAAATTTTTTTTCAACGGTCCGGTGTCTGGACCATTTTTTGGTGGCGAACCGTACCGGCTCTTGGCCGGTACGGTATGGTATGCCCCATACTGGGCGGTACGGGACGGTACCGCGAACCATGATCTCAGGCCTTACTTCCAGACAATTATCGTCCTAACTAACCAACCACTCAAGACTATCTTGTAATGGCCTGACACTTTCGGGAGGATGGCCAAATGGGTGATTGTGCTCAATGAATTCAATATCTTCTATTATCCGAGGTCATCTATGAAGGTGCAAGTCTTAACTGATTTCCTTGTCGAGTGTATGTGATCGGACGACAAGCCTGAAAAAGTAATCATCAAGCAACTCGCTGAGCAACCCAATCCAAGGATGACATGGATTCTACATGTGGAAGGAGTTCCCAATTCTCAAAGGAGCGGGGTTGGACTCATTCTTACAAATTTGAAATGAGTGGTCATCGAGTATGCCCTGTGCTTTTCATTCAAAGCGACTAACAATCAAGCCAAGTATAAAGCTTTCTTAGCCGGCTTGAAGCTCGCCAAGCAACTCAAAGTGAAAAGTCTAAGGATCTTTATTGACTTAGCTTATAGCTAGCCAAGTCACTAGTGAGTACGAAGCTTGGGACCAGATGATGGCCAAGTACCTTGACAGAGTATGGGTTATAACATTGGCACCAAGTACTTCGACATCTTCCATATTTCTTGATGTGAGAATGATTGGGTGGACTCTTTCTTAGCTAGCGATTTTAGCAAACAACTCCCTCGGCAGAACTTACATTGAGTATCTGGAAACTCCTTGTATTGAGAAAACTGAGGAAGTTCAACAAGTCGACCATAAGATGAGTTGGATGGATTCTTTTGTCAAGTACTTGACCAAAGGTACCATTCCTTAAAATCCTCTAGAGGGCAAGAAATTTAAGTAGAAGGCCTCTTAATTTGTGCTGCTGGACAAACAACACCATAAAAGGTCCTAGTTCCTGTGCTTAAATGCTTGTGACCTATCGAAGTCGACTATATGCTCTGGAAGATCCATGAAGGAATTTACGGAAATCATCGGGGGGAGGTCCTTAGCCTACAAAGCTCTGAGGTAGAGATACTACTGGTCCACCATGCGAGAGGACATCGTGGAACTTGTTCAGAAGTATGACTAGTGCTAGTGCTATGCCAACATTTAGTGGCAATCGGCAAGCTAGCTAGCCCACCTCTCTTCTTCTTGGTCATTTGTCTAGTGGGGGATGGACATACTTGTCCATTTTTCAGCTTCTGGTTAGCGAAAGTTTTTTATTATCGCCATCAACAATTTCACCAACCTTGACATACATAATCGAGAGCAAGGTCAAGAGCTTATGGAAATCAATCATCTATCGATTCAGACATCCCCACACCATCGTCACCAATAATGGTTGATAATTCAACAACCGGATGTTTCAAAACTTCTATACCGAGCTTCACATCCAAAAATGGTTTATGTCTGTTGGGCATTCTCAATCAAATGGGAAGGTAGAAGTTACGAATCGAATCATTCTTCAAGGGCTCATAATCAAGCTAGATGAAACCAAGGACAAATGGGTAGATGAGCTATCGGGGATATTGTAGGCATACCACACGACTTCTTGGACTTGGATGAACGAGACTCTCTTCAACTTGGCCTTCAGTATCGAAGTAGTGATCCTAGTAGAGATCGGACTCCTGACTATGCAGATCAAGCACTTCGATGAGTTAAGCAACTCGTGTTGACTAAGAACCAATCTTAATCTATTGGACTCGGAATAGAGCCCGCTTATAGATAGCTGCGTATCAATAAAGAGTTGCTCGATACTACAACTCACGAGTAAGGTTGAAGACTTTTTATCCAAGAGGTCTTGTGTTGCAGCGTGCTGAAGTTTCAAGACCCATAGAGCAAGACAAGTTATCTCCAAACTGGGAAGGACCTTTCGAATAACTGAAGCCCTTCAACGAGGAGTTTATTGGATTGAAAATCTTAATGAAATTCCAATCCCTTGAATATGGAATGCCGAAAATTTTTGAATGTACTATCAATGATGTAATAATTATTATTTAACAATATAAACAAAAAATTTTTTGGCAATATTTCTAGAGGTCTGGCCTTGATTTTCCAGTAGTCTGATGTTAAGCCCGTTGAAGCTTGCCATATTCCCGATTGGCTCATACCCGGCTAAAAAAGATGGTCGGCTTGTCATTCTCCATCTTGAATAATTTCCATCTAGTCGATTAACACCTGGTCAAAGAAGATGGCTGGCTCACTGCCTCTATCTTGGATAATTCCCATTTGGATAACTTTCATTTGGGTAACTTTCATCTAGATAACTCTCATCTGATCGATTAATATTAGGTCGAAGATGGTTGGCTCATCACCTCCATCTTAAATAACTCCCATCCAGGTAACTCCCATCCAGTTGATCAATACCTGATCGAAGAAGATAGCTAGATCGTTGTCTCCATCTAGGATAACTTTCATTCGATTGATTAACATCCAGCTGAAGAAGATGGTTGGCTCGTCGTCTCCATCTTGGATAACTCCCATTTGGGTAACTCCCATTTAGTAAATTAGCACTCAATCGAAGAAGAGGGTAGGCTCGTTACCTCCATCTTGGGTAACTCCTATCTGGTTGATTAGCATCAGGTCGAAGAACATGGTTAGCTTGTCGCTCCATCTTGAATAACTCGCATCCGGGTAACTCCCATTTAGGTAACTCCCTCTCATTCGGCAACCAGTCAGCAAACGACAACCTATTCCTTGTAGTTGGGTTCCAAGTGACGACCAAGACATTAGACAAGATGCCACATTCAAGAATGAAGACATTCATTTGGCATAGAATCATTAAAAGGGAAGTTTTTTTTCATTAATTTGAGAAGACTCTTACAAAGTTGGATCAAGTCTAAGAAGACTTACAAAGTCGGATCAAGTTCGAGAAGACTCTTACAAAGTTGGATCAAGTTCGAGAAGACTCTTACAAAGTCGGATCAAGTTCGAGAAGACTCTTACAAAGTTAGATCAAGTCTTGGAAAGCAAAAATCACAAGAAATAAAAATTACAAAGAAAATGGTTTTCTTCGTCGCCGATGACTTCTAGACTTTAGGAACTCACCTCTCGTAGCCGAAAGCTTTTGGCATCCGAGGCCAGCCCTAGAAGAAGATGACTTTGACATGTAGGGCTGCTTTTCGAAGGCCAATGATTGGTCAGGTTCTGATCATTAGCAATGGAAACTTGAAGAAAACATTCCACTTGGAATGGTTGTAAAACATTTTTTAGTGGAACTATCTCTCAGGACACCTTTGGTGTTTGTTTTTGCTATCTTCAAGAATACCTTTGGCCTTTTCTTCCCACCCTCTTGTTGCCATCTACCTCATCCTCATCGGATTCCTTGTCTCCTTTGGATACTTCGGTGGCCAACATTAGTTCTCTTTTTGGCTGGAAGCCACTGGCACTTCGTTCCCCCTGGAAGCACTTTGCTTGAAATGAAGCTTAAGCAGAAAAGGCTTGGGTGGGGGTTCTTATTTTTACCCGAACCTAGCCTATCAGGCGCTGACACATGGCATCACTGGAGGCATCTACTTGGGAATTTTGCTTCATTTACCACATCTTTGATTCAACATTGGCGGCTGAAGGTCAAACCTTATCTGCCACGTGGCGCATCCCGACTGGCCGAAGGCTATGATTGTCAAAGGAATAAATGCCTCGCATTTTCTAAAATGGCCCGTTTTCCAATAGCATGTTGGATACTTGAGGGACCGCTAAAATCCTCTGGTTAGCCGAAAAAGTGGTCAACTCCATTTAGTCAGATTTTGGAAGGTGGCTAGCTCTCAACTGTCAGAAAGTAATTTATCGAGTAAGTCAGAGATACTCGGCAAGTGTCTTTTCCTGACTAATAGACTTAGAAATTCATTTGCTTTCAAAGATTGCATCGGACAGAGCACGATTGACACTCTCGTCCTGAGGAAAGCTCCAACATTCTTGGACACCGACTAAAGCAGTATTGGAAGGAAAGGTCCAACTCCTAAAGTTGGAGGTTTCACTTTTAAGTTTGGCATTTGGCGACCGAGATAGTCCAACAAATTTCATAGCTGATGAAGAGACCTGACTTTGTCATTGATGGATTACTTATTCGGCTACATTAGTTCTGTCGACTAAGAAACTTAGCAAAATTTACAAAATAGAAGCATCCAGTCAAAGTCCAAAATTTGTTTTTCATTGATAATAGATAGTCTTTATAAAATTGGACCAAAGTCCAAGGAAGAAGACAGAAAAGTACATAAGCGAAGAGGTCTTCTTATGACTATGCTTTTGGAGTGGCAGCCACTTCCTCGAGAGCCTCAGTCACAGCTGCCTCAGGCCCTGGTACATCGACAACTTCCTCATCAGCACTGGCTTTCCCAGCAGCCCGCTCTTTGGCCACCACTCCCTCCTTGCCTTCTTCTCCCTCTGCTGCGCCTTCTCCTTCTCCCGACATTGAAATGCCAATGTTGGATAGGCTTCGACAACCATTTTTTTTCCAATCATCAAACCCGAAGTACACGCCCTTCTCAGTTTTGGTGGCATCGTTCACGAAATCGCCAAAATCTTTATACTCCATTGCTCGGGTAGCAGCAGACACGGCCCTTTCCTCAGTAGCTTGGGCCCATTCGTCGGCGACCTTGGCCCTATCGTTAGTGGCCTTCACTCGTTCTTTGGCAACCCTGGTTTAATCTTCAGTGGCTTGAGCCTTTGTATTGGCCAACCCAGAAGTACTTTGTTCTGGTCCAGCTTGGCCTCTATGTTAGCCGCTCATGCATGCTCCCGAGCTAGCGCTCTATCCTTCTCCGCTATTTGGGAGTCATGGGATTTACGGAGAGCAGCCATCTCCTCCAGTTTTGACTCCCTCTCCATCATTGCCGCACGACGCCGGACAGAGCTCACTGCTCGGTCCTTCGCCTCCTTCACCTGGGACTCCTAGGAGGTGGAGAGGTCGGTTTACCTATTGATCGCCCCGTGCATGGCTGCCATATCATGGAGAAGCTATACGGAGATGACAAATAAAGTCATTTGGCATGACTTCTTCCAAGTGAAACACAGTGAAACCGAGGAAGGCTTACCATGATTATGGTTGGGTAGATGTTGTTTATCACCTCACTCAAGCTCTAGGACTTTCTTTCGTCCATGTCCTGGGGGAAGCAACATCAACTTCGCTAATTCTTAGATGACTGAAGGGTCATGCAGTAGGGAGTCCATTTCGCTGGTACAAGCCCAGTGGATCCACCCATCACCATCTCTAGCATGGGAGATGGATTTATTGTGCCTAGAAGACCTTTATGAAGACTTGGCACCGAGGAAGTCTCGGCACCTCTTGGGGTCGAGGAACTGGAAGGGATTGTGGTCAAAGCCACCATCGCCTTCCCTGATGCACCCACCAGCGGAGTAGGGGTTGGAACCCCCGAAGATGTGGCCTGAGAAGTTGCAGGGGGAGCAGCCACAACCTCCACCCCATCGCTGTCACGGTCGGAGTCCCTCGGGGTGACAATGGTCACCCATGGTGTTAAAGCCCTGGCAGTAGCAGAAGGGGCCTCAATGGATGGCCCTGAGCACACCCTCTTACCGACGGCCTTCTTTTGGTGGCCCTCATCGGGAGTTGACCTTTTCTTCTGGTGACCATCTTTGGGAGCTAACTTAGCAAGTTCTCGAAAGTTCTCAGTTAGAACTGTCTTCATAACTGCGGGATGAACAAGTCAATTTGAAAGCATAACAAAAGAAGTAATAAAAAAAATGCTTATTAAGAGAGTTGACTGGGCTCAACTCGGCATCATATAAGTTTTGTTTGGTAAGAAGCTCCTTTAGAGGGGGAATTTTTATACTGCCAAGTTTGGAGAAGTCTTCTTCATTAGACTTAAGACCTCGGTCATTCTTATTTGGTGAAACGTCCGGCTCTCCCAAACTCCGCTGGGTTCTCCATGGTTGGTCAGAAGTGATGAAGAAAAATCGATTTTTCCAATGATAAATAGAGGAAGGGAGGCCACCAATAATGGCTCTTCTATGTTGAGGCCTGAAGAACCACTAGCCCCTTGACCTGAGAAGCCTCTTCAGCATAAAGAAAGTCCTGAATAATGATATTTGAGGCTGGATCTCAAGAAAATGACAAAGAATGACAAAGGTGTCGAGAATATGAAAAGAATTAGGAGCAAGTTGTGTGGGAACGACTTTGGTACTAATCAAGAACATTCCAGATGAAGTCATGCAGAGAGAGGCAGAGGCCGGCACGAAGATCTTCCTCATACATTGCTAAACGATTAGACGGGCTGGAAGTTACTCGATTTTTTGGTCTCGGTTCATGGAGGTGGAAAGTATTTGGGATCTGATACTTTTCACAAATCTTGACAATGTCATCATCGGTCATTGTCGAGATCTCATACATTAGTGTTGCTACCTGACATTTCCCTCAGAGGGCAAGAACTTCCTCCTCTATTGGACTCTCAGAACACTCCTCCGGAGGGGAGTCCTCCAGAGAAGAGTCCTGACACTCCGTGCAGCCGAGAAGTTGCTTACTGAATGACTCGTCATTGGAAGACATCTCTCCGATGCACATAGTAGATCAAAGAAATAGGAAAATAGAAGAAAAATCAAGGGGAATTGCCTCCACCCAAGAATTGGGTGAAGGTAGGAAGAAGGAACTTCGAACAACAAGGAAAGAAGGAATGCCTACAGCTACTGAACCCCAACAAACCTATCGAATTGAAAGAACAAAAGGAGTGGTAGACCAACCTAGGATGCCTTGGAGAGTTTAAGCATAGACAACTTCTCTCCTCTCTCTTCCTTCTCTCTGTTCTCTCCCTTCTTCTCTACTAGCAGGAATCCTTGCGATTGTAGCAGGAATCCCTGCGATTGTAGTAGGAGTTCCCTATTTATGCAAGCCCCAAATGGCTATGATTATAGCCTCAATGCTGACGAGACTACTGGATCTTGACACGTGGCCCACTCCCACTCGGGAAGAACTATCGCTTCGAAACCCCAACCGGCTAGTCGATTAACTCCTAGTCTCGAGTTTGGTGCGAATCATTTAAGTGGCTCAATGCTGTTAGCCAAGGATGATCAGGCGATCACCAGGAGTTATGGCGCAGCCTTTTGAGCACTACGCCAAGGATTCGCCTGCACACCATTTTCGAGGTGACAAAATGGCAAGAAATAGTTTTCAAGAAGCCATTCAATACCTAGAGAGCAAAAAAACATGCTCAACTCTTGAGGTTGATGGAGTAATTACTTCACCTAGAGGAGACAAAATTTGACAAACTTGGTAATGCTCTGGACTTGGTAGTGGGGGTATCTATTATGACAACTATCTATTCGGCCTCGAGATGCCTATCGGACAACCGACTAAGGTGGAGATACCTGTTGGACAACCAAGGAATGACTACACCATCGATTGCACCACCGATTATGTCACTGACGAAGTTGGAGACAATCACCAGACCTCTAGTTAGGAAGGAGATGACTATTACTATCGGCTTACTGGCAATGAATCGAGTAGCAGATGATCAACTAGGATGCCTCATCAATTATCTCTAGTACCTTTACCGAGAGACCATACAGTCGGGCTTGACTCATAAGCCTATCACATGTCTATCAGTATTTACTTGAACCTAACCAAGACCCACACTTAGTTGGGTATATTACCATGTCGGAGTCCCTTTTTTGGCTAGGTCCCCTCAGCCTGGTTCTCTCTCAGCCTGGTCTCCTTTCGGCTAGGTCCTCCCTCGGCCAGGTCCTCCCTCGACCAGGCCCTTTCTCAACTAGATCCTTTCTCAGCTAGGCACCTTTTTTCTCGGCACTAGACAAGCCATTTCAACACTTAGATCTAATGACACTCGAGTAAGTGGTGACAGCCAATCTCGGTCAATCCCAGCTATCCCAATAGTGATTCTAGCATCATGGTGGACAAGTTTGTGGGGGGGGGACAGCATCACAATAGAATCAGCTATTCTAACAGAAAAGATACTAATGGAAAGGATTTTAGGAAACAAGATCTCAACATCCTGCTAGATTCTGTTACACCTATTTAAGGAGACCACCTTCCTAATGACATTCTGTTTCTCTATGTAACCGTATAAATTGGTTAGGGGGGACCCCTGGCGAGATACATTACATTCACATACTACCACTCTTGTGCTCAAACAGTCACCTTTAGGCTTTCAGCTTTGGCTATTGTTGCCCATTTCATCCTTTCCTTTTTTGACTTGAGCATTTAGGGTCCCCTTTTAGAAATCTCGGTCTAGGGATTGTTTTTGCAGGTTCTTGCATTGAAGCACCTGGGAGCAGCTCTCTATCTCACCGGAGAAGACTGGAAGACCCTCAAGTGCCAACGCAATCCATCGAAGGATGATTTGGCAGCAACAAGATAGAAAGTGCCTTATAAATTAAGCACCACTATTTTTAGCTTCACTTTAATGACATGTCTTTGAGATGGAAGTCACATTGTTGCCATTTGTAGATATGCTAATAAGGACATCATTTGGTATAGCTCGTAGCCTCTAATACAGGATTCCTGGTATCGATACCAGGATCCATACCGGTGGCCGATCGGTATGGTATGGTACCAGTACTGTACCGACACTCGATACGGGAGGGCGTGCCGATATGAACCGGCACACCCATTTTTTTTGGTTTTTGGTTGATGGATTTTGGTGAACCGGCACACCCATTTTTTTTTGATTTTTGGTTGATGGCTTTTGGCTTTTTAAGATTTTTATTTTGTTTCTTAGGGTTTAGAGTTTAGGATTTAGTGTTTAGGGCCTTTAGGATTGGAATTTAGAGTTTAAGATTGAAGACTTCAAGGTTTAGGATTTAGGATTTAAAAAATGTTAATACATTAATTCTAATTAAAATAAGATATAAAATGATAATTAAACTAAGATTATTAGCATTTAATGAAAGTGAAAGGTAACATATAAATATAATTATATACCAATGTCTAGAATCGGGTAGAATGTCGATGTCCATAAATATAGAGATCATTTATATACTCTATAGGAAGATCAGTATATCCCTCGAACCAGGCAGCATGTTATTCCTTTAAGGTCATCCCAAGAGGTATGCGTGATGGATTGTAACTCATCGCAGATCTCTTGCTGAGTTTCCGACTCTGAGAGCTATCTAGAGACTGATGATATGGTAGTGCAGGGGCCTATTCAAATATACCAGCAGCAAAATTAGATCCATAAAATGCTCCGGGCTGCATGGGATAATAATCACTGGAAGATGACGTCTCAGATGCACCATATGGATTATATGGACTAGAAGCTGTCGGTAGCTGCATGTAAGAGGATCCTGAATATGAGGATGATCCTGATACATCTATGGATTCTACTTCATGTGCAAGAGCTGCAGCTGCATCATGTCCTGAACGACCTCATGGAGCCCGTCGCCTATATGGAATCGTATCACCACGGGGTCTACTAGCTGGTATTCCATGGTCTCTATCCTATGTGGTATGGCTAAACTGTGACTTCTCAGTGAATCGAAGATGAATAGGCGGCTGTGACTCTTGTCCTCCGGTCCCTTCTGATCACTAGATCCTTCACTATTTGAAGAAGTACTATCACCACTCTCTTTAATATTTGAATCTGAATGGATGCTCAGATAAAGGTGCAACTGCCTTTCCTTTTTCTCCATCTCTAGGCCGAATAGATGGCGGGGAGGGATGATGTGCTGTATCTGCTGGAGTCCTGTGAGGAATATTACTTGTTGCCCATTGTCCAGCATCCATCCTAGCCTCGCTAGCTACAAAACCAGCTGGTCGAGGAGACGATCTTGGTTCATCAAGCTCTGGCTCCTGCTGCTGACTTATGACCCATCCAATCATTGGATCTTCATCCTTATCAATATATAAACTTGTAGTGGGATCGGGATATTTCAATGCAACTTTATCCTGAATGTATTTTAGTCAATCTTAAATTATAGTGTACATACACAAGATCATTAAGGCATTTCTATTTCAGACGGTTTCTCTGCTTGGAGTGGATAAGGCCAAATATAGATCAGTTGCACTCACATCCACTAGATGACACCATTTGGGAGAGGATCTTGACTGCAAGAACTTTCAGATTTTTTACAGATTCACCAAAATATACCCACCATTCAGCTGCAAAAGATATTACATCATTTAGAGTTTTAGATTCGACAAAATAAAAAATTCATCTTGAATATAATATTATACTTACTGCTTAGTAATATCTACCAGGATTCATTTTTGATTTATTTTTGATTGCTACAGTGGATTTAAATGAATCTATGCCCTTCCTAAAAAATTGTCTGCCAGAAAATAGTTTTGTTATCATGTACTAGTTAAAATTAATGCTAATAAAAATTACTCAATAATTTTAACCTAACTTCTTTTAGGCACATAGCAGCGATATTTGGATCGGGTTCCATCTTGTAGATAACATTGCATAGGGCAGACATCAGCTCTTCATCCATGGCAATGTCCGGTATGAAGTATTGGAATCTCGGATTCAGATAGTAAGTTGCATATATATTTTAAGAATTAGTCAAGCGTACTTGTACAAATCTAATTGAATTTAAATTTTTAGGGACTTCATAAATTACTGCGTACCTGCTACATGCAAATCCAAACTTATTTGATAACTCAATTGTCCATCAATGATCCGGATATACTCAGTAGCATGTGATGAATCTGCCTTTTGGATCTTTTTCTTTGCCCTTTGCATCATGTAATACAAGAAGCTCATTGGAGCATACCTCTCAGAGTCCACAGCACGAAGTATCTTATATAGAGGCTTGATAGCCTCCACAATCCTCTCAGCCCGCTGCCAGAATGTCTGTCTCGTCACTAAATCTTCACATTGCTTCTCTCAGTATTTGTCTTGGCATATCTGCTTTACTGCTACTCCTGACTAACAAACATCTGGTGCAGTTCTGCTTTCTTGCCAAGAAGACTATCAAGTGCTATATAATTAGTAGCAAACTGTGTGACTCATGGTCTCAATATTTTTTTCCTGTAAAGCTTTTCATTAATGATAAGATCCATGTATGGTTATATATGAATTTGGTGATGGATTGTGCTAGCTTAACCATTTTTTACATCCTGCGAATTTTTTCAATATCTATTAACATGAGGTCTATATAATGTGCAGCACAAGGGATCCAGAAAATATGCGGTCGCCACTGCATCAACATCTGTCATACAGCCCTGTATTGTGGTCCATTATCTGTAATGGCCTGCACGACATTGTCTCCTATCTGATTAAATCATCACCTCTATCAATTTGAGTATATAAGTGGCATCGTGCACCTATTCTGAAGCATTAACAGACTTCTGAAAAAAGTCTTTCTATCATAATAAGTCAAGAAATTGACGATGCTCCGTCTACTAGGACTATTCCAACATCACACATCACTATCAATCCATACACGGGCCACTTTCTCTGATAGGAGGCTATCCATCCTTCTAGCTCCTTATTACTGTCCAGAAGCTGACCATAGATATTCCTCAATCCTGGAGGATCTACATTTATACCAGCAGCTTGTATAAATAAAAAAGCAGAGCGATAATATGGATTGTTTGCTGTATGCGCTAGGATATGACTGAAATAAAACCAGAAGAGATGGCTCGCCACCTATCCTTCTTCTTATCCTTTTTCAGCATGGTGTCAATTTTTGTTGCTTGGAATTTCTATTAGGAAGGGCATGTGGATCGACATCATGGATAGTGGCTCATGCTGGAATATCCTTGGAAGACTTCCTTCTACTGCCAAATTCTTCCAACATGGATGCAATACGGCTGGTACCTCTCCTGATGGTCTTTCTGACTGAGAAGGTCCTCTTAAAATGTCTCAGACTCTCAGCAATACTAGCAGAACTGGATCCCGATCTCGATGCAAAAGTTGATGGTCCAAATCGCTGTTGATGCCTGGCCGTTTTCTCTAGCTATCTCTGCTCATACAAGCTTGCCTGAATAGCAGCCTCCATCTGTGCCTCCTCATGAGAAGGAATAGATGCTTCCTCTGACTCATTGGAGCAATAAGAAGATGTTTCTGCAGCTCTACAGTCCATCTCTGTCTTTTTCTTTGCTATTCTTTCCTTCCCAGTTTTGAAATTAGTAAAATATTTCTTCATCAACTGACGGATCTCCTGTGGACACTGTCGACAAGCAGATATATCAGGATAGCCGCCAACCAAGTGCTGCTCCAATCTTGTTACCCCCCATCTTTGAATTCGGTATTGCACCATTTACACTTCCACTGATGCCGACCTGAGAGCATCTCTTCATGCAACCAATCAGTCGCACTTCGGATCCTTCTTCCTCGATGGATCCATACTTGAATATTTAAATTGCATATAAGGTCAATAATAATGTTTATTAATTAATACTTTATTAACCTTAGTTTTTAAATTTAAATTATTTTTTTTAAAAAAATTAATTTAAAAATTTAAAAATAAAAAATATTATAAAAAATTTGGTCTTAGATTCATGTAAGATTCTATCATACATGTTACATATATTTTTTTAAGACTTTCGAAATGCATTAAAAGCCAATTTTTCTCCAATTTAAGACCTAGAACACTATTCATAAGATGCATCAAAACTTGGATAAATCGACATGAAATTAATAGTGAGAGTAGCTTACGAGCCCCAGATTAATAATTTATAATTAATTTTTTAATTAATTAATTTTTTAATTAATTAATTTTTAATTAATTAATTTTTTAATCTAAAATTAATTTTTAATTTAAAAAATTATATACTTAATAAAAAATTAAGATTTTAGTATCATTGTGTAGATCTATCATAGATCTATCACATACTCTAAAATGATAGCTAACAAAAAAATTGACAGTATTTTTTCTTAATTTTTTATTTTGCACGAATTTCAATGAAAAAAAAGAGAGGGGAGAGGAAAAGAGGGGAAAGGGAAGCTATACATACCTTGATTCTATCTTCCTCTTTAATTTCTGGACGTCTGATTGCCTTGAAGTGGAGAAAAAATCGCCGTTCGTTGAGTTGAAGGATAAAAAACACAGAGAGCTCTCTGTTAGTTTTGTATAGAGCCAACAGGCTTAGCACGATCCCCCCACACCCCACATGGCTACAGTAGCCAACAAGAAAAAATAAAAAAAAAATCGGTTCGAACCGGACTGAACCGGTTACGAACCGGCCGAATCGATCAGTTCGGCACGGTTCCGACCGATTTAGATCTGGTTAGGCTTGGTTCTATGCCGGTTCGGGTCGGTACAAGTATTTTTTTTAAAAAAATTTTAAATGGCCGGGAACTGTTTTTAACAGCCGAATCATGCTGATCGGCCACTAATCCGGTTCGGTATGTCCTGAACCGGCCGGTTTGGCACGGTTCAGCAGTCCTTGCTTTAATAGGATCATTTCAAGGTTAAAGACCGACTACTTCTATTATGTCATTGAGATTTCAGTTGATCAATGCTAGCACAGATGATGATGAATTAAGGAAATAAAGAAGTGAAAGATAATAGAAGGTGCAGGAAATAATGCACTTCATCCTTGAAGAGGGGAGAAAAATTCTCACTTACCACTCTTGCTTTGTTTGTAGAATCTGATTCTTGGACATACATGGATGATACAAGATTATTGCAATGGTCTATACTCAATTCACAATCCTTTGAGTTTGTGTACGGATAGTAGCTCCAATGTCTGTTTATTTACATGATCCTTTTTTTCTTTACGAGCATATTGATTAGATTCATTGTTCACTCATGATATACTCAGAATTATTAAAATGTCGATACTTTTAGTTGTGCCTTGGTAAGGATGATTGACAAGTATCATAAAACTAATATGCAAGGTTCACCATCTTGAAACCAGACGTCATACTACTACTATCCTATTATAGTGTTGATATACAGTACGATGCGAGATGGTGAGGTGTACCAAGGGTTGGTATGATACAAGACTACATATTGGTTTAGTATGGTATGTCTGGCATGGTACTATACCAACCGGTACTGCAAACCTTGCTGATATGCAAGGCTAAGTGAACAATTTGTTTTTGTTCATGCATTCATGCTATTTGTTGCTATTGGAATTTCCATGATACAAAATTGCACATATAAATGCTGATTTGGCATAATTTGTATATGTATATATCCTTTTCTACAACTTTTTATAGATAAAAGAGGGCTTTGTTGCCTTCCTCTAGCAGCACCATCATTCACATGCTGAAACATCTTGTTGCGGAGAAAATGAGCGACCCACAACTCATATGCACCAGAACCTTCCTGAAGAGGCGGGTTTGTTCCATGATCACACCGGAAACAATCCATTAGATCAAGTACTCTGGCTAAATTTTATGTTACCCAGTTCTTTTTTTTTTATTTCATAGCATTTTGTTCTGAAGAGTAATATGATGACTCAAAGTTATCCATGACTGCAGCCAGATTTTCCTGCAGCAACCACCGGTAGAGGTGCATCTGAACCAGATGAAGATAGTAGAGTAATTGATATGATGAATTCAGAGTTGGTATGGTGAACTTCGAAATATATAAGTAACCTGGCTTTCTGCATGTTATCTTCTATATAATCTCAGTTATATGATTATACTAATATCCTGTGGTGTATAGTTAGCTTTTAGTGTTCTAATTTTTGCACAGCACTGTTCTTACTGCTGAATTTATCATGTTATTTGATAACTAGCTCCAGATAGAGGTTTTCAGTCGGTTATTCCTCTCATTCCACTAATGCACAATATGCACCCAAAAAAAAAAAAATCACACTCCATATTGTAGTCCTTGTGCACTTTTGCTAGCAATATCCATATTACCAGAAAACTGATGTTATTTAGAGGTAATATATGATTTTTTTTCTAACTTGTAGCAAAAAGTGCCCATGTAAAATCCCCCAACATTACTCTAGAATAAAAGGAAAAAGAAAAGTAACAGGATGAAAATAAAGTGAAATATGGCCGATGACAATAAATGGTGAACCCAATCTTATGGGTGACCTTCACTCGAGTCATTAGAAACAAGAGCTCATATTGAAGGTTCTTGGTTAAACATGCTCCAAAAATTGTTTCTTAGGATTCCTGTCTGAAACTAGTTAACTAAGTTCATTGGTTACAACTATAAACTCATAAACTATCTCAAGTTAAGCTGGTCGAAAATTTGTAACCCATCCAATATGATAAAGACAATGAACTAAGATAATGGATTTTGTTTATATGACAATAGTGCAACATGTGATTTAAATAAAATAAAAAAATAAATAAATCGAAATACTCCAGTCCATTATTTGGATTTGGTGTAAAAACTTGGATTCCACTCAAACCATCTAGGGAACACTTTTTTAACTTGGAGTGTGTGTGCACCGTCTCATGCATACATGCATTTTATATGTTTGTAAATACTACATGCGTACATAGGTACATACATAGCACGCCTAAAGCTCTTTTGTTCGAAACCTAGGTGCAAGTTCTATCATCTAATGGGCACTATGAGCAAGGAAGCTATGCTATCCTTTGCAATGTGAGCTGAGAAAACTGCGATATGTGTTAGTACTTACCATCTTCTATTATAATTTTGATGCTGATTTAATAAATTAGAATGTTTCTTGAAAATTGTTCTGTTGATCATTTTTTAGACTATATGTACTATGTATGAATTAAAACATGTCAAGTTCTTAGTTTTTTAGTGATATATATGAAATTAATGGGTCAAAGGATGATACCATGACTTCAAAGTCCTTTCCTGGATGATCTTGTTGGGAAAATCCAAAATTTCCTCCACAACCAATTAATTATTTAACAGTTTTATTTTTTAATATTTGACCGTTTTTGTTTTTAATGATTTGACCGTTGGAGTTTTAATTTGACCGTTATGCTTTTAATTATTAGGTTTTTAATTTTGATTGTTGGACTCCTAATTGGGCTTTAAGAGGCTAATAAAAATTCAAATGGTCAGATTTTGGATGGCTATAAAAAGACCATCTTGGAGGCCTAAAGACACAAGTTTTATTTTTCATGCTTCATATCTTTTTTCCTTCTAGTATTTTTTCCAAGTTTTTTTTCTTGTTTCAAAGTTATTTTGCTGGGTACTGAAAGAGTCTCCATCAACCTCTTCCACGATCGTGCTCGCAGGCAGAGGAATCCTGGTCATATCTTGGGGCAGTATTTCTGACAATTCCCGCACGAGGGATAGAAATATGCCTTAGGACAGTGCTTTGCATGCTTCCGGGTTTGATTTATTTTTTATTCTTCGATTTTCTATAAGTACTTTACTGTTTCTCTAATCATATCCATGATTTTTTTTAAGTCCTGCCCTAACAATCTAAGGCATATTTCATGCAAAAATAAAGATCAGTGCTGAATTTATTAGTAACATCACAAAGAAATTCACATGAAACAGGATTTAGGCTGCTGAAATTCCAGGTTTATAAATTATACTAGATCTAAATGCATGACCAGTTCTTATCAAAATGTCTGTTTATTTGCTTCTCACAAAACTTAATTTGAAAAATCAAAGCACAGAAATCACAAAGGCTGAAAATTAGGTCAAATCTTTTCTGGTGCTTGTTAAAATTGCTTCATTAGAGCTAGGTTTATGTAACTCTATGGTTATCTTTTAATTTTGCATAGAAGTTTTAATGATGTCATCTACATCTCTCTTGAACAATTAGTCCAATTTCTTTTTTGGATGGGTTTAATTGCACAAACTTTGGTATGCACCAGTGAATTTGGGTGTCTGCTGTTGCATTTTGATTTCTTGCACTTTGAAAAATGACAATGCTTAGGATATTACTGATGCTTTCTTGCAACTCATCAAGTAAAATATCTGATGTAATTGCTGAGTTAAATATCAAATGTTATTGGTGCAACTCAAAGTCGGAATATATGGTGTATGCTATTCATCCAAGACTGGTCTTGCTAGATCATTTGAAAAGACAATATGAGGATGTTAATCAAAGAAAGTACTGCAAGTTGTTTGTTAGCGCGACTGTAAATTGGTTGGCATCTCAGATAACAATTTTTGGCTGTTGAAAGGCCTAATCGGTTTAATATATGTTGATTTAGATTTATATAAAGAAAAAATGCTATATTAGTCCATCTTTCACAATGCAAGTCAACTAAACTGCAGGATTGCCTCTCCTTTTGGCCTGAATTATGTATCATTTGACATTATTTTCTTTAAGTCCGTTTTATTTGTTTGACACTAAGTGTCTCCTAGCATCTGGTCCCCATTTCTGTAGTATGTTATGATCCTTGAAATTTTGTAAACCATCAATGTATCCTATTGTTCTTTACAAGCCTCTTAGTGAATGACAAGTATTGTGACTCATTATTCTTCTGCTTCTGTAATTCATTTTTGACATTTTTTAAACTGCTAAGGTATCCTCATGCCCTTTACAAGCCTCTGGTAAATTTCTCCTTTCCAATACTCTCTGTTGGTTGTATTTTTAATTCTCAAACAAGCAAATTTGGAAGTCCTATATGTCAAAAACTTCTATCATTTAAGATCCTTTTATTGAATTGGTAACATCTGTGGAATCAAAGGAGTTTTATTTTTTATGTTTATCCAATGGAATGCTGTCTTAACTGTTCCTTGGCCTTCTGTTTTCTTCCAAATGGATATGCTTTCTCCTATTCATGGTACTGTCAAATCATGAATAAAAAACTCTTTTCTTTCCAATACTTTTGGACTTCAAATGATCTTACTAGGTGTTAAAATGATTTCATGACTGTCTCTTGCCAAATAGCTTATATATATGGTTGTTACATTCAGTTCTCTCAAATTCAGTAACATTAATTGGTTGGCGTTTCCATGTTCTCTTGACTTGATGTTTTTGATGTAGTGGTATTTTGATGGCTTCATGTTAAATGGTTTATTGTAAGTTCTATGAAGCAATGTGTAGTATCTATAAAGCCAATATGAAATGATAGTTTCCATGGATAATTATTGGATGTGCTGTTGAATATGTGGACATCATTGAAGATTTTATGAGTGTTTTTAATAAATTATGATGTATCCTGTCATTAGTTTTAATACTGTCACTAAGAAAATCTTGTAGAAGATACCCGAGCATAACCGATATATATAGATATATATATCTTAAACTTAAGACTTCTCTTCTTAGATATTAGATAATTATTTAGGTGCATAACCTGTATCTGCAAAAAAATCTCTTTTATAAAAATTTCTCTGGATGGCTGTTTTTTTTAATGGCGATTTATCCTTGGATATGATATGCAAGGCATAATGCACATATCTTCACATAATTTCTGATATGATATTCTGATGCAACTTTACATTTTCATCAGTTTTTGGTACATGCATAGTAGTAGCCTATATTGGCATGTAAATGAGGCTTCTAGGTCATCATACATAATTAGATATTACTTTTCCAATTATTCTTGAGGAACCGTTTCCAGTGCATTGGTATCATAATGAGTAGCTAGAGAACATCAGCCTGGTATTTGCCATCTCGTTCTGCAGACCAATGCATTTTGATGGGTGCGATCATACCAGCACTAATACACCGGATCCCATTAGAACTCCATAGTTAAGTGTGCTTGGACGAAGGACATTATGTCCATGTTGCTTGAAGTTGCTTTGTTGATATACTAATCTTTCTCATATGGTGACTTCATAGCCTTTAGGATCCATGTAAATATTCATAAAAAATCCAGGAGTCAGTGTAGATATTCAAATAAATTGTCAGTCCATGGATATTGTTGAATAACTATTATGGTAACTTTGTCACCAAGATCAGTCTATAGATTTTTAAAGATCTTCTATAACCTTTGCTCATCATGAGAACTCTCTTTTGGTTTGTATAAATTACTCAATGATAGTGTTGCTACATAGCTCACCAATAATAATGTAAGAAAAAATATCTTCACATTTAACAAAGCAAAATTATTTTAAGATATAGAATTTTATATAGCAGTAAATAGGAAATAATAATATTTGATATTCAAAGTTTTTGCCAAGTTCTTTGTAGAACACGTTGCATCTTATCTGTTATTCATAATATATCTAAATTTATATTTTTAAAATTTTGCTATGAATATTCTTGGTATCATGGTGATATATGTAATTGCATAGTTTGGATTTGCTTAATGCTAATTCATTTGACATCAATTATTTCTAAAGGTTGCTCACAGGTATATAATTATACAGTCATAAGAGAGGTATGATGATCATTGCAATATTTGTTATTTGAATTTCTTGAATTCTAATATGAAATTGATCATCAAGTTAGTTATATTTAGTTTTGTATATCTTCATTGCTATGACTATAAGTTTTGATATACCTCATAATTTGTGATGAAAGATTTTATATCAATTTGCCTTACTAAAGGCTTAAATAGGACTAAAGATCCTAAAATCATCGAGGGGGATGGGGTTTAGCCTATAAAGGACCTTCCAGCAGTGGGAGCCCAACCTCTATGATAGGAGATCCCTTGAAGGAGGTTTAATATGGTAACAACAAGTTGATTGGTTGGTCAGGGAGCATATATGATTTATTTGATGTAGGAGTGATATAGACTCCATCCTATTTCTATGATGATTAGTGCTACTATGTAGTGGTTAGGAAGAGTTTATCTCTGAATGAGATCCAAGAGATGTGACACTACATGCATCTTTGGAGGGGCTCACCTATATGAGAGTATTCGTATATGGCCATGGCTGGAGACATTGTCAATTTTAGAAGCTCTCATAAAAAATCAAGATATATGTGCAGGGTCTAGCGATGGAAAATTCTATATTATATGTGGTAATTGAAGTCTGGATCAAAGGAATGTAGTTCAAGATCTGGTTTACTCCGATTCCTTCAGATGGAAACTATTTATACTAAGTAAGGTTAAAGTCACCTTATCAATTGCATAGTATAAGT
This sequence comes from Areca catechu, assembly GCA_021397845.1. Lineage (NCBI taxonomy): Eukaryota > Viridiplantae > Streptophyta > Magnoliopsida > Arecales > Arecaceae > Areca > Areca catechu. The sequence continues at coordinate 118,736,993 of CM038044.1, read as the reverse complement.
ATCTAGAAATTTATATTTACTAATTTTCAGAAATTTTAAGTTTTGAGGGGGATTGTTGGGAAAACCCAAAATTTCCTCCACAATCAATTAATTATTTAACATTTTTATTTTTTAATATTTGACCGTTTTTGTTTTTAATTATTTGACCATTAGAGTTTTTAATGATTTGACTGTTGGAGTTTTAATTTGACTGTTATGCTTTTAATTATTAGGTTTTTAATTTTCTGGCTGTTGAACTCCTAATTGGGCTTTAATAGGCCAATAAAAATTCAAACGGTCAGATTTTGGATGGCTATAAAAAGATCTTGGAGGCCTAAGGATACAAGTTTTATTTTTCATGCTTCATACCTTTTTTTTCTTCTAGTATTTTCTCCAAGTTTTTTTCTTGTTTCAAAGTTATTTTGCTGGGTACTGAAAAAGTTTCCATCAACTTCTTCCACGATCGTGCTCGCTGGTAGAGGAATCCTGGTTGTATCTTGGGATAGTATTTCTGACAATTCCCGTACGAGGGATGGAAATATGCCTTAGCACATTATTTTGCATGCTTCCGGGTTTGATTTGTTTTTTATTCTTTGATTTTCTATAAGTACTTTACTGTTTCTTTAATCATATCCATGATTTTTTTAAAGTCCTGCCCTAACAGATCTTTTATCTACAAGCTAGAGTTGTCATTTATGGTTGCCTTCTAGGTTGGACAGGTAAAATCATATGCAGCTATTTTCAGTGGCACTAACTTATTGTTGGACAGGTATTTAGGTTGTTGTCACTTCTTGAGCATTTCAGCTGGTTGATATCTTTATGGAATCCAACAAGCACCTATTTTGTGTTCAGCCATTTCTGTCTTCTGAACAAGTTTCTTCTGAAATCATAGCTAAAAAGTGTACAAATATTACAATTTTCTTTCTCTTTTGAGCTACCACCAGGCACTTGCTTGGATGATACCCTTTGCCACATGCACAAGGGGAGTGCATTCGATTTTGGTTGCAGTGAGCCTTTGAGGGATGAGGTGGAGATTAGCCCCTCCTAATTCAAAAAAAAAAAAAAAAAAAGAGGGTGCTTGGAGGTGGACGCAAACTATTAGAAAAGGTGCTTTAACAAACCTTGAATGAATGTTACATGTGGTTTATGCTGCAACAGGATGTCTAATATGGTATTAGATAACTAGAATAAAGCAAACTCAATTTATTGCTTTCAACAAATAAGAAGAGTTGAGGGCCTAGTTCATTGCTCCTTAAACTAGTTTCTAATAGAAATGAGTTTGGATTACTCATTCATATGGCTTCTAACAGAGTATAGTGATGATCATATGGGAGCAAGTCGGCAACTTTTCTCACTTGCTAGAAGGGTTGACTTTTGACAAATGCTTGTGAACATCTGTAGAGATTGGTAGACTGCCTTAAGAATGTTTTGTTGAAACAACACTATTAAGAGACACTATGATCTGGTTTCATGATGATCTTTTCATCTCTGACTTGATGGATCCATTTGCACTAGTGTCATTCACCAAAACTTCACAATTATTGTGCACATCAACTCACAAGTAAACATTCTATGATCAATAATGATATATAAGATGCCTAAGAAAAATCCACTACTTGGTAAGGGAGAATATCTAGATTTAGTTAATAAATGGATCTAACAATTATATCCAGCATTAATGGTTTATCAAATGGGTTTGATATTTCCTTTTGATATAGGTATATGTATGTACATATGTACATATGTATGTAAGGAACTAATTGAAAATTCGAAAATGGTAGCCTTATCACATGGAGGGACTGATCTTATGATATTCTAATTTCTATTGAGTTCATCACAATAGCATTTGTGGATCAATTGTAACTTCAGCATAAGAGTCATCTCTGATATGTCAAGTCTATTGTTTTTCATTTAATCAAATATGTGGCTCTTAAATAATGAAATTTTATTAATATGAATAACAGTGCAACATTTGATAGAACATCATTCATGAATAAATAAAAATAAATATATAAATAAATTGAAAATCTCCCTTCATCTAGGGATTATTGATCTATTATTTGGATTTGGTGTATAAACTTGGACTCCACTCAAACCAAGGAACACTTTTTACCTGGAGTGAGTGTGCACGTGCTCGCTGACATGTGTACATGTACATTAGTTATATATGTTTATTATGGACTCATATAAAGATTTTACCTCTTTTTATGCGGTATGTCCTGTTATGAATATGCGTAAAGGACTTCTTGTCATTTATATTTACTTTTACCAGATATTGGTGCAACAAATAAAACATAGGTCTGTCAATTATAGCAACCACTAAATTTATGGTTCTAAACAACATGTAAGACCTAAATTATTGAAGATCCCTTCTTCATAAATGCATGAAAGAATCTATCCATAGAAGGGTGTCTTAATGTTATCCTGAAAATCTTCTGGTTTATGGCTGTTATAGGATGAATAACATATCTAAACCTTCTCTGGACTAATTATGATCAATTGCCGATGAATAGAAAAGTGTTCAGCCAGGTTTTGATCTTTTACCAAGATATATAATACCTAACAGCTAGAAGCCGACCTCTTACCAAGGTATGAAGAATTTATCGACCAAGAGCCGATATCTTATTGAGGCATAGGATGCCTAACGGCCAGGAGCCAATATCTTATTGAGGCACAAGATGCCTAACGGCCAGGAGCCGATCTCCTGCCGGGGTACAAGATGTCTATTAGTCAAGAAAAGATCTCTTATTTGAAGCACAGGATGCTCAACTATTCATCGGACGTGCCGATCACTTACCTGAATCAGGTACGGGATCCTGTAACTTTATTTAACATGAAGCATATTTTTTTAAATTATTAGAGTCGTTACGACAATATTGGTAAAGTGGTTATCAAGAAGTGTAATAGATCACTTAACGAACCATGTCACAAACTAACCTCTTAACAACCTAACCAATTTAATAATTTATTTAATGGCATAGCTGCCTTATAAACAGATACAACAGTCTAACCAACTTTGCCCTAAACCTCTATGAATAGGGGATCGAAGAAAACTCCAGGGGGATATCTTACACTCTTTATTTTCTTCTTACTGTTCTTCCTCTTTAGACTAACTTAAGTCCACTATAGAAGCATTCTCGGAAGCTTAAAGCTATCTCAGTGCATCCGGTTAATCTAGTTTGAAGAGGAGTAGCAATGGATTTGTGTTAAAGAAAGGGCTCCATTGTTCAAATCTTTCAAGAAAATGATGAGAGGAAGACCTTTGATCAACTTCACTTCTTGACGGCGATCTTCTCAAAAAGTTCTTAACATAGTAGAGGTCGAGAAAAGAAATCCTCAACCTACTATTTTGAACAAAGGTTGGACACTCTGATTGAGTAGGTCTAGCTATTGACGAGCGCCATCCATCTCCTTCAACAATCTGCCATTCGACCTCCAGCTCCACCAGCTAGATTGTCCCAATGGAGCCATTAGCAGCAACCTCTCCATGAGGATGGAGAAATCCGGCGGTCAACCTCTCCTCAAGAACCACCATCACCACCCTTGGAGGGTTTTCTTGAGGATTCGACTCCGGTGCACCTTTTGAATTATCATTCTCAGTAAGGGGATGACATCGAAAGGAAAGCCCAAGACTTGAAAGCCAGACTTGGCAAAATTTATATGGAAGACCATCACTGGAATAACTTCCATGACTTCAACACAATTCCCTTTTTCTTAAGAAATAATGAATGAGCCAATTTTCCATTGATCCAAGAATGACATCAGTTGAACCTTATGATGGTTATAGTAACCCAGTTGATTATCTAGAGGGATATAAGGCCCTTATGAGGCTCCAAGATGCATTTGATGCCTTTCTATGCCTGGCTTTTCCAGCAACCTTGAAAAAAGCTACCAGGATGTAGTTCTTGAGTATGCTGCCTGAATCTATCTACTTCTTCTAATAACTAAGCAATCAGCTAGTGACATACTTCGGCAGTCATCTATCACAACCAAAGAATAATATGACAGTCTGTTCTCCATTAAGTAAGGAGAGATGTTGCGAAGTTATGTGGTGCGCTTTAATGCAGTCACATTAGAAGTCAAAGATTTCAATGAATCCGTTGCTCTGTTGGCCTTAAAGCTAGAATTCCGAAATGGTCGTTTGAGTTTCTCCTCTGATAAAAAAATTTCAAAATATTTTGCTGATCTCTTGCGTGTAGAAAAATATGCTCAAGTTGAGAAAAGCTATTTCCTCCACTGGAAGGAGGAAGGAATGGAGAGGGAAGAAGCAGGCATGCGAGAAAGAAACTTGCGTTCAGCTAGAAGCCACCAAATCCTGAAGAATTCAAAGCCAAATCATCCTGTTCGGCAATTCGCCGACTACACCCCCTTGACTGCTTATCGATCTTAAATTTTGATGGAAATTGAGAATAAAGATTATATGCACTGACCACTATCCATAAAAGGTATACTGGAGAAGAGAGACGAGCAAATATTGCCGCTTTAATAGAGATTATGGTCATGATATGGAAGACTGTCAGTAGTTGAAACAGGAGATTGAAAACCTGATATGTATGGGTTACCTCAACAAGAATATTAGCAGTTAAAAAAAAAGATCCCTCAGATGCATCCTTAGCATGAAGCCGGGTCAAGTAACCTGCTAATCGTTGGGATAGTCAGCATGCTCTTTAACTTCTCCAAAGTCAGGGGCAGAAGTATAGGATGAGGAGCCATCGGAAAAGAGACATTGAACAGAGCCGACCAGTTCTTTAGACAAGAACATTCTCTTTTTTTGATGATGATATAAGAAAAATTCAAATCTTACATGATGATGCGGTCGTTGTCTCTTTGATGGTAGCTAATTATGGTTAAAAAAAGTTTTAGTTAATAATGGAATCTTTGCCACTATCTTATTCTATGATACCTTTCAGAAAATGAAACTGTTACTTGAGAAACTGAAAAGGATAAATACTCTACTCATCGGGTTCTTCGAAAACTTGGTTATCACAGAAGGAGAGCCTCTTACTGGTAATTGCAGGTCAACCATCCAAACAAGCAACATTCCTATTGAATTTCTTGGTCATTTGAGTACTATTAGTTTATAATGCTATTCTTGGATGATCAGGGTTAAATGTATTAAGGGCGGTAGTTTCCTCCTACTACCTTCTTGTCCACTTTTTGACCAAGTATGAAGTTAGAGAAATTAGAGGAGATTAAATGTTAGTGAGTTAGTGTTTTCTTGCAGTTGTTAAAACTTGGAAATAGATCAAGACCCCGTAAACAGATGAGCTAAATGTCAAAGAAGATGCCACTGCAAATAGAGTGGAGCTTGCCGAATAATTTATGAGCATACTTCTGGAAGATGACCTGGATAAAACTGTACAAATTGGATCCCATCTGGCGCGTAAAGTTAGAGAGAAGCTAATTATATTCCTTTGAACTAATACCGATATCTTTGCTTAGACAATTGCTGACATACCAGGTATATCTCATGATGTCATCATCCATAAATTTAGTGGACCTCCTTTATCTCCTTGTCAGGCAAAAAAAAAGTTTTGCTCGAGAAAGGTAAAAAGCCACCGAAGAGGAAGTGTACAAACTTGTGAAAGTAGGCTTCATTAAAAAAATTACTACCCGGACTGGATAGCCAATGTGGTCATGGTCAAGGTAAACGAGAAATGGAAAATTTGAATTGATTACATTGATCTCAACAAAACCTATCCAAAAGATAACTATCCTTTGCTGAGAGTTGACTAATTGGTTGATGTTACTTCCGAACATGAATTACTAAGCTTTATGGATGCTTTTTCAGGATATAATCAGATCCGAATGGCGGAAGAAAATGAAGATAAAACGGCCTTCGTGATGGAAAACGGGCTTTACTATTACAAAATGATGCCTTTTGGACTAAAACACATTGGAGCCACTTATCATTGTTTGGTCAACAGAGTTTCAAAAGTTAGGGAGAAACATATAAATCTATGTAGATGATTTGCTTATCAAGAGTACAAAGGATGATCAACACAGCTAATTTGGAAGAAGCCTTCGGTGAATTAAGATGATATTTGATAAAACTCAATCCAAATAAATGTGTATTTGATATTATATCAGGAAAGTTTTTGGACTTGATGGTGATTCAGAGAGGAATTAATGCCAATCCTGAAAAAATCTAAGCACTTCTAGAAATGAAACAACCCTGAAACAAGAAGAAAGTTCAATGCTTAACTGGTCGGATTGCTTCATTTAGCTGGTTTATCTCCTGATCAGTTGAAAAATGCCTGCCATTCTTCAGAGTCATAAGGCATACCGATGACTTTGAGTGGTCAAAGAGCTATCGATCAGCTTTCAAAGACCTGAAGAAGTATTTTAGCTCTCCTCCGTTGTTATCAAGGCTGAAAGAAGGTGAGAATTTTATATTTACTTATCTATTTCTCCTAATACCATTTGTTCTATTTTGGTAAAAGAAGATACAGGTATACAAAAGTCCATTTATTACATTAGCAAAATATTAAGGGATGTGGAAGTGAGATACACCATGGTCAAGAAGATGATTTATGCTCATGTCATTACATCAAAGAGACTACAGTCATATTTTCAATCCCATTCCATAGTTGTCTTGACTGATCAGCCTTCGAAGTCCATCCTCAAATTTTGAAGTTCTAAAAATCTAGTAGATATCCAGATCTGAAAATGCCCAAGCAAATTCCTTATCCTATCTTGCCACATTGGATTGCTCAACCCTTCAAAGAGGGGTCTTTATTGAAAGCTTGGAGACTTCCAGCATTGAAGCTCCTATTATTATATAATGAGAATATGAGCCAAGCTAGATTGATCCATTGGTTAGATTCCTTAATAAAGGAGATCTTCCAACAAATGAGAAAGGAGCCCGTGGAATCAAATGATAAGCCTTATGGTATGTCCTCTTAACTGGACAACTTTATAAAAAAATCATTTTTAATGCCTTTGATGTCTACGTCTTTTAAAAGCTGACTATGTCCTTCGAGAAGTTCATGAAGGCATTTGTGGTAGTCACATTGGAGAAAGGACTATTTCTTACAAAGTCCTTAGACAGATTTTACTGGCCTGCTATGTAACAAGATGCTATGGACCTTGACAAAAATATAATTAGTGCCAAAGATTTGTTAACATTCAAAGGAGATCTTTGGTGTTGATCACTCAGATCCTAGTTCTATGACCATTTGATATGTGGGGGATCGATACTCTTGGACCATTTTTAATGGAACTGGGCAAAGAAAATTCTTGATAGTGGCAATCAACTACTTCATAAAATGGGTAGAAGCTGAACCTTTGGCCTAAATTACCGAGAAGAAAGTTCAAGACTTTATCTAGAAGTCCATCATTTGTCGATTCGAATTGCCCAGGTACTATATTTCTGATAATGGATGGTAATTTAATAATAAAAGATTCTATGAATTTTTCTCGAATTTGTATATAGAGCACATGTTTATATCAGTGGCCACCCACAATCCAACGGAGAGGTGGAAGTGATCAATCGGACCATTCTTCAGGGCTTGAAATCTAGATTTGATGGAGCAAAAGGTTTTTGGATCGATGAATTGAACAGTGTTTTTTTGATCATATTGAACAACATCGCACGTCCCGATTGGTGAAATACCTTTTAAGCTAACTTTTGGGGCAGAAGCAATTATCCTTTTAGAGATCAGCTTAGTTTCTGATCGGATAATGGAATATGATGAAAATACTAATCAAGAAAGACTTTGGACAAGTCTTGACCTCTTGGAAGAAACTTAGGAGAAGGCGCATATCAGGATGGTGGCTTGTATATAGAAAGTTGCCCAGTATTACAGTTGCAGAATCAAAATCGAAGTTTTCTATCAAGAAGATCCAGTTCTTCGACAAGCTGAAATCTCAAAGCCAATAGAACAAAAAAAACTTGCATCCAATTTGAAAGGGCCCTACAAAATTTCTAAGGTCATTAGACCTGGGGCATAACTTGGAAAACTTGGATAAAACTCCAATTTTGAGATCTTGGAATTTTGATAACTTAAATAAATATTATCAATGAATTCTATTTAGTAAATACTTCTCCATTATTATAATAAAGTGGTGGGTAGAGGGCACAGACAATATCCAAACTTTCGATTAGGCTCGGGAAGCCTTTCGGATACATCTGTTGAAACCTATTTCAAAGGCAAAGAAGAAGATGCCAGTATTCTCGGCGATTGCTTGATATCTCCTTGCATTAGCTTTTGGTATCTTATGTGCCATTCTCATTATTCAAAGATTGTTGTCTTCCCGACCTGGACCTCGATTAAAGACCTCGAAGGATCACCGACCTCTTTTTTAAGTGCACTTTCTGTTAAATTTATTATTTCTAAGGGAATGCCAACCTTTTTTTCTAAGTCCTCGGGAGGAACTTCGAGCTGCTCCCTAGGTACAGGCAGCATATTGATCACCTTGTCCGTGATGACAGCCACCAGGTTATTACAAGCTACACAAGTGATCCCATATAGCTGCATACATTCAAGATATTAGAGAGATGGAAAAGAAAACATTAATTTAGAAGTGGAGATCTCATTGTTTCAAATATGTTTACAAAGCAGAATGTTTTAAACTCTCAGTGGAAGGGACAAAAGTTGAAAGAAAAAATAGAAACAAAAATAAAATACAAGAAGATAAGCTTTCATACTTCTGTCGCTTGATTTGATGGGGCTTTAGGCTGGATGTCTACAGTTGCTTCAGTATTAGATGGCGCCTTAGCAATGGGTGTGGCTTCTAGAGTGGTCGATAGCTTCGGCAGGTGTGTCAATATCCTCTCATGCTTCCGTCGCTTCCTCTTCTGTCGTGTTGGTGATGGTCGGGATAAGGAGAGCAAGATTGACATATGGGAAGAGTTTTGACATATGGGAAGAGTTCCTTCACCTTGCTCTTACAGTCCGTAAATCTCTTATGGAAGGCTCTCATCGATTCCTCAGCTGTCATCCAAGAAGTCCTTGGATGACTTGTATTCTTCTATTGCTTTCTTCTTAGCTTCTTTAAGCTCCTCCAGTTTCTCTTTCTTCTCTAAGAGTTTTTGAAGGGAAACTCAATTTGTTTCGACCTCTATATTGGCATCGAAGAGGTCAGCTTTTAGACAGTTTATTTTAATGGAGGTAGCAACCTCCAATTCAGCCTTCCGGGCCTCCAAAGCATTTCTCTGGGCTTCTACGGCATTTTCCCGGGCTTCAGTAGCTTCAAATTGGTTGGTTGCTTTCTTCGTTGCTTTCTTGGCCATCGATAGTTTTTTCTTCAAGTCATTTTCATCCCATCATATATGATGAGGAAGTTCTTGAGATGATTGTCATTGAAGATAAGCTAAGAAAGATACAAAGAAATAAGTCTAGAAAAAAGGAAAAAGAAGTAGAAAAAGAGAGAGAAAATAACAAATTGAATGAACAATTACCGGAAAATTCCAAGATAGTTGCTGCTAAGTACTTGGGAAAGGAAGTGTGTTTCCTGCTCCGCTGGATCTATAGGGAGGAGGATCATCTCCAATAGCTCTTGGATGAGCTTTGGATCTTTTCGGGTCGCATCACTTGCCTTAGTCTCTTCTACAGGATGAGGTTCTCTTCCTGAGCACTCAGAGTGGGTGCCAATAGTAGTTTGAGGTGGTCGGACAATCTCTGATGTCGGACTGATCATCGGAGTGGTTGCTATCGCCTTAGGCGAAGGCGCCTCTACTATAACAGAAGATCGATTGCTCTCCAATATGTGTGGTTGACAAACTCATCGAGAGGCTTGATTCGCCAACATTCTTCTTCTTGGCTTCTTTGACAGTGTTCAACCTCTTCCTCTTAGCCACCTTCTAGAGCCTTTCTAGACCAAGCTTTATTTTTGCAAACAAAAAATCCAAACAGTGGTTAAGAGATTGGCAAATTCGAGAACTATGTAAAAATAGAAAAAAGAAGGCAAAAAGGACTTAAAATGATTAGACATACTATGAGGACCAACCAGGTTGATGCCTGCATCGTACAAGGCCTGATCAGTTAGAAAAAGTCTGAATTTCGGTACGTGAACCTTGAGCAATTCATTGTAGTGCTCGAAGTCTTCATCTAAGGGAGTTTTATTGTAGTAGGGTTCGGTTCAGGCTCCGCCTTAAAAGGACCTTATACCTAAAGATTGATCTAAAGAAAGGAAGAAAAACCTATTCTTCTACCTATCGATGGAAGATATAACGTCCTCTATGAGTTTGTAGGACTGTCTATGGATGATAGTACCACTCCTTATCATATGGATGAGACTTTAACATAAAAAAAAGCCTGGAATAAAGAACATTTTGGCTCTATTCCGACCAGGTCACAGATAAGGATGAAGCTCATGATCACCCTAAAAGTATTTGGAGAAAATTGGGTAGGAGTTACCTTATAAAAATTCAAGACATTTCTAATAAATGGATGAAGAGGGAATTGAACTCCAATATCAAATGCATCTTCATAGAAAGGAGTTACCTTATAAAAATTCAAGACATTTCTAATAAATGGATGAAGAGGGAACTGAACTCCGATATCAAATGCATCTTCATAGAAAGCGATACATTCGGACGGAGGAGACAGAACCCGATCATCAGGACTTGGCATAGTCAACCTAATACTATCAGGGATAAAATACTTATCCCTAAGTCTTCTAAGGTCCATTTCCATAATCATAGATTTCTTTTGATCAGGGCCCAAGGAGGCCCTTCTATGGCATTTGACAGGAGCATCGGAAGAAACCAAATGTTCTTCCTTAGCTAGGTTTGGACTCACTATGGTCTCGACAGAACCTATCCTAGAGCTTTTCACCTTCTTAAAGACTTTCTTTATCTTAGGCCATGGCTACAAGCAGGAAGATTGAAGGGGAAGGAAAGCTAAGATCTCTTATCAGGAAAGATGAAGTCTTAAATCTCCTAAAGCAAATGAAAAAGACTCCGAAGGGAGGTCGCCTGTTAACTTGCTTGAGGACAAAGGCAAAGGAATTGAAGACAAAAGATCTGGCTTGAAGAAAGAGACCCTAATTTATAATGATATCCGATGGTTCGGATTAAATCACCTCACCATTGGGATTCTAGCCATGTTGCTCGATCTTCGGTTGAAAGTATGGGCCACTCTTATGCCAGGTGGGTTACTCTTACTGGCTGGGAGGCATATCCCATGGATTGAACGGTCGCTTTCCTTTCGAAAATCATCTGCTACTAGTTTAATGATGTTTTCACGAAAAGGAGTGCATAATATTAAATGCCGTATAAGGAATGGTGGTGCCAACTAATTAAGCATTTTTTCCCACTAAAAGTCTATGGGAATTTACCGTCGTACTTTCAAGTTGAATTGAGTAAATTGCTTTGAACCTGGAAGTGGAGAGCAAGTGTTACGGGGTGAATAACCTATATAAACCTCTTCTGGACTAATTGTGATCAATTGCCGATGAGTAGAAAAATGTTCGGCTAGGTTCTGATTTTTTATCAAGACATAGAATGCATGATGGATAGAAGCCAACCTCTTAGTAAGGTATGAAGAGCTTATCGACCAGGAGCTGATATCTTATTGAGGCACAGGATATTTAACAGCTAGGAGCCTATATCTTATTGAGGCACAGGATATTTAACAGCTAGGAGCCGATAACGACCAAGAATTGATATCTTGTCAGGGTGCAACAATCTGTTATTTGAAGCACAAGATGCTCAACTGCTCATCAGATAGGTGCCGATCACTATCTGAACAGGATCCTGTAACTTCATCTAACATGAAGCATATCCCTTTAAGTCATTAGAACTGTTATGACAAGGTTGGAAAAGTGGGATTATCAAGAAGTGTAATGGATCACTTAACGAACCAAATCACAAACTAGCCTCTTAACGGCCTAATTAACTTAACAACTTATTTAATGGCGTAACTGCCTTATAAATGGTTACAACCGTCTAACCAACTTGGTCCTAAATCTTTATAAATAAGGGGTCGAAAGAAAAGTTAGGGAGATTTCTTATACTCTTTCTCTATTTTCTTCTCACCGTTCTTTCTCTTTAAGCTGACTTAAGCATTAGACGGTCCTCCGTTGGAAAAATCCCACCAATTTCTTCAATGCTGAGGACTTCTTTTGCAGGTCCAGGTATTGATCAAGTCCACCATGGAAGCATTCTCAGAAGCTTCAAGCTACCTCAGTGTGTTCGGTTAATCCAGCTTAAAGAGGAGCAGCAATAATGATCTCATGTTCCTACAGGGTTGGAGGTTAAGGATCCTTCTTACATGGTGACACCTCATTTTTAACTGGTGAAATATTGGAACTTCTTAAGAGATGCTGGAAGTTACAACTACATCTATTGGATTATGGGGTCATTAATATGGTGTTTGGGATAAGATTTCTAATGTTTACATTGCTGCCCTGATGTTTGCAAGAGAAGTTCTGTGCTCCCTTAAGAACATGCTTATGCAGCTGTATCAGATGGCTCTCCAGCTGGTCTATGTCTGTATTGCATTGACGTGCTGGAATGGGAGGAATGAAGTACACTTTTTTGTTGGATTTCTGCTTTCTTTTCTCTAATTAGAGTTATAGCCAGAACCCTGCAATTTTTTGAGCAGGGCACTGTGGGGATTTGTGGGCAACAAATGCCTTCATTTATATTGAGGTAGTTAGAGCCTCATGGTACCTTTTTAATGAGTGCCTACAATATTAGGTTAGTGATTTTTAAAGGCTACAAGAAGATTGAAAGTAGTAGTCATAAACCTGCTAATTGTTGAGGGAAGACAAAAATGAAACAGAAAATGGTTCTTCATGAGGTTATTTGTTTGTGGAGTTGATACATGTCAGGGTCTACTTGGTAGGCCTAGTTCCTCACATTAGGAACATGATGTTAGTGCTTGCATGATGGAAAAACTTTAGCCATGTATGTATCTCCTCCAACATTATGACAATAGGAGAGACTCATGCTGTCAAAGGTGGATAAGTTAAAAATATCGACTGCTGCCTCGTTGAAAAAAACTCTACTAAATTGTTTTCATTATTGAAGATGTTTGCACATTTAAAAATTCATTGTCTACTGTGGTTGATAAGAAAGGCATGGGTTGTTTCTGTCAAGACAACTGCATAAATCTCCAAGCAATCAAATGAAAAGAAAATGAAATTTTGTAGCAAAGAGAAAAGTTAGATCAAATAAAACAAATGAATAAACCTTCATTCGATCCAAATACATGGACCTTTGGTACATAAAATCAATGTGAAGGCTGAGAAAACTTTAGAGTTGGTTGGGCCTCCATTCTAGAGGAGAAGAGAGAGAGAGAGAGAGTAAAATCTAGAGTAGGTTGGACCTTCACCATGGAGGAGAGAAGAGGGTAGCTAATTCCAGCAATAACTTCCTTTGGAAAGTAGTATTGGTAGCTTTGTCCATGAATAGTTCTCTCTTAGGTGTTCTCTTCCAAATAAATACTCTTAGAAGTTATTTGCAGAAATATCTTCTTCTGGAAGTTATTTCCTAAAAAAAACCACCTCATGGTGGTCATTTTTTTTATTCTATGGCTTACAAGGATGACACATGACATTCATTAATTGGCATGCAGAATAAGGCATAAATAATTTGCCCCATGTCTCAATGAACAAGAAAATCTTTGTTGAGCTAGATAATTCAATTTGTTTGGCAATTGACTTTGATCTCACACCATCGGCCACCATTATTTAATTAGTCAACTGGAAATATAATCGATCATTTTCACATGTAACCAAGCATCCATGGGATCACAAATCCACCCCTACAGAATTTTTAAGATAGATTTTTGATGCACAGACAATCTGGGTTATGGTGGTGGTGCATTGTGACATATTCTTCAAGGAAAACAATATGGGTCATGATCCTTTAAAGTTCACCATGTATAATAAGGGCTTATTATGTCAAACGCAGGCTTTTGACTTCCATTAAACTTCAATAGTTTATTGTTAACTACCTCTTTCTTTAGAATGAGGGTTCCTCCTATTAAGATTTTTCATAGTAGTGCTAGCTAAGACTGAAATAATGACCATGTGTGTCATAGAGAGGTTTATAATATGATTTTATTGTGCGAAAGTTCAGCAAGCTTAAATTCATATATAATTAACTATTTTAGTCTTAAAGCATTGAAAATGAAGAGCTGAACTTTAAATGTTTGCTTAAAATATCAGTATTTGATGCTTTTAAGTCAAAAGTTTTTTAAATCTGAAAAATTGATTGTTTATCATGATTTATAAGTATTACAAATGGTACTCTTATGCTAAGATCTTGAAAGGTCTAGACTCCTTTATTTGAGAGCATCAATTTGAGATTATGGGGGTGAGCCTTGTTGCAATAGTAAGGTTGCTCCATTGTGATCAAGAGGTCATGGGTTCAAAACACAGAAGTAGCCTCTCTACATGTAGGGATAAGATTGCATATATATGACACCCCCAAGACCTCGTAATGCTAGGAGCCTTGTGCACTTGGCCACCATTTTTTTTATCAATTTAAGATCACTAAGTTAAATATTCATTGATTCTGAAATTATTATAAGTGCAATCCTTATGCTAAAATTATGAGTAGAAATTATCTTAATTATAGACATTCGAATTTGACTCTCACCAAATGCATTTACGTTAGAGTTTCAAATAATTAGTAGTTGATGAATTTAGCTCCTTTTAAAAGTTCTACAAAAAATTAACCCGCTTAAGGTGCATTGAATTGATACCGGGACCTATACCCATTAGCTACTAGTATGGTATGATATTAGTTTGGTACTGTATCGACACTTGATACCCGTTCTTCCACCAATTGTCCATTGTCACTAGTCACTTGCTACCGCCCATCGTTGTAGTTGGTAGTAGCCTTTCGCCACCGCCACCACTAGGCCCAACCTTCCCCTCCTCTTTTTCTGTTTTGAGAGATAAATCCTTTGTTGTCTCTCTTTCTCTCTCCTCTCTCTCTATATATATGGATCCATGGATCACAGTGGAGGGTTTCATACCATGGATGCCAATAGAGTGTGCTGGACTAGCATTGCTATGACCACCCAATAAGCTAGACTGCATCCCAGCATTCATCAATCATCCCTATACCCCACCATTGACAACATGCATGTTACCCTTGCCTTGTTTGGATACCTGTTTCTTGATTTAACAAATTAAATTACACCATTATGATTGAGTTGGGCTGCTAGTCATCGCCTTCCGGCCAGCCTTGTCCTTTCTATACCAAATTTTGGCTTCTATCTCTCTTTCTCTCTATACATGGATCCATGGATCCCAGTGGAGGGTCCCCTACTGTGGATCCTTGCAGAGACTCCTGGACCAACATCCTGCAACCAACCATCATGCTGTACTCTATCCCATCCTTTATTGGCCATCCTTGGACACTATTGACAACCTAGTATGTTACCCTTGCCCTGGTTGGATACCCATTTCTTGATCTAACAAATTAGGTTACACCATTCTGACAAATTTGGGCTACTTGTCACCACCACATGGGCAGCCATGTCCTTCTTCCTATGCAAATTTCTTCTCATGGTTGCCCTTGATTTTGTATAAAAGTTCAATTATCTGTACAAGAAGTCTAGCAAGGGGTTTTATGCTCTAGTCCCCAATTCGAGGTAAAGCAGGAATATTTTTGTTTATTTTAATTTTGAATTAAGGAAAGGGAAATTAGGGGTAATTCAGATATTAAAACTCTAAAATTAGGGAATTAACAATAATTTATTTTTTTCTTGTGCTAATGGTTAATAGGGATGAGTTGGATCTATATTGAGTTTAAATTAATTGTGACATGTTATGCATGGGCAAACAAACACTATATTTGAGCTTATCATTGGTAGAGATAAGGATCTTTATACATGATCACCTATATGTATATGTGTGTATATGTGTGCGTGTATATATATATATATCATATGTTAATGTTTAAAATAAATAATTTGCAAGGATCCCCTTTGCATATTTTCTTGTATTAAATGGTATTTTTATTTCGTATGCGTATTATGAAAGGTATGATGGATGCATGAAAATTAATATAATTGAGACTTTCATGATTGAATAGTTGAGTGCAGTGCTTTGGATTAACCATATATATTATTATAGAATGCTCCATCACAGGTGGGAAATGTGACATGATAGATTGCTCCATCACAGACAAGAAATGTGATACTATTGATTATCCTATCACAGGCTGGAAATGTAATCATAGTTGGTTCAAAGGAAAAAATAAAATATTTGATTTGTGAATGTGAACCTAATTGGATGTGTGCAGACTCTAGGCTAATCTTGTTATTATCAATTGCCCTATCAGAGACCGGAAATGTGGCATTTTAAATTCCCCCCATCACAAGCAAGAAACATGACACTATCAATTGCCCCGTCATGAGTGGGAAATGTGACTAAAGTTGGCCCAAAGTCGAAAAGATAATTGCTATTGTGTCTGGATCATGTTAATGAGAAATAAAAGATAAGATACTTGAAACTATTCTTGAATTAAAAGCTTTATTTGATAATATATGATGTATCAATTTTGAGTGGACAATCATTTGATGATATGTGATGCATATGTGTGTAAACTGATTTATTGGAGCAATGCTGGATAGTTGGAATGTGATTTTATGATATTTGTGTTTATTTTGGTATTGATTATTTGTTTTTTTATGTCTTTAAATTATTTATATCAGTGTTGGTGGTAGGGGATTCTTAATGAGCAGTTAGCTCAGACAACTCCACTTTTCCTTTTAGAGTTGCAGGATGCTTGGTATTTGGATGAGATTTAGGATCTTGGTGAGATGAGGAATGGTTAGAATATCATTGATACCAGTCAAATAATTGAAATTTATAAATGGATAACACTAATTATTTGTAAATGACGGATTATTTTATCTTGTTTTGAAATAAGGTTCATTTGTATGGTAATATTGAGGTTGTGATGAATCTTAAGCCTTGCATATTCTCTCAAGCCTTACCCTTGGGAATGTATGGCTGTCACATGGTCGGCCCACATGCTGGGTTTGGGATGTGAGGCATGATGTACTCTTTGTTCTTTAACAAGCATATTATGAGGAGTATGTCAAATTCTTCAGTGAGTCCTAACAACTTTGTATTTAGTGGGCCATGGCCATAATTGTAGCCTTGAACTTGGCTTGTCAAGATCCTTAAGTTTCATGTGATCAGAGTTGGGTGTGCCAAGCACATCATACAAGGTTTAGAGATGTTCCATAGCATATTTAGGATGCTAATGGACTATTTGATTGCTGAATTAAGGCATTAGGTAGCATTGAACATAACAGTGCCTTGATTGACCTCTTTGGCTGAATCATTGGTAGAATTATGAGTCTGGCTAGCAAGTGCCAACTACCGTGGTTCATGGTTGAGTCTTGTAGATATTGAAGCACTCCTTGAGGGGTTTTAGTATCAAATGTGGGTTATCTATTTGACATTATTTTTCTGTCACTTCATTTTCTTTCCTTTTTCTGAGTTCTCCTATTGAGCCTCCTGCACCCTTTGCCAAGTGTTGCTAAGTCATGCTGTCCTTCACTAGTATTCATGGGTTTTGCCAGAATATCCCAAACACAACCCTTTGGGTTGAAATCTGTTCAAGAACCTTGTATATCTTTGGTAGATTCTGTCATCCTGACAAAGGAACATTTGGGCTAGCCAAAATCCTTTCCAAACCCACCATACAGAGATTCCCCCCATCCAACCCTAGTAGTGTCTGTGGTGATCTGCCATGCCCCCAAGCACATTTCTGAACTATTATGGCTGAGTGTACCAATCAGATGTATGGTATCTGTTGCCGCCAAAATCCAACCCGACAAAGATTGCACCAAAGTCTGATCAGATGAGTGTTGGTTGGATTGTTTCCCTCGGATTGGAAGGTCTGTCCAGAATGGAGAATCTGACCTGCGAGCAAAAGGAGAAACACTAGGATTGCCAGACTTGATTTGGTGAGGGACCCTCCAATGCTTTAGGCCAAATTTTGGTGGACCAGAAGAGATCTAAGAGAAAGGTGATAGAGAGTGGTATAAGGTGAGAAAAGCATACCTAGAGATTCTCCAGGCCTGGTATATATAGAAGTGAGGCTGAGGATGTTTACCTGGAAGGTCGTGTACATTGTAACCATTGGACGAGCATTAACTACCAAGATGTGTGGGACAAGCCATAACTGTCCCACAACATGCCTCGTAAACATGGGATTACAACCATCCTCCTTAGTGCTCTTTAACTGTCCTTAATGTTCTTTGATTCGGGGCCACATGGCACTCCATTATTAACTGGTTGGTTGGACAAGTGGTGCCGTACTATTGATCAGTTGGTCCAGTTGGTAACTGTCATCAGCCAGTGAATCTGGGCCACATCAATATCAAAGTTGGGTCACTTGGGTGCCATTCCTCTGTCCATGCTTGTGCTTTTGTGTTGCATGCTGTGTTTGTGCTCGAGCCCATGTTTGCACCCATGCTTGGGCTTGCATACTCATGCTCCACATGCCCTCATGTGCTCTGCACCATAATGCACCTGCACTATTGTCCACCTTGCACCTTCATTTACTTGTAAACCATGATGGTGCCCTTGCCTTGTTATCTCATGATTATGCCCATGCTGGCTTACTCATGTGCCCCGCATCTTCCTGAGTTTTTTGTAACTATGCATCTAAAGAACATCTATCTGTTTCTTCTCCAGGTCTGCACCATGGATAGCAGCTGTTGCAACTGTCTGGGTCTTTTTTTTCTTCCATTGGCTGATCACCTGGCCTTGGCTTGTTAAGGATGTAGAGTGGCCTTGCACACAATACAGACACTGCCCATGATATACTCTTTCTTCCTCACATGTGACATGAGTCTATGCATGGTGACAGACTTTAATTTGAATCATTGTAACATGTATGTTGGGCTGAAACCCCAACAAAAAGACTTGGACTCTTCACTTAAACTTGGCTCCTCAAACTATTCAAAGTTCACCATCTATCAGCTTCTTTTTGGCAACTTAAATGCTAATGCTCATAAAGGTAGGAGTCCTGATGTTCATTGAGAGATGAAATCACTTGCTACCAATAAAAGATTAACTTGTTCCTGTTTGAGAAGGAAAACATGCAATTGGGCATATATTATTTAACATTTTCTCAATGTAACTTTGGAGAGATTGAAAACTAGGTTTCTAGAAAAAGGTAAGCACCAACCATTCAGTCAATTATCTAGAAAGCATCTATCAAGGGGCTGAGCACATTTATATAGAAGAATGATTAATTTTTGGAAGATTGATTTTTTTGTTAATTTTTGATTTTTTTGGCTTGACTTGCTTGTACTAGAGATTGTTTGTGTTGAATGGTACTAGGGATAGCCAAGAATCATATAACATTGCTTGTTATTCAATCTTTCATGAGAGTACCGAGCACATAAACATGAATTAATAGTATATTTATGACAGAAGTGTGAAACAAGATCTAGTCGCATCATTCACTAATTCTTAAGACCATGTGACTAATCTGTTCGAGAAAAATATGGTCTTACTATTTTTCCAGGCTTAAAAACTTTAATATTTAAATCCTCCTTGGATTTGTTAAATATTTTTCATTTTTATTACATTGAAAATGTGTGGATGTTGTCTGCAAAGTATGTATTGAATTTAAGAAAGTCCTCAACAACCTGGTTTTGTTGAGGACAACTTATAAATGCACAAACTTTATGATCGTTCAAGCATAAAGTCTCTCTCTCTCTTGCGGGCACGTGCATGCTCGTGGTTTTGTTGGGGGGCTGGTATGAAGGCCTCCATCCTATGGCTGCTTGTGAACTTGTGATCCTTTGACTGCCTTTAAAGCTACATACCTCATTGGCAGTTTTTTTTCCTATTCCATATATATACATATTCGAAGGTTTCTTAGATTCAATCTCCTGGAGATGAATGAAGCCTTGTAGGTAAGGATCATCGGTGGGCTGTGTACTCTAACTATGCTCCAATATTATATACTAGGAACATTAAGTTAGACTTCTTCTTTCGTTGAAGAAGAGAGAGAAGTCAAGTAAACTTAATTTACAATCTTTTTCCTTCACAATTTCCGTTACAGAAATTATTTTCACGTCATGGATGGGGTTGTTTAGGGTCTCGTCTTAGTGAAAGGGCTTAGAAATTGTACAATTGCATGTCATAACTATTCATGAAGTATTCATGCTTCCAGTAATGCAAAACTATTTAATTAAAACATAAATAATTAATTATGTCTTTTGTTGGCTCTCATGCTTAAAAAAAAAAAGAAAACCATGTGTAACAGTTCTAAATCTAGACAAATGTACATGTATACCAGATTTTCTGAATTCACCTTTTTATTTTTTTATGTTTTGAAAATTTCTGCTTTTTTGTTACCTAGCCAAATTTTCTGAGCTACAGCTATTTCAGATGAAGCAATGTACTTGTCAAAAGAAAAAAAGAAAAGAAAGCTTGTAGATGTTTTATTTGCAACATTTAACAATTACAATCTAAGCCACCTGGATGCATGCAGTGCATTCTTACATGGTTATCTCATTAGAATGAGATATTATGTTGACATGCTAGAGCAAGCTGATGAGAATCTGTTTGAAAAGTGATCGAATAAATTTTCAAATGCCTCTATATCTTCTTTTTCTTTTCTAATTGCATGTATCTACAGAAGATTGGCAGTCAAATATGTACCTTGTTCATGGTTAGCATTTACATGAATGGTGGTTGTTCTTTTTCAGAGAAAAGGATTTCTTTCTGTCTAAAATCAGGTATAGTCATGGTTCTATCATGTCTTATTAGCAGTCAAATCGATCATTATTTTTCAAATTATATTTGTGTATTTAATATTCATCACCATTTCTGCTAGCTTGTGTCCCGGATTTGATGCTTTTCTATCATCTTTTGTTGCTTGAATGTACGTTGCAGCCTTTTGTGATGAATCTAAAACTTGAGCTGCTTTGTCTAAATGCTAGGTTGGAAGAGTGAGTAGAGAAGAGACGTATAGAGAGAGAGAAGCAGAAGAGATGAAGAACGCCTTTAAATTTTCTATTTTTTCAATTGGCATTGCTGGTGCTGGAATCATAGGCATTTTCTCTGGATATCTTGGAGATCAAACGGGACATGCCCATACAATCCATCTCAAGGTCTGCACCTTCTTCATGTTAGCCACCTTTGTATCTGGAGCTGGCATGCTGGTTCAGAAACTCCCCGGTCTTAGCAGCCGCATCTCTATTAAAATCTTAAGAGGTCTCAAGTATGCAACATTGGGGTTTCTAACCCTTGCAATGTTTGATATTTCCATTCTTTTTCTAAAGATTTATGCCATTCTTGCCTTTGTTCCTGCATTGGTTATACTGATGATTGCATACTTTGTGGCTTTACGCCATAATGGGCTTCCATGGAGTCATCACCAAAGTAACAATGACATGTCATTTGATCATTCATCTTAAGCTGTCTGAAATATTTGGATGTTGTGGAATTGTATTGTTCTCAATCCTAGCCTCCTGTAACTATGTAAATTAATTTGTAAATTGCTCAGCTACACAAAAGGATTCATGAAAATTATATTAAGATTATTTTTATACTAAAATCATTGTTGTATTGTATTGTCTGTTGTGATCGGAAGACAGGGAATAGGGAATCTGTAACTGGAATACTTTCTTTGGGGCAATGTAGATATAATGCTGCTTATTTCTTCCATTTCAGTGTCAACCGAATGTAGAGAACAGTTTGGGAATTTATATTTTTATGGTATCTTTTCTTCATAGCCAGCTAGATATATTATAGATGTTGCTGATTTATTGTGTCAATATCAATGGCTTTTATCAATCGATAGACAAGGTTTGGTATGGATCATTAAAGTATAATCTTTGGAGATGACTGTAGAGAGCATTTTTTTTTTTTTCCCCTCCAGTAAAGGAGATACTTCACCACTGCGGTGGTAGCCCGGTGGTTAAGGCGCAGCCCCTCTTTTGTGAATAGTTTCATTGGTCACAGGTTCAAGGAATGAACCCGCGGGTGACTCGATTAAATTTCAGATTAATTATGGGAATACGTGATTGGGAGGCGGGGCGGCCGGAAACTCCGGCATCGTAGTGGGGTTAGGAAAATTGTGGTCCGAATCGAACAAAGGTTTAACGGGTTGGGGCCCGAGTGGAAAGCTACACCGGGGGGTTTTCCCTCCTCGTCTTATCTTTTTTTTTTTTTTTTCAACCAAAAAAAAAAAAGGAAATACTTCATTGTTCAAATTTAGTTGTGCAGCCCAATAATGCCATTGGCTCATACTTATTTTCATCAAATCGCTTTCCATTAGATTTGTGATGGTGCACGAAGATCTCCCGATCTTCTCCGGTAGAATAAGGTGTTGCTCTTATTGTCTTACGGGTGAAAATTTGTAAGAATAGTTTCTTGATCGGTGATGATGATGGGAAATTCATTTATACTCAAGTCGGTGACAGAGATGGGTTATTGTAGTCGGAATTGAGATATGGAAAGATTGAATGAGTATGAGAGAGGAGTGTGTATAACGTACTTGGCTGGCGGTTCTCTCTTATCTATTTATAAAGTTATTCAAGATAACTGAATTTTGTTGGGAGGTGGTGATCTCTGATACGAATAACAAGCTTTCATTGGGATGTTGGGATTCTATCTTCTAGAATATTTTATGTTGGCACATTTTTATTAGGATGGTGAGTGAAGTGTCTAAATAATTAAATACGGAAGCAAGTAAATGAGCACAAGCAAAAGCAATCACAAACACTATAATTTATAGTGATTTGGAGCAACCCAGCTCCTACGTCCACTATCCAAGATACCACTTGGGATTTCCACTATATTCATAATGGAATACAGCCGGTTTGTTTTACACCGGGGTCACAAACCAAAACCCAATCTTGGTTTTACATCAAGATCATCAAGAATCCAATACCATGTTTGTTTTCTCGGGCTCACAAACAATCCAACTTTGATTTTCAAGGCTCACCAAAAATCTAAAAACAATTTTCAAGCTACAGTCCCTGCTGTACTTGGAACTACTTAAACAGAGTTATAAAAGAAATGAAGCAACACTAAAGACAAACCAAACTTTATTGGATGGTTGCAGTTGCTTTAATTGAAGCATTTTTCAATGCTTTTTCAATTCTCTTCAAGGCTTTCAAACTTCTCCAATGATTGACTCAAGAGATTGATTGGAAGTTGGTGAAGACTTGAGTTCTTGCTTGAATGCTCTTTTGAATATTCAATACTTTATAAAGTTTTTCAAAACTTGTTCAAATCCATTATTTATAGTCTCTTTTACTGTTCCCAACTGAAAATAGCCGTTATAATGCTTTGAGAGACGAGAACTAGCCATTGGAGGGCTTTTTGGATTCAAATACTTCATTTTGGAACTAGCCGTTATACCTCAGATACTGGGATTAGAGTCAGCTCGGATAGGTCGAGTAAGCTTGGATGAGTCGAGTCGGCTTGGATTCTCGGACATGTAGAAACAGAATTCTAGTCGAGTCGGCTCTCTTCAATTGAGTCGGCTCGAAAGATTAGTTTTCTCAAAATAGAATCACTTACTTTGGAAGAGTCGGCTCGATGTCTCAGCGAGTCGGCTCGATTGGCAGGTTCCTTAAAACTAAATTTTACTCATTATGGAGGAGTCGGCTTGGATGCTCATGAGTCGGCTCGGTTGATTGTATATCAAAAAATGAGTTTTTGCTACTCTGGAGGAGTCGGCTTGGGCCTTCATCGAGTCGGCTCGAGTGATTGAGTATCAGAAATGCTTGTGCCATGCAAAAATAATGAGTCGGCTATATTCCTTGAGTCAGCTCGAGTGAATTTTGTCCAAAAATATTCAAACTTCTCCTAACTCCTTCCAAAAACTTTCATACAACTTCCAACTTCTTTTAAGTCTAATCTAAGAATCTTAAACTTAAAAATTATATAGAATTGGCCCTTTTACAAGAATAAATAAACAAATTTTCCTTGGGCTCTTCAATACATAAAACTTTTTCTAAAAGAAAATTGATACACTACAATGATGTAGGAAGAATGATTGTGCATTTGAATCATCCTACAAAAACTTCTTAAACAATTGAAAAGAGTTAGTATCAAATACATGCTCCAATATTTTGTTATCATCAAAATCATTCCAGGGATCAACAATCTCTCCCTTTTTGATGATGACAAAATACTGGGCATGGAAATACCTTTACATTTAGAGTTAATGCTATATAGTATATCAAATAAATTGAATTGTCTGTTTAGATTAAGATCTAACTGTATCAGAACTTGATTGAAATACCAGAACATAATAAGTTACATATCACAATGTATCAGAGCAGATAAATTTAAGTATCAGAGCTGTTAAAATTGAATATCAAAGCTATAAAGCATTCAATTGAAGATAGCTTGAGCTAAAGTATCAAAGCTATATATGTATGAAAGTTCATTTTGCAATTTAACTTAAGTATCAGAGTATTTTGTAATTTAATAGGAGTATCAATAATGTCAGGTATCAATAGTATCAGAGCTATAATAGTATCAGAGCTTTAAAGATACTAACATAAGTATCAGAGCTCAAACTTTAAAAGATTTAACAAAAATATCATAACTTAAAGTTGGTGCAAAAGTTTCAGAACTTAATATTTTTCAATAAAAATATCATAGCAATACAAGAAAAGAGCAATACAATAAAAGTATCAGAGCCTAATAATT
Source organism: Areca catechu (assembly GCA_021397845.1). Taxonomy (NCBI): domain Eukaryota; kingdom Viridiplantae; phylum Streptophyta; class Magnoliopsida; order Arecales; family Arecaceae; genus Areca; species Areca catechu. The sequence goes on along the minus strand of CM038044.1, from coordinate 118,712,399 downwards.
TTTCATTCTTTTTCATTCTTATTACATTTGATCATTTTCCATATTTTCTTTATTATTTTTGTGCTATTTCCGTGCTTCACAAATTTCTTCCCCTTTTTATCATTAATTAAAAAGTAATAATGAGAAGAATAATAGAGATAATTGCACATTGATCTGAAAAAATATATTTCATTACTTCAAAAAAAAGGTGCATTATAGATACATCAAGATAGTCAAAGCATAATACATAAATAGATACCACCATGGTGACTCTCATCACTACTGCTAGAAGAAACTATATCTAAGGTTTCAGAGGCATATACTCTAGAACTTCTAATTGGAGGTGAAGGTCCTCTAGAGGTTCTAGTCTTAGAAGTTGGTCCTATTCTGGAAGGAGGTCTAGCATGTGGAGGCGGCTGTTTAGCTCTAGGTGAGGGCTGTGGAGGTGGCCTAGGTGGCTAAGTGGAAGTAGAAGCACCAAAACTAGGTCGCACTCCAGTGAATCCCAGTAAGGTAGCTCCAAGCTTCATCTGCATCCTCTATATCCTCTGCTGAATGTCATGTAGAGTCAGTGCCTGATGAGTGGCAAAGGAATCTGCTGCTCCATTCAATCTGCCAAAATCAGAATGTAGGTCTCTAAGATCTATCTGATAGTCATCCTGCATCCTTTGGCTCATCTCAACTGTCTCCACCCTTATAGTTAGCTCTCTTATCTCAGCACGGAACTCCTGAAGGCCTCTCTCGAGTGTCTGACGTAGGTTGCCGAACATCAAGCTAAATCTGGCAGTTAGAGTCTCGGTGAATTGAGTGAACCGCTCCAAGGTAATAGTGGTATGAGTGGAAACACCAGCAGAGGTGGATGGTACTGTAGGAGGTGTTGATGTGCCTGGTGGAGTCTTCGAACTGCTTGGCTATCCACCTATCTCATCATGTGCTCCAGCCTCCTCAGCTGACTCATCATCATCATCCATAGTCTGCTCAGCTGTAGGTGCATCAGTAGGAATCTTTTCATCATCATCATCATCAGAATCTGAATGCACAATCCTCTGACCTGAAGTCTTCTTAGTCCAGACTCCCTCCACTCTGTGATATCCCATCTGATGTAGGGATTTCTCTGAATACCGGTCTGTGTGGAGCAGAGGTCGGCTGTCCTCTTCGGTCAGGTCAACTCCAAAGTCTTGAAATAGTAGTGTAAATGTCATCCCATATGGCAAATAGGCTCTAGCTCTTCGGGCTGCATCCCGAATTGGGTCAACATGATGTATGATAGATTGGGGGCCTCCCCCTTAATCATGTATTGCATGAACATAAGGTCCCTCTTGCTAACCCAGTCGAGTCTGCCAGTACGGGATGTTATGCAAAAGCCTCATCTCTAATGACAAAATGTTGGTTGAATATGAGTTATACCTTCTACATTGTTCCTTTCAAGCACAATCTTCAGAATCTTTTGCTTATCCTTTAAGTTCGGAAAATATTTTCCTTCTCTTGGCATGTGCAACACCCTACTTAATCTGTCTTCATCAATGCATATAGGAATTCCTTTCACAGTTGAAAAGATTTGGTTCTCCCCAAGTGACAGGTTCTCAAAAAATGCTCTTACAAGTGTGGGATAAGTTGAAATATCTAGAGAACAGAAGTAATCCCAACCTTGTAACTCTATCCAATCACCTATCTTAAACCCTTGATTTTCAAAGAATGTAAAATCTACCTTTCTTCCACTTGTGACTGGACGATTTTCCATGAGAATTGCTTGCCTTTGAGGAACAGGTGATAGATTTTGAGGTCATCTTGAGCTTCATGAAGAGTTGACTCGTCGACTCTTCTTTTTGATCTCCTCTCTTCCTCTACTATCCTCGATGCCGCACATTTGGGTTTTTTGGCTACGGCCTTTCTTGGTGCCATTTGGACAAAATCTAATGAAGGAATGGAAGGAATCGAGTGGTTCTAAGATAGGAAGGCAGTGTGGTCCCCTAGGGTTCTGTTATAACAGTGAAAAGGAAAGTGAAAAGAGTTTTTAGGACTATCAGCTTATAAGGGTACCCGGCATTCGAGTCGGCTCGACTCCTGCTCGAGTCGACTCGAGCCAAAATACAGAAAAAGGCTCTAAAAATTCAAAAAAAGATTTTTATCTATAGGGCTACACTAGATAAGGTGGTTGACAACCTTAGATTGGTAATGGAGGTTTTGTAGATAATTTTTTCTTAATTTTAAAGAAATTAGGTCAAAAAATCTAAAAAGGGTCACACAGGCCTAATTCTCCTCTAATTATCTAAAATCTATCCTCATTAAGTGGCTTAGTAAAAATATCAGCTAATTGGTTTTTAGTTGGAACAAATTCGAGTTTAATATTATCATTCAGAACATGATCCCTAATAAAATGATGCCTAATTTCAATATGTTTAGTTTTAGAATGTTGAATTGGATTTTATGTTAAATTAATAGTACTTGTGTTATTACACTTGATTGGAGTTTTAGTTTGAATAACACCAAAGTCTTCTAGCTGTTGCTTAATCCAAAGCACTTGAGCACAACAACTCCCTGCAGCCATATACTCTGCCTCAGCAGTAAATTATGCCACAGAGTTTTGTTTCTTATAGTGCCATGAGATTAAGTATAACCCTAGAAACTAGCAAGTACCACTAGTACTTTTTCTATCAATTTTACATCCACCATAGTCAGCATCAAAAAATTCAATTAAATTTAATGAAGATTGTTTAGAATACCATAGACCTAGATTACTTGTTCCTTTTAGATTTCTTATGATTCTTTTAAGAGCAAGTATATGTGATTCTTTTGGATTAGATTGAAATCTAGTACATATACAAATATTAAACAAGATATCAGGTCTACTAACTATTAAATACAACAATGATCTAATCATACCTCGATAAAACTTTTGATCAATGCTATTTCTATCTTCATCTTTGTCAAGTCTGTAGGTAGGGCTTATGGATGTGCTAATTTCTTTGACTGACTCCATACCAAACTTCTTAATGATCTCGTTGATGTACTTAGCTTGGTTGATAAGTATTATTTTCTTTGTTTGTTTAATTTAAAGTCCAAGGAAGTAGGTTAACTCATCCATTAAGCTCATTTTAAATTCATCCTGCATAAGCTTAGCAAATTCTCCACACAAATCTAATTAGTTGCACCAAAAATTATATGATCTATATAAATTTATACAAATAACATATCATTTCCTTTTCTTTTAATGAATAGTGTTGTGCTACACCATCTCTAATAAAATTATTTTCAAATAAGAATTTACTCAGTCTATCATACCATGCTCTAGGTACTTGTTTTATATTATACAATGCCTTATTGAGTTTGAAAACATGATTAGGAAAAGCATGATTTTCAAATCTGGGAGGTTGTTCTACAAAAACTTTTTCAGAAATATAGCCATCTAAAAATATGCTTTTCACATCCATTTTAAATAATTTAAAATCCATGTAGCAAGCAAATGCAAGTAATAATCTAATGGCTTCTAATCTTGCTACAGGTGCATAAGTTTCATTAAAATCTATTCTTTCTTCCTAGTTATATCCTTTGGCAACTAATTTAGTTTTATTTCTAATTACATTGCCTTTTTCATCTAATTTATTTCTATACACCCATTTGGTGCATATAACAGGATGTTCAGAAGGTCTAGCTATTAAGGTCCATACATTATTTCTTTTAAATTGATTAAGTTCTTCATGCATGGCCATCATTCAATTTGGGTCACTTTCTGCTTCTTCTATGCAATTAGGTTCTATTTGTAAGACAAATATAAGATAATCATGTGCATCTCTAAGTGAGGATCTAGTTCTAACACCTTGCATGGGATCATCTATAATTAACTCTTTAGGGTGATGATGTACATACCTCCATTCCTTAGGTAAATTATCATGTTCTTTGCTTACAATTTCATCTCCTTCTACTACTTATTTGTCCTTCAAGCTCATGTCCTTCATTGCTTTATCAATTGTACCTGCATCATTGTCAATGCACTTTTCTTTTCTAGAAGGTAAGGGGTTAGTTTTATCAAATATTACATGAATAGACTCTGCAACCGTTAATATTCTTTTATTGAAAACTCTATATGCTTTGCTAGAAGTTGAATAACCAAGAAATATTCCTTCATCAGATTTAGCATCAAATTTTTCAAGGTTATCTTTTATATTATTTAATACAAAGAATCTGCAACCAAAAACATGAAAGTAATGAATACTAGATTTTCTATCATTCCAAAGCTTATAGGGAATTTTTTTTAAAATAGGCCTAATTAAAATACGGTTCAGTATATAATATGCAGTGTTCACAGTTTCTGCCTAAAAGTACCTTGAATGATTGCCTTCACATAATATAGTTCGGGCCATCTCTTCTAATGTTCTATTTTTTATCTCCACAACATCATTTGGTTATGGTGTTCTAGGAGTTGAGAAGTTATGATCAATGCCATGTTTAGTGCAAAACTCTTCAAAATATTAGTTTTCAAATTCAATTCATGATCGCTTCTAATTAAAACAACTGAGAGATTTTTCTGATTTGAAACTTTCTTATAAAATTTTTGAAATACTTTAAAAGCTTTATCTTTATGTGCAATAAATAAGACCTATGTAAATCTTGAAAAATCATCTACTATTAGAAGTCCATATTTCATACCTCCTAAGCTTGTGATCCTAGTTGGTCCAAATTAGTTCATGTATAGTAGCTCTAAAGGTCTTGCAATTGAAACAATATTTTTTGATTTAAAACTCCCTCTAGTTTATTTACCAAATTGGCATGCATCACAAACATGATCAAAATAAACTTTAAATTTAGGTAAACCTCTAACTAAGTCTTTGAAAATCAATTTATCTAATGTATGCATGCTAGCATGACCTAATCTTCTATGCCACAGTAAGCTAGATTCCTTGGCTTTAGTATTTATTGCTACTAGACTTGTACTACTTGACATGGCTAGATCATTTAAGTCTATCACATAAATGTTTCCAAGTTTATGACCAATGAACTTAGTGCTAGAATCAATAGAGCTAGTTACTAGACACATTGAAGATTCAAAGACAACTTTGAATCCTTTATCACATAGTTGACTTATGCTCAATAAATTATGCTTAAACTTATCTACTAGCAATACATTTTTAATAAAAGTAGTAGGGATGATTTTGATCTTACCAATGCCAATGATCTTTCCCTTATCATTGTCGCTAAACGTTACTAATCCACCTTCTTTTATTTCCAGGATGATGAATTGTTCTTTGTCACCTGTCATATATCTTGAATAGCGGCTATCCATATACCATCTTTTTTTTGAATTTTAGGCTGTAAGACATTATTGCAAAATAATCAAGTAATATTTTTAGGTATCCAAGCTTTTTTAGATCCTTGAAGGTTAGTAGGAGTGGTTCCTTTTGGAATCCAAATCTTTTTTACTTTATTTTTATTTTTCATTTTCATATTGCATTCAAAAGACTTATGTCCAACCCCATTACAAGAATAGCAAACTACTTTTGGCTTTTGAGAAGATGTAAAAGTTGAAAACTTTGATGCAAAAGGTTTTGAGCTGAAAACTTCGATACATAAGATTTTGAAACTGAAAACTTGTTTGCATTTAATAAATTGTATCCAATTCCAGCTTTATTATTTAAATCTCTTTGATTTTTCAAAATTAGCTCAAGCTTATCTGAACTCAAAGTTAATTTGTCAACTAAGGGCTTGAGTCGACTCATTTTATTTTGCAAGCTCTTATTCTTTTCAAAGCACTCATCTTTTTCAACTTGCAAAACTTTATATTTTTCAGAAATATAGCTTAGTTCTTTTTGCAAAAGTTTGTTCTTTTCTAAAATTTCATTCTTCTCATTCATTAAAGCATCATTGTTATTTTTCAAGGTTTTAATTTTTAAGCCAGCCTTTTTATATTCAGATAAGAGCTCATATAATACAATATGTAACTCTTCATAAGTAAATTCATCATTGGATTCAGTAGAAGTTACCTCATCTTCTAGACCCATCAAATAATTTTTTGCCGACTTTGTGGTTTCTTCCTCTTCTTCATTTGATGTGGATTCGTCGCTATCACTCCACATAGCTACCATCGCTTTCTTTTTTTTCTTCTTGTAACCCTTTTTTAATGTAGGGCATTCGAAACGGTAATGCCCTGGCTTTTTACATTCATAGCATATAGGTTGTTACTCCTTATCATTTTCTTTGTCCTTGTCTTTCTCTTTACTATGTTCTCCCTTTCTAAAGTGCTTCCTCCAGTAATTTAATTTTCTTCTGCCTATAAATTTTCTAAATCTCCTTATGACTAAGGCAATGTCATCATCTTCAAGTTCTTCATCAGAGGAGGGGCTTTCTTCTTCTTTCTCTTCTTCTTGCTTCTTGAATTCAGTTGCAGCTTTGAAGGCTACAGATTTCTTCTTTTTGATGTCATCTTTTCTTCAGTGCTGCATGGTTAATTCATGAGTAATTAGGGAACCAAGAAGTTCATCCAAAGGAAGTGTGTTCAGATCCTTGGCCTTTTGAATAGCAGTGACCTTGGGATCCCATTTATTTGGTAATGATCTTAGAATTTTTGTATAAGGTTTGCATTTGAATATATCCTGCCAAGATTTTTTAAGCTGTTATAATATCTATAAATCTTGAAAACATTGCAGATATTGTTTCATTGGGATCCATTTTAAATAGTTCATAATTATGCACAAGAATGTTTATTTTGGAAGTCTTAACTTGAGGAGTGCCTTCATGGGTAACTTCAAGTTTATCCCAAATTTTCTTTGCTGAAAAGCAAGTGGAAATTTGGTTAAACTCATTAGCGTCCAAAGCATAATATGTAAGATTCATTGCTTTGGTGTTCATTTCCTCCATTTTCATGTCATGTTCATCCCATTCCTTTTCCATCTTTGGGATGTCTATGCCATCAACTTTTTTAGTAGGTGTGTGATGACCTTTTAAAATTATTTTTCATAATTGAAAATCCACTGCTTGAATATAAATCTTCATTCTTGCTTTCCAGTATATATAATTAGTGTCAGTGAATAGTGGAGGTATATTGGTATATTGGCCTTCGATCCATGAGGTACTCATTTGGGTTGCCATAATCTTTTCTCTTAGTTATTAAACTAAAATCACATAGACCTGCTCTGATACCACTTGTTGCCCAGTTGGCTAACCCAAGAGAGGGGTGAATTAGGTTTGAAAACTTTTTCACAAATATGTGCCCTTTTGAAATCTTAGTGTGGTGAGTAAAGTGTCTAAAAAATTAAATGTGGAAGCAAGTAAATTAGCACAAGCAAAAACAATCACAAACACCATAATTTATAGTGATTTGGAGCAACCCAGCTCCTACATCTACTACCCAAGATATCACTTGATATTTCCACTATATTCACAACAAAATACAGCTAGTTTGTTTTACATCGGGCTCACAAATCAAAACCCAATTTTGGTTTTACACCAGGATCACCAAGAACCCATTACAATGTTTGTTTTCTCGGGCTCACAAACAACCCAACATTGGTTTTCAAGGCTCACCAAAAATCTAAAAATAATCCTCAAGCTACAGCCCCTACTGTACTTGGAACAACTCAAAATAGAGTTATAAAAGAAATGAAGTAACACTAAAGACAAACCAAACTTTGTCAGATGGTTGTAGTTGAAGCTTTAATTGAAGCCATCTTCAATGTTTCTTCAATGCTCTTCAAGGCTTTCAAACTTCTCCAATGATTGACTCAAGAGATTGATTGGAAGTTGGTGAAGACTTGAGTTCTTGCTTGAATGCTCTTTTGAATATTCAATACCCTTATTAAAATTTTTCAAAACTTGTTCAAATCCATCATTTATAGTCTCTTTTACTCTTCCCAGCTAAAAATACCCGTTAGGATGCCTTGGAAGATGAGAACTAGCCATTGGAGGGCTTTTTGGATTCAAATACTTCATTCTGGAACTAGCCGTTATACCTTAAAAACTAGGATTCGAGTCGGCTCGGATGGGTCGAGTCGACTCGGATTCAGACATGTAGAAATAGAACTCTGGTTGAGTCGGCTTTATTCAATTGAGTTGGCTCGAAAGACTAGTTTTCTTATAATAGAATTTCACTTACTTTGGAAGAGTCGGCTCAGTGTCTCAGCGAGTCGGCTCGATTGGCAAGTTCCTTAAAACTGAATTTTACTCATTCTAGAGGAGTTGGCTCGGATGCTCATTGAGTCGGCCTGGTTGACTGTGTATCAGAAAATGAATTTCAGCTACTCTGGAGGAGTCAGCTTGGGTCTTCATCGAGTCGGCTCAAGTGATTAAGTATAAGAAATGCTTGTGCCGTGCCAAAATAATGAGTCGGCTATATTCCTTGAGTCGGCTCGAGTATATTTTGTCCAAAAACATTCAAACTTCTTCAAAAAACTTCCAAACAACTTCCAACTTCTTCTAAGTCTAATCTAAGAATCTTAAACTTAAAAATTACATAGAATTGGCCCTCTTACAAAAATACATAAACAAACTTTCCTTGGGCTCTTCAATACATGAAACTTTTTCTAAAAGAAAATTGATACACTACAATGATGTAGGAAGAATGATTATGCATTTGAATCATCCTACAAAAACTTCTTAAATAATTGAAAAGAGTCAATATCAAATACATGCTCCAATATTTTGTTATCATCAAATCATTCCATGGGTCAACACCAAGCTTTAAGTTGGCATAAGAGCTTCATATTCAGTTTGGTTATTGGTCACTTTGAATAAGTAGCACAGTGCATATTCACGACCACTCCTTCCAAGTTTGTCATAATTAAAGCAGCTCCACTTCCTTGGAAATTTGATGCTCTATTTTCATGAAAGATCTAGGTTGTAAGGATCTAGATTGTTTCCAGATTGAGTTGTGTTGCCCAGAAATGGAGCCCAAGAGGGGGGGTGAATTGGGTCTTTCAAAAAATTTAAGCAATTATATACCGGTTTTGAAGTGTTTGTGAGCAATGTGATTAAACTCAAAGATATGCCATGGATAATAGTAAATTAAATGTAAAGAATAAAGTGCAAGTAATAGAAAGAGCAATCACGTACAAACATAAAATTTTATAGTGGTTTGGTGCACTCGAAGCACCTACGTCCACTCTCCAAGCCTCCCTCGAAAATCTTCACTATAATCTCTTCAAGATTACAGCCGACTTGTTTTACAAGGCTCACAAGTCAAAACCCAAGTTGGTTTTGTCACCTAGGCTCACCAACAACCTTTACAACTTGTTTTGTCTTCTGGCTCACAAGTTAAACCCTAGTTGGTTTTGTACCTTTGGATCACCAACAACCTCAACAACCTATTTTCAAAAATCCTTGAAAGCTAGGTCAACAAAGTATAAAGATAAAGATACAAGAATAAAAGCACAATCAAACTCTCTTCTAGAGTGGAATGTGGAAGCTTTGAGGTTCTTGAAGATGCTTGTCTTGTCTTCTCCTTGGAATCTTCTCAAAGATACTTTTGGAAAGCTGAAATGATAGGCTTGTAAGCTTTTTGAATAGAATCTCTCCTTTTTTGGCTTTTAGAAGTGAAGTTCTTGAAATAATATTTGACTTTGTGTGTTCAATGGAGTTCATTGCTTCGTGAATGAGTTTGGTGAAGCTTAAATACTTTAAAAACTTCCAAAAAATGGTTTGAGACCATTGGAGGATCAAAACTAGCTGTTGGGAGCTTGAAAAGATGAAATCTACCTCTCAAAAAATAGAGCCGTTGAAGCTGTCAGAACCCGTGAGTCGATACTTGACTACCAGGTGTCGACACTTGGTTCCCAGGTGTCGACACTTGGTCCTGCAGGTGTCGACATTTGAATTTCATGTGTTGACACTTGAAGCTCATGTGTCGATACTTGACATAAAAACACTCCAAATAGCATAGTTCTGTATTTTCAAAAATCTCAGGCCTTGAGTCGATACTTGAATTTTAGGTGTCGACACTTGTGTTTCAGGTATCGACACTTGAATTTCAGGTGTCGACACTTGGCATGCCAGAGAAGGATTTTTGCATGCCAGTTTCTGAAGTGTCGACACTTGGGGAGTCATGAGTCGACACTTGGTTCTGCAGTTTGCCAAAAATATGTGCCAACCTCCCAAAAACATAGATTTTCAATCAAAATTCAAATCATCTTTTGTAAACCATGATTGATCAATTTTGAAGCCTTTTTCAGATGAGAAGACTTCCTAAAACTTGAAAATTGCTCATCTTCATGATACTTTTATTTTGAGAATTTAAGGTGCCTGTATCCTGAAACTCATAACTATAGTTGAAATATTAGTATAAAATATGTACTCAATATTTTGTTAGTCATCAAAATCAAGGGCTAAAGCCAACAAGTTGCTTAGTAAGCTCTTTATCCATCTTGTCGTCTAACTATGTATACTCAATAAGAAAGTTAGCTAGGACATAAGCCTTCATAGATGACCTTGGATGGTAAGATATGTTGAACTTATTAAGCTTGATGGTCTATTTGGCCATTCTCTTAGAGGTATACAATCATTGTAGGATAGCTTTGAGTGGTTGGTTGGTTAAAATGATAATTGAATGAGCTTGAAAGTATGGCCTGAGATATTGTGCAAATATGATTAGTGCATAAACAATCTTTTTAGGTTTGGAATATTTGGTTTCAATATTATGGAGCACTCAGTTGGTGTAGTAAATAAACTTTTGGATCCCTTTGTCATCTACCTGAATGAGCATAGAGCTTGAGCTTCTAGCAATGTGACGAGGTATAGTTTAAGCTATTCTCTGACTCCAGGCTTGGAAAGCAAGGGTGGTGATCCAAGGAACTTCTTAGCTCCTTGAAAACTTGTTAGCATTTCTTCGTTCAAGTGAAGTTGTGCATTTACTACAAGACCTTGAATAGTGGCAAGCAGTACTCAGTCAATCTCAAGATGAACTGACTAAGTACTACAATGCATCTGGTTAGTTGCTATACTTACTACTTGGAGGTTAGATAATGCATGTATAGGATTGCTTGGATCTTCCCTAGATTCACCTCAATGCCCCACTTGGTGACTAGGATTCAAGAAATTTATTGACGGTGATACGGATGGTGCACTTACTCGGATTCAACTTTATTTGATATCAGTAGAGGGTATTGAAGATTTTTTCTAGGTTTTTGATATAGTCGGCTTCTTTGGAACTCTTGCCGAGCTCGTCGTCGATATAAACTTCAATATTTCAACTGATTTGGTCCTTGAAGATCTTTTGACCATCCAATGAGAGCTAGCTCCTATATTTTTCAAACCAAAATGCATTACTTTATAACAATAAATACTTTTTTCGATTACAAAGGTAGTGTTTTCCTTGTCTTTGGGAGCTATCTTGTTCTGGTTGTAGCTTGAGAAGGCATCCATGAAGTTAAATAGCTTGTGTTCGAAGATGGCATCGACTAGTTGATCGATTTCTGATAATGGAAAGCATCTTTCAAGCATGCCTTGTTGAGATCAGTATAATCGATGCAAATTATCTACTTTTCATTGGCCTTCTTGACCATGACAATGTTGGCTAGCTAGTCAGGATAGTGGACTTCTTAGATACTTCGGCAGTCAGGAGTTTGTTGACTTCTTTGTCAATGGCTTTTTGTCTCTAGGGGGCAAAACTTCTTTTCTTTTGCTGGACTGGCTTGTATTTTGAATCGATATTCAGTTTATGGATGATGACATCTGGAGGGATTCCGCGCATGTATGTTGCCAACCAGGCAAAGATATTAATGTTGTGTTGCAGGAACTCTAGTAGTCAATTTTGTTCTTCCTCGTGTAAGAGAGCTTCAATTTACACAATCTTGGAAAGATCATCCTTCAGTGGAAAGGAAAGCAGTTGTTTAGCTAGTTCTCCCTTTTTCTTTGACTCTTTCTGATCTAGTTGTTTGATCGCTAGTACCTTGCTAGCCTTCTTTACTTTAGTTGATATCAAGAAGTATTGTTGGGCTAGTTGCTGGTCCTTTTCATCTCTTCGATTCTATTCCTTGTTGAGAAGTGGAAGAGAAGGTGTTTGGTTGAAACAACTCAATCTAGCTTGTTTAACCCTGGTTGTCCAAGAATGATATTATACATTGAGCGCACCCAAACAACTATGAATGTTATAAGGATAGCACTTTGTGAGGGTTGAGTTCTTGCAGTGATGGAAAAAGTGATTTCTACTTCGACCCTGATATATTTTTTAGAGAAGTCGATTAAGGGTGTTAAATCCATTTTAGTTATTTTTCAGAGAGATTCATCCAAATAAAAGCATCATAAAACAAGACATCGTCGAGCTTTCACTATCAATTAAAATTATTTTTACATTATGTTTTGCTATTGTCATGATTCAATAATAGCATTATCATGGAGATTTTGGATCTTGATTAGATTCTTGTCAGAAAAGAAAATTATATTTTCTTCCTTCTCTCTCTTTCGCCACTTTGAAGAGTGTTCCACCTCCTAGGAGATCATATGAACCTAATCACCCATTAGCTAATTGTCAATGTCAGCTTGAGTTTGTAGCTAGCTAGGGTTCTAGGTATCAATCCAAACTCCCCTACGAATGTACTTTTTGAGATATCCAGGCCAAACAAAATTTTCAATTTCCTTCTTCAATTGGAAGCAATCTTTAGTGTTATGTCCATGATCTCGGTGGAAACGATAGTACTTGCTATTGTTATGGGAGGTTGAAGACTTTAATAGATGAGGCTTTTGCAAATATTGCTTCCCTTCTATTTTCATGAGAATTTTAGTTCTAGGGGCTAAGAGATAAGTGTAGTTACCAGATTTGTTGACTGAGTTCCTCGGCCTAGGATGTTGTCAGCAGGATGAGTTGGGCTTCTTGGCCTAACTTTTGCTTGGCTTTCCTTAGACTTTTTTCTTCTTTGACTTTCCATCAGCTTCTCACTAAGTAAGAGCACCTTCTTTCTTGTGGATATACTTCTGAACGTGGACTAGTAACTCTGAATAAGACTTGGGATAAGTCTTATCCAAAGAGTGGGTGAATCAAGAAGGGCAAAGTCCTCTTTTCATGGCCATTGACTCATCCAAATGATAGATTTCCAGCGTGGCCACCTTAAATCAGACCACATAGTCTTTCAATGATTCTCCCTCCTGTTGGCAGATGGAGAATAGATTGTCAAGGTCTTGTAGCATCCTCTGACTAGCATTGAAGTGAGCCACAAACTATATCTAGCTACTTGAAGGAGTGGATACTCTTTGGCTCAAGTTCGAAATACCATGCTTGGGCCACCTTATGAAGAGTGGCTGGGAAGGTGAGGCAGAGTAAAGTGTCATGGTGCCTTTAATCATCATGAGAGTCTTGTAGCTCTCTAAGTGGTCTAGCAGGTCAGATGTGCCATCGTAGGGCTCCAACTGGGGCATTTTGAATCGAGCAAGGATCGGTTCCTCTAGGATCCATTAGGACAGAGAAGGATAGGTGTTGAACTCCATTGGGGCTCCACTTTCTTCTTGAGATCTGTGAGTCAGCGGTCGATGTCAGACAACTTGCAATCATAGTTATCGAGCCGTTGGTCCACCAGTAGATGAGAAATTCCATTAGTGGAATGATGCTGTCATAGGCCATTAAAAATAATTCACCAACTCAACTCTATAGCTAGGGTGAGTTAGGATCGTATTCTCATGGATCAACTGGGGTTATGTTCACTTTTAAATTTATCTTGTTAGAGAGTAATTAGGTTAGAAAGATAAAAGAGTAAAAATATGATTATACTAAGAACAAGAATTAAATTAAGCAGGAAATTAATATGAAAGATGTCTTGGATTTCAATTTGATGTTTAGTATTATATTAGGTATTTATTCAGTATGTAATTATTGAATTATGATTGATCTCCGAGCATAGCTTTTCACTGGATATGGACCTTGATCCGCTCCTATGTAGCCATAGGCTATTCAAAGTTTCTAATGATATAAATAAAATTTTATATAATCAGATTCTAAGCATAGCCTATCTCGTTAAGCATGAATCATATCTTGGGACTATGACTCGTGTCCACGTAGTCATAGGCTATTCAAAAATCTAACTATAAGTCTAAACATGAAGAACATTACTTGAAGTAATAAAATAATTTTATTTATGAAAAGCAAACATTATAATCAAGTACTAATTACATAAAAAAAAATATAAAATATAAATACCAAAAACCTCATCTACTTTCCAAAGACAGGAGTTCCTTAGCCACACATGATCTTTGCTTCCTCTCCCCCTATACAAAGGCTCTAGAAGGACTCTAGGAAGTTGATTCTCCCAGGTAGAGGTACAGGAGTCTTTTTATATGGTTTAACAAGGGAGGGGTCTTTATATTTTTTTGGTATGGGACTAAACATGCAGATCATATGGGTGGAAAGGATTTATTATTTACAAAATCAATGGTAGGATGGTAAATCCAAATCCCGGTTGAAGTAGACTTTAGAATCCTGCTCCAAATCAATGCTTGACTAGTTCAGAGTTGATTGCCACCGGATCTTGATCAGAGGTTCAAAAATCAACTGCATGAGGTGAAATCAACATGAGCCATTTACTACTTTGAGATATGTACATTTTCTTCTTTGATGGATTTGGTCCTGTCACCTAGCACCATCACCATCTCCCCTTGGGCAGTAGCCGCCATCACCAGGACTAACATCAAAACTTTGCTAGAATTGCCCGAGCACCACCGATACCTATCACTAGGAGGAAGGCCAGTGATGCTTGGTGGAATGGCTTGGCACAAAGGAAGAAGATGGCACGGTCTTGGACTGCTTGTCGGCTTGGTGAGCGAGAGGATTGAGTGGAGGGTTGGCCATATTTTAGTAGCCTAGACCAGAGATGAGATGGATGGTAGCTTCATGACAGTTTTGGCAGTTTCTCCAGCATGAATAGTAATAGGTAATGTGGAAGGAGGAGAAATCATGGGGGATGCCAAGGGAGTAGGTCGGTGGCTGCTTTTGGTGATTTTCCATGAGGAGGTGGTGCAGGTGGTTCTAGCGATGGCGGGACGGTGTTTTCGGTGATCTCGGCTCAAACGAGACTTCACAGTCCACGGCTCTGAGTTATGGATTGTTAGTCATGGCTACCCATGGACCGCATGGCCTTCTATAGACCAGGCGACCAGTCCACCATGGATCGGCTGCTTTAAACTCTATGCATTTTTAATAGATTCTCAAACCTCAATTTTGGGCTCATTTTAAGTCTGATTTGTCTCAAACTTGTTTCATTTGAACCCATAAATCAAGCTCTTTGCATTGATAGTTTTCTTTCATGCAAACGATGTATATATCAATTTTAAATAAATAAAAATGATTTAATTATCAAATTAACACTTGTATAATGTAATTATCATGGATCATTCTTAAGAAGATTTGGATGAGTCGGGGTGTATTTCTTGCCTTTGCTCCCTTCCTTGTTGCTGCTTCTCATGGTGGGGGCATGTTCATCACGACAAGAGAGATTGCGACCGGTTGGAAGCCATCGATGCGAGGATCACCCCCAAGGAGATTGATGATTGATGAGTAGTAGAGGTGGGAACCTCTAGTTACTGCTACCTCACCACAAACTGCCATCACGACAAGAGAGATTGTGACCGGTTGGAAGCCATCGATGCGAGGATCACCCCCAAGGAGATTGATGATTGATGAGTAGTAGAGGTGGGAACCTCTAGTTACTGCTACCTCACCACAAACTGCTGCTGCTATAGGCCTAACACTGCTATGGTAAGCGTTTGCACCTACTGTGCCAAGGTGGCAAGCAGGTCTTATTGGGCACTGGTAGAGGTGGTGGTGGAGCAAGAGGCTCCATTGCTTGGTTGGGCAGCTCTTCATGGTGCGAATAGTGCCTGGTACGATTGGTGGAGATGTCCTAGGTGTGAGTCTTCACTATGCTCTCCAGGTTTTGGCTTCTTCTTCAAATCTTCCTTTTTGGTATGCCAATCTATTGCTGTCAAATCGCCCACCACTAAAACTATAGTGGCACCTTAGGATCTCCCAGGATCTTCTTCGATGGAATGAGGTGCTGCTTCTGGTATCTTGTAGGCAGAGACCTATAAGAACAATCCCTTGACTGGTGGTAACTGGGGAGGACCCTTCAATGCTCAAGTCAGTGAGAGATAGGCTATAGTAACTAGACCCGAGAGTGATAGAGAGACTGAATCGGCATGAGAGAGGGGAGTGTGTAACATACCTGGCTGGAGGTTCCCTCTTACCTATTTATAAAGTTACTCGGGATAATTGAATTCCATTAGGAGGTGGCAACCGCTAACATGGATAATAAATTTTCATTGGAATGTTGGGATCTTGTTCTCTGAAATCTTTTCTGTTGGTACCTTTTTGTTAGGATGGTAGAATCTGTTGAGATTCTATCCCCTATGAACCTCGTTGGGATAGTTGATCCATAATCGGCACTTGCAGCGGTGTCATAGACTTTGGTACTAGGGCAGCATATTTGTTGCTGACAAAGGGACCCTGGCACTGTATCCCAGCGTGCTTGCCTAAGTCCATCTTGAAAGTTAGTCGGGCCCAAATAGTTACTTAGTAGATGCACGGAGAGGGATGTTATGCGTATTGGGCCTAGTTGTTTGAAGCTTCTTGGTCTAGGATGTTGTAGATACTCGACATGGCAGTTGGCTTAGTCATCTCCTCCATAATCATCTTCTTCCTGGTCAATAGCCGGGTTGTTCTTGCATGGATGTCCTCGCCATCTCCTCCTAAGTCGTAATCATAGTCGGTGGTCTGGTCGATCCGTGGGGCCGAGTTAGTAGCTGCCATAACAGTACTCTTCATCTCAACAGCCAATAACATGCCCTTGCACAGGAATCATTCTTAAAAACCATCAATTATGTAACTGATGTCAGTGCAGGGATTTAAACTTCCAACCAATTATCCACTGCAGTGATAATTGTTAACACATTCCTATATTGGCATCCAATTGAACCATAATTGTCACCCATGGATAGCAATCTTATATTTCACAATCTGAAAGAAACAGTCCTTTCATTAATTTAGACAAAGGATTTGAAAGTTTCATGAAAATTAGCTTATGTGTTGGCTGTTCGTCTTGGGCTCTATCCAGCCCCCAAATGATAAGAGTCATATTCCTCTACTTCTCCTTTCCCCTCCCCATTCACCTGCACTTGAGCAGTCCTTTCTATGCAGGACAACAAGTCCAACACTGCTCGAATTCACCTCGCGGCATCATCTGGACTTCCAAAGTCAGAGTACAACTTGCTATTTTCATGCACTTCATGGCAGGAGCTTATCAAAAATTGTGCAGATTTTGATGCTTGCATATCTTCAAAACTAGTGGCATATCAATACATGCACTACTTTTGGAGTAGCCAAAGGGTTCTTAGCGATCAATAGCTTGGATGGTATCATCCTTTGGTACCTGGGCAAGGGGACAGGTTTGATTCTGGTTGGAGTTGGTCCTCGAAGGATGGAATGAGTAGAAAGAGGAAATTATCCCTGCCTACTCTGAATAAAGAAACGAAAAGGTAACAATGCTTAAGCCAATCAATACATGACAAAGTTGACCTGCTAACTGTTGGGTTGTCAATATGTAACTTCCATACCTTGATGCTCTTGCACATATAATGAAACAGTAAGTGCTATAATCATAAGGACCATGGCATTCAAAATAATCAACCAAGAGATTGTAGAAATTGGATCAAGCATAGATTAGTAGTTTTTGGAAAACGGATACACAGTGAAAATGAATTTTAAAAACTTTTTGAACATGATTTAATAATTAATCAAAGTATCCGAAACCCTGTCTCAAGATCTACATGCATATATCAATAAAATACAAAGAGTAACTATAAATAAATATATACTTGGAAGATGACCATTTGATGTTGATCTATAATCTATGAGGCCCTCAAGTGCGAGCCCTCCAATGGTGATCCACATAGAAATCTCTCAAGACCTTCTCGATCAAAAGATATTCTACAGAAAATTCTTTTCAGGAATTTTAGCCTATCTCCTTCTCAAGGAGATGCTCACCTCTCTTACTTGTGATTTCTTCTCGAGAGATCACAAAACCTTTCTTTTTTTCCCTCTCCTTGACTCTTAGTCTCTTTTGTTAGACTAGTTTTCTTGACTTCCAATCCTTGGATGACCTCTTATTTACAGCCTTTTCTCATGCCTATGCCAAAACCTTTTTGATATAGGATTCCTAGAGTTACTAGACTCCCTTAAGAGAAGATCACTTCTCAAGGGGTGCCAATTATTAGTGTGTAACTCTTTTTGGCATGGTTTAATTCCTCCAAGGAAGGGTGCCGACACAAGGCTAAAGCCCCTTAAGAGAAGGACTCCTAGTGGGGCATGGAAAGAGATCTTGTGCCAACTGTTTGGTGCCTAAAAAATCCTAACACCAACTTTGTTTGCGGTGCTAAGACTCCTTCACAAAAAGGGGGTGTGGAAGAGAGAGAATCTCAAAGTATGAAGGACTTCTGGGCACTAAAAAATCTCCAATGCCAAACCACTTTGGTGCAAAGAATACTTATCCACAAGGGGGCATGAGGGAGAGAGAATACTAGGAAGGGAAGGACTCTTCCGAGTCCTCTTCATGCTAGGAAAAGAGGGCATGAGAAAGGTATGTTGCGCCAATATTTTTGGGTGCCACTAGGAGTCCTACTTCTAGGTTTAAGATTTGATAAAGTCAAAATTAGTCTTTCAATTGATTAGGAACTTGAATCTAAGCCATATACCGGTAAGTTTATTAGATCCATAGGATTTATAATAAATTGAATTATATTAAATCCATAATTGATTCCCTGTTGTGAGATCCATTGGGTTCCACACCTAACTAGCAGTAGATTTGACTCGAACCTAATCCAATTAGATCAAGTCCAAATACACTAATTAATTAGAACTCTTTCTAATTAATTACTAAGTTAAACTTTTTAATTTATGCAAGTCTACATGCCAAGATTAACATCTAGCAATGCATCATAGCTATCAAGAAGATATGAAATTTTGGTGAATTACCAAAATCCTTTCTGTGGTGAGTTACTGTATAATTTAATCTTTCGATCATACAACATCCCAAAAAATTCATGGATATTGAATCATGTCAAGTCCAAATATCTAACCATATATATCTCGATCCAAGATGATGACTCAGTTGATGAAACATTAGAAACTCTTTCTGATTTTTATCCAGCTCTAGCTAAAGACTTCAGAGTCATCATCATATTAGATCACATAGGATATGCTCTCTCCTTTTACAAGGAGTGATCAATCCTTGTT
Source organism: Areca catechu (assembly GCA_021397845.1). Taxonomy (NCBI): domain Eukaryota; kingdom Viridiplantae; phylum Streptophyta; class Magnoliopsida; order Arecales; family Arecaceae; genus Areca; species Areca catechu. Next base: position 118,693,225 of record CM038044.1, on the reverse strand, counting down.
AAGCACTCACAATCTCCATGAACACTTCACCATGCCTAGAGCATTTTGCACATATCTCAAAGAATCATGCTAGGATATGAATCAAAGCACAAATATATATATAAGGTACCATGGTGATCTCAAGTCTAAGAATCACATATACCATTCCTACGAGAAAATATCTATTGATATGCTTGTAAGGCTCCATTAGATATTTTTTCTATAGGTCAGTCCAATGAACTCATTCTTTAATGAGCACCCATATCTTGTATTAGTATGACTATTCAAGTGATTGTGAGATCAATCACCCTCTCTATTGAGAGCATACATAGGATATGCCAATCTATCAGTATCATTGATTTCCTACTCGATGATTCTATGACTAGAAATATTTTAAATCAAAGCTCTCAAGATTTTAGGTCTCACTAGCATGATCTCATTATGGTCCTAAAATTATTAATCGCTATTATGGGTGGTCAAAAATAATTCACCAATTCAATCCTATAGCCAGGGCAAGTCGGGATTATATTCTTAGGGATTTTAAGGCTAAGTTATGATTTTTTTAAAAAAGAGAGTAATTGTTGTTGCTTAAAATAAAAATAAACAAAAAATAAACTACTCTTAAGATTGAAGCAAATAAAAAGATTATTTTAAAAGTTACAAGTTGATCTTGCACTGACAAAATTATATTTCTTTTATAATTAAGATGTAATTAATTTTAGAGAATTACCTGTCTTTCCTTAGCACGCTTTATGTCCATAGATCATGACACATCTCCAGGAGGTACTAGGTATTCAACTCTTCTTTTCTAGCATGCCTTGTATAACAAATCATGGCATGTCTCCAGAAAATAAGAGTGGCTCCTAAACTTAATTTAACATTAAAGCATAATAAAAAGCATAATCTTTTACTACATACCTATGAAAAATAAAAGAATCGCACTTTGCCTTGTTACAAGATCTCCTCTTCTCTCTCGAACTTCTACACTTAACTGCTCCTAAGTTGATCCCTTCATATCCCCCTATGTAAAGGCTCTAGAAGGATTCCAAGGAGTGATGCCTCCAGATAGAGGAATAGGAGCCTTTTTATAGGTTTTAATAGGGAAGAGGTCTTCATGTTTTTTCAGTATTGGACTAAATATAAAGATCATAGGAGTGGCAGGGATCTTATTTTATAGGATTTAATGGTTAGATATGAATGTGCCCAATCCCAATAATATTAGGCTTCTAATTCATGTTCCAACTAATGTTTGACCAGTCAAGATCTTTCCAGCCATTGGATCTAGATCAAATGCCAAAAATCACTTCATCACCCATGATCAGGCCAAACTCTAATTGGGTTTAATTTTGGCCATTGGATTGAGATCCAATGGCTAGATCATACTTGTCCTCTTCCTTCCATTGGCAACACCTACCATTCGATCACTATCACCCAAATGCCACCACCAGAACCTTGGATCTCACTAGAACCACCATCGCAGTCCCCTCACACCACCATTACCATGATCTCCTCGCACCGCCATCACTATGGCTTCACCAAAATTTTTAACTCAAGAGCTCCCCTGCAACTATGGACCGAGCATCATCGCTGATCTGCCATGGTCTTCCTTCTCTAGAATAGTGATCGCTATCACTATAGAGATCCTCCCCAGGGCTGCCACTACCAAAGCTAGCACCACCGTTGTCTAGAGAAGCTTGTCCCTATGATCATGATCCAAAAATCATCACTGGACTACCATTGCCATCGGATTTAAGCACCGCCGCCCTCTTCGCCGGACCACGACCCTTACCAGAGTCCGTGGGGTGGTCGCCGGCCATTCTCTTGGTCAGTGGCTTATTAAAACTACCCATGGTCCACAAAGCTTAGCCATGGACTATGGATAATGGCATCCATGGACCGATCGCATGTTCTGTAAACTAGGCAGCCAGTTCACCATGGACCGGTTGCTTTAAAAGTCATGTAATTTCTTAATAAATTTCAAACTTCAATTCTAGATTCATTTTAGGTCTGATATGTTTCAAACTTGTTTCATTTGAATCCATAAATCGAGCTCTTCACATTGACAATCTTCTTTTCTATAAATGATATATAAAAAATTTAATTTTAAATAAATAAAGATATTTTAATTATTAAATAAATACTTATATATGTAAAATATGATTATCGCACCCCTAACTTGAACTTTGCTATCCTCAAGTAAAGCAGATAAATTTGTCATGTGTATCAACCCATCATTGAATTGCAAGTTAACTTAGATAGTCTTAAAGGCAGTTGATACCTGGCCAGACCATTAATGAGATACTTCATTGGATCATTAATTCAATCCAATTAGTAGTTGAGTAAAGCCCATAGAAATTTTTAGAGTTCTTTTTTTGCCAACTTTCCATCTCACTTTTCGAATCCTCTAACTTGCTAGGGATTTGATGAAGTATCTTTTTGCCAATTGGTTTCCTCTCTCTCTCTCTTTTATTTTAGAAAAGTTCAATGTAATGTATTTGCCTCTTAAGTGTCAGTATCCCCACCTTTTGACATGAACCATAATACTTAGACGAAGGGACTCGGTTACTCAATGAGATACCATTGCTTAATAGATTTCTTGACCTTCTCACCTTCTGACATGAACCATAATGCTTACTTAGGTGAAGGGATCTTGTTACTTAGTAAGAGTTCAAAAAAAGCTATAAGGTGAGATTGAATCTCTCTCTTTTTTTTTTGTAAGGAAAAACTTTAGCATACTTGACCTTTTCATTTATATCCTAATAAGGTAGATTCTTCATTGAGATCTATGATCAGAAGGTTCTAGAATTGCTCCATAAAATTATTTTTGGTCTAAACTCTATCGTTTATTGAGTTACTTTAATAATTTATTCCTCAGTATCTCTAGAATTATCTAGATCACTAATCAATTATTGATTAGGGTGCCTATGTAACTTCAAGTTGAGACAACAATCAAGTACATATAACATAATTATTTCTAACCGTACTCAAGGATCTAAGTAAGTTATTTATCTTCCCCTCCCAACTTAATCGACATAGTCCTTAATGGAGTAGGAAAGAAAATAAGCAACTGAAAGAAAAGGAGCAAATGCACCTAGAGTGAGTGTATTGCAAGAGTTGAAGAGGTCTTCATGGAGTAGTGGCTCTTGTTCTTCCACCTAAGTTCCTGTAACTATACTAAAAAAAAATGAGATTGTTGGGTTGCCTCCCAACTAATATTAAGTTTAACATGTTCAGCTAGACATTAAGCTTATTATTCATTATAAACCGGATCCATCAGGTAGATGGTATCAATTCGTTCCTTGTGTGCAATTCCATCTATATATAGCTTCAAGCATTGTCCATTTACCTTAAATGTATTACCATTTTGAGGATCTTTTATTTCTATTGCTCCATTTGAGAATACCTGTATGACAATGAATGATCCATCCCATCAGGAATGGAGCTTACCGAGAAAGAGGCATAATCTAGAATTGAAGAGCCATACTTTTTGGTTTGGCTTGAATAACTTTCAAGAGATGTATTTGTTATGAAATGCTTGAGTTCAAGCTTTATAGATTCATGAACTTTCATATGCATAATTGCATAGCTCTTTGAGTTCATTAAGTTGCAACCTCTAATTAGAACCTATATTCTACATATTAAAATTGAACGTTCAAATGGCCCAGAATGTACAAAGTTCTAACTCAACCAGCAGATGGCATGCTTTACCGTAAACTAATCGATAGGGTGACATGCTGATAGAGGTTTCGAATGCTATATGGTAGACCCATAATACATCATCTAAGTGTAGGGACCAATCCTTTTCATCGATCTTAACAATTTTTTTCTAAGATATATTTAATCTCCCAATTCGAGAACTCTACCTGACAACTAGTTTGAGGGTGATATGGTGTGGCAACTTTATGTGTAATATTATATTTTTTATTATATTCCATTGGATAAAACTAATTACAACCTTATTATCATTAATCCATGTGGCTATCGCCTCTATCCATTTAGACACGTAGTCCATCGCTACTAGAATATACTCGAACCCTAATGAGATCGGAAAGGGTCCCAAGAAATCAATCCCTCAAACATCAAAGATTTTTACTACTAATATGGGTGTTATTAGCATCATGTCCTTTCTCGATATATTTCCTATTTGTTGGCACGGTAAATAGTGTTGGCCAAACTCATGTGCATCCTTAAAAAGTGTTGGCTAGTAAAACCCACTCTGCAACACTTTTGCTATAATTTTTCTTCTACTAAAGTGTTCCCACATGCCCCAGAGTGGCAAGAAATGAGAATATTCTAGACTTCAGACTTGGGGACACAACAATGAATACTGGTCAGGACAATATTTTAACAGTTCAGGTTCCTTCCAAGAATAATGTTTAACTTGTGAAAAGAATCATTCTTTCTCTTATTTTGTCCAATGGAGAGGTATTTATCATGTTGCCAAGTAATTAACGATATGGGCAAACCATGGAGGTTGGTTGGAGGAGATTGTGAAAAGTTGTTCATCAGGAAATTTCTCCTTGACCTTTTCTGTGCTCGTTGTGTGCTTTACCAAGATTCTAGAAATGTGATCAGCTAGCACATTTTTAGACCCCTTATCATAAATTTTTAGATCAAGTTTTTATTGAAGAAGGATTCATCTGATCAATCATGTTTTAGTATCTTTCTTTGAAACTAGATATTTCAGAGTTGAATGATCAGAGTAAATTAGAACCTTGGATCCTAATAGATATGAGCGAAACTTTCCTAGGGCGAACATTATGGCTAACAACTTTTTTTCAATTGTGGTATAGTTCAATTGGGCATTGGAAAGAGTTTTACTAGCATAGTAGATCACGTGTGGCTCCTTATTGAGTTTTTGGCTTAAGACAACACCTATCATGAAATTAGAGGCATCACACATGATCTCGAATAGAATGGACTAGTCAAGGGGTTTGATGATTGGTGCTATTATCAAGGCAGTTTATAGTGTGTGGAAGGCTTTCAGACAATCTTCATCAAAGATAAATGGCATGTCCTTAGCCAGCAGATTATACAAGGATCTCAAAATTTTGCTAAAATCCTTGATGAAGTAATTATAGAATTTGGCATGACCTAGAAAAGATCGTACTTATTGAATCAAGATCAGGGGTTGTAGTGTTGATATTACTTTTACTTTGGCTTTATCTACCTCAATCCCCCTTTTAGACAATATGCCCAAATACGATCCCTTCTTGAACCATAAAATGGCTCTTTTCCCAACTAAGAACAAGATGTCTCCTTACATCATTCTAATACCTTAGATAAGTTTTGAAGATAATCCTTAAACATGGTACCAAATACAAAAAAAATATTCATAAAAACTTCTAGGAACTTATCCACCATATCAAAGAATATGGCCAATGCACACTATTGAAATGCAGTGGGTGCATTGCAGAGGCCAAAGGGAATGCGTCGATAAGCAAACATGCCAAAGGATAGGTGAAGGTGGTTTTCTCTTGGTCATTAAGAAAGACAGGTATTTGATTGTATCTTGAATAGCCATCCAGAAAGCAAAAGAAGCTTTGCTTGCAAGCCGTTCTAGAATTTAATCAATAAATGATAAGGAAAAGTGATCTTTCCTGGTGACACAGAATTCAATTTATGATAATCTATACATACTCGCCAGTTAGATATTGTACGGGTAGCGAGCAATTCACCTTCTTTGTTTTCCATCATAGTAATACCTAATTTCTTAGGTATTGCTTGCATGGCGCTGACCCATTTACTATTTGACATGGGGTAGATGATTCCTGCATGTAGCCACTTAACAACTTCCTTCTTGACCACTTCTCGTATATTAGGATTCAGTCTCCTCTGCATGTCCCTATATGGTTTGGCATCTACCTCAGAATGAATGTGGTGCATGCAGATGAAGGGGTCAATTCCTTTTAAATCAATAATAGACTAGCCAATATACTCTTTATCTCTTTAGAACACCAACCAATTATTCTTCCTCGTCAAGGGTCCAGTTTGATTAAATGATAACTAGGAGGGTGTCATTGGTTTTGAGAAATATGTACTTGAGCATGGCAGGAAGTGGTTTAAGTTCTAGTACAAGCGATGATTCTAAAGATGGGGCTATAGGTGTATTGGCTAACAGTGGCAATAGCTCATACTTGATCATCCATAGAGGCATAGTTTTGGTATGGGGTTTATCTAATAGGGTATTAACCGCATGAATATTCCCTCTATATCAAAGTCATCTCCTTCAATAAGAGCCAAGTAGGTATTTAGGGATCTTGTGCAAGAATCGTGGATGTTGCTTCTTCTATAATGTCTTCAGTGTATCGATCTCAAAGCAACTATTCATTGATGGTCCCTGAGTAGCACCAAACACATTCAATCTCAATTTCTTATTTTTAAATGATACATTCATGACTCCTATCCTACAGTTGATGCATGCATATGCTGTAGCTAAGAAGGGTCGACCTAGGATAATGAAAATTTATCTTGGATTGCTACTTAATTCCATGTCAAGGACTAGGAAGTCAACTGGAAAATAAAACTCACTACCTTAACCAAGACATCCTCGAGCATGTCACATGGTGCCTGATTGCTATCATATGCAATCAAAAATAAAATCTACTCACTACTATAGCTAGTGATGAGTCGAGATCGTATCCTCGAGGATCGAGGGTAATTATTTCATGGAAATAGTATGAAGGAAGTTATTTGTAGGGGCTTAGATTAAAAATAGTAGAAAAGATAGCAACTAATTAATTAATTAATTAAATCAAGATAATAGGAGAAATGACCCGAAAATCTAAATCCACCATGCACACAGGTTTACCTTCTTTTCTTGATATTGTAATAGCAATAATTCTTGCATATTCAGGGTTAGAATAGTTTACTCTTGCTAGACATGGGTCATATTCGAAGATCATGACACGTCCTCTTCGAGTATAAACTATCTAATTATTATACAAGTTTAGGGGTCTAATCTACCATACTACAATCCACCTCTCTTAGGCATGTGCTGTATCCTAAGATCACGGCACATCGATAGAAAGTGTAGGTCGTGTATGCTAGATTAATACCTCAATAAAAAACATAGATCAATAGATACATATAAAAAACACATAATATTTATTGCTTAGGCATTAAGTACAAAAAGAAAAGAAGAACTTGGTTACAAGCTTCATCTTCATCCCAGGTTGAAGGAGTCTAGCCATGCATCGCTACCGCCCGCATCTCCTCCATGATTCCCCTCTTTTCCAAGCCGAATACAATAATCTAAAAACCAGAAAGCAAGAAACTAAAGTTGACAAAGTTTGTTAAAGAATTTGGTGCTTGGACTACTTTCTAGGGCCCTCTTTTTATAGAGCTCATCTAGGACTTCCTCTAGATCAAATTTGGGATCAATCGAGCTTAAGATCGGCCAAATATCATGAGAAAATGCCTCAGCCATCCATTCTACATCATTGACCTTGGATCGCACTAGGATTCGTGCCAAAACAACTCTTCTTCCTTCTCGGGCAAGCGAAGTCTAAACAGGACTCATTGAATCCCTGATTCCCTCCTCTGATTAGAACTTGGACTCTTCTCAGCATGGCGATGAGAGGTGGTGAGAGCAGACGGTGATCGGTGGCAGTGCAGGAGTGCGGTGTAGGGAGCAATGGTGGTAATGGGCTTCCTGGCATCTTGGGAAGATGGCTACCACGGTTCTTGAACAGGGAGGAGGCAGCGGTGATGGCCATGCCTGCATCTTGGGACAAAGCTGGTGATGGTGGAATGATCGTGGACGAGCAATGGTCGATCGATGATGATAAAAAGATAGTGGCAATGAGTGGCAATGGCATTGTCTGAATGAAGAAGAGGACAAGGGTGACTGGCTGGTAAAAAAAGGGGTCTTCCAATGGCGAGGAGACTCCTGGCGATGAGGGGATTGCCTCCGGCAGCTTCTCCGATAAGATCAAAGCTCGGGAAGGATGGTGGTCCATAGAATGAGCTTGTGGAATGATAGCCATGGCTGCCGGTGGACCAATCAGTGATCTGTAGACCCAGTGATCGGTCCATGATGGACTGGCTACTTTAAAATGTGTGCATTTATTCTAATAGATTTCATATTTAAATTCTGGGCTCGTTCAAACTCTGATCTATGTGTCATCTGCACCATTGGACTCTAGAAATCAAGCTTTTTTAGTCTATGGACTCTTTTCTATAAAATATTAATAAAAAAATATTAATTCTTAATAAATTCAAGGTAATTAATAATTATTTTAATGGTTAAATTGGGATAATTAATAGACTTATCATACCCCCAACTTAATCATTACTAGTCCCTTAGCAATGTAATTAAAATAGTCATGTGTCACTAAGATCCTTCTTTGCAAAATAGATTTAGGCTTAAGGTTGAAAGAAGCTAGCTAGTATCACTAAGTATTGAGTTTTGAAGTAAATTTCCTAGTTAGAACTATCAGCAACTTTCTTAGAGTTCATCAAAGATTTATAGTACTTGTATTTATGATGGCTAACTTAGCATTTTGGTACTAGTTTGTAAGGAACAGTGGTATCTTAGCTTATCATTTATTTTGATCAATTTTTATACACCCCTAAATTAAGCACATGAGCTGAGATAGCTTTCACACTACCTGATTTTTTTTCTCTTTTTTTTTCTGGTGATATCTTCACATTGCCCGCTTTTTGACATGAACAACAATGCTTAATTAGATGAAGGTGCCCGATTACTTGATGAGTAACCAATGTTTATAACTTGCCTTTTTCTTTTTTCTTTTTTTTTTTATCAAGCAAGTATCTCTTTCCACAAATTCAAGTTTCTCTCAATGAGGTGTATATCAGTTATCAATTTTCAATAATAACTGAGTCTCCAATTGACCTTACAACTAATACCTAGTTTACCTCTTCAGTGTGCATGAACGATGGAAGTGCTAATAGCCTTTAGGTGACCTAAGTAGGTCACTAAAAGTCTGACCAGCTAGTCTACTTCTTAGCTCACTATAGTAATTAGCCAATACTTTCTAACTCTATTATCATTTTCTAGTCTATTTTGCTCAAGAATTTCTTTGATGGCACAATTTTTAAAAATTTTTCCAAAGATTGCCAAGGTGTTTTGGAATATATATTTTTTAAAAAGATTTCCTTACCCTGCAACTTAATTTTCATTATTCTCAATGGAGTAGGGAAGACTAAAACAAGAAAAGATTGGTACCTGGATAAGATATACCTGGTGTAATGCCAAGAGTGACCGTGCAGAGAGTTCTTTATTCCTAGAATTAAGAATCACTAAAATAGAGATCAAAAAATAATAAAAACTGGGTTGCCTCCCAAAGAGCTAAGTTTAACATCTTCAGCCAAATATCATGTCCTACTCTGGTTCATATAGAATCATAACCTCCCCATCCTCTTCAATAGTTAATTCTAAGAATGGTTTTAGACGTTGTCCATTAACTTTGAAGATAGCACCATTACTTAGATTTTTAATTTCTATAGCTTCATGTTTGAAGACTTCTTTTACTATGTATGAGCTAGTCCATCTAAATCTTAATTTTCTTGGAAATAGGTGAAGCCTTGAATTATATAAGAGAACTTTTTGTCCATGAGTAAAAGATTTTCTAAAGATAGCTTTGTCATGGAAGGTTTTAGTTCTCTTCTTATAAATTTTGCATTCTCATATGTTTCATTCCTAATTTTCTAAAGTTCATCCACCTATAACTTCCTTTGGCCACTGGATGCATTCAAATCCATTTATGGCCCACTTGCCCTATGTTCTAATTCTACCGATAAGTGACATGCTTTACCAAATACAAGCCTATAAGGAGACATTCCTAAATTGGTCTTGAAAGTAGTGCAATATGCCCTTAGTGTATCCACTAGCTTTTCTAACCAATTTTTTCTATTAGAGCTCACAGTCTTCTCTACGATCTGTTTGATTTATCGATTAGAAACTTCTACTTACCCACTCATTTGTGGGTGATAGGGTATGGCCATCTTATGGATGATGTTATATTTTCTCATCAGTGAAGCAAAGGATCGGTTGCAGAAGTGTGTCCATGGTCACTGATAATAGCCCTTGGGATATCAAAGTGGGAGAGGATATGTTTCTTGAGAAATTTTACAACAATTTTGATGTCATTGGTTTTGCAAGGTATTGCTTCTACCCACTTGGATTCATAATCTATGCCTATCAAAATGTACTTGTTTCTAAAAGATTTTGGAAGCAGTCCCATAAAGTCAATTTTCCATACATCAAAGATCTTTACAATCAATATTAGATTCATAGGCATCATATCTCTCTTTATAATCTGGCCTATTTGCGGGCACCAAACATAACTTTTACAATATCCATAAGCTCTTTAAATAAGTTGGCTAGTAGAATCTACATTGGAGCACCTTTGCTGCTATCTTTTTAGCTCCAAAATGACCACCACAAGCTTGGTCATGGCAAAAGGATAAAATGCTCCTAACTTCTTGATCTGGGATACATCTTCTAATCATCAGGTCAGGACATTATTTAAATAGATATGGGACATCCCAAATAAAGTATTTTACTTGAGAGAAAAATCAATTTCTGTCTTGAGCATTCCAATGCATCAGAATCTAACCGGTGGCTAAGTAATTGACTATATCAGCATATCATGGTTTCATAGTGTAGACATAAATTGTTCATCAGGAAGGATTAATTGACAGGTATTTCTTCAATAGGTGAGATCACTAACCTAGATAAATGATCAGCCACTATATTTTTGGTACCTTTTTTATCTTTGATCTCTAGGTCAAATTCTTGTAAGAGCAGGACCCATCTAATTAAGCATGCCTTGGCATCCTTCTTTGAAGAAAGATGCCTAATGGCATAGTGATCAATATAGATGATGACATGAAACCTCACTAAGTAAGATCTAAATTTTTCTAGGGCAAATATCACAGCTAAAAATTCTTTTTCAGTGATGAATAGTTAAGCTGTGCATCATTTAAGGTCTTGCTAGCATAGTAGATTACTCTAGGTAGCTTATCTTCTTTGACCTAAGATCGCTCTAATGGCATGATTGGATGCATCATACATAAGCTCAAAAGGTTGAGTCCATACAAGTGGGTGAATGATTGGGAGTGAGGTTAATTCTCTCTTTAAATAATCAAAGAGCTCGAGACATTCAGATATGAAGTCAAATTTAACTTCTTTGGCTAATAGGTTAGTCAATGGTCGAGCCACTTTACTAAAACTCTTAATAAATCTTCTGTACAATCCAACATGTCCAAGGAATGATCTTATTTCCTTGACTAATTTAGGTAGAGGGAGATTTGTAATCAGATCCACCTTGGCCTTGTCTACTTCTATATCTTTGTTTGAAATTACATGGCCAAGGACTATACCTTCCTTCACCATAAATTGGCATTTTTTTCAGTTTAGTACTAGATGCTTTTCCTTACATCTTTCTAAGATCATTTAAGGTGATATAGGCATTTAGAAAAAATAGGCCCAAAAATAGGAGAGTCATCCATGAAAATCTTAAGGATCTGATCTACTATATCCAAGAAAATACAAATCATGCACTTTTGAAAGGTGGATGGCACATTGCACAAGCCAAAGGGCAGACATCTATAGGTGAAGGTTCCATATGGACAGGTAAATGTTGTCTTCTTTTGATCTTCTGAAGCTATTGTGATTTGATTATAACCAAAGTATCTATCCAGAAAATAGTAAAAGTCATGCCTTGCTAATTGTTTTAACATTTGGTCTATAAAGGACAGAGGGAAGTGGTCCTTCTTAGTGGCTGTATTTAATTTTTTCTAATCGATGCACACCCTCCATCCAGTTTGAATTCTTGTTGGGACCAACTCATTGTTATCATTTAGGATTATCATGACTCACGACTTCTTGGTACCACTTGCATAGGACTTACCCAAGAACTATCTAAAATAGGATAAGTTATACCATCGTCAAGGAGTTTGATAATCTCTTTTCTCACTACTTCCTTCATGACCGGGTTAAGTCTCCTTTGGGGGTCTCCTGTAGGCTTGGCTTCCTCCCCTAAGTGGATCCTGTGTTGAACGATCGAGGGGCTAATCCCCTTTATATCAGCCATGGTCCATTCTAAAGCTTCTTTATTTTTTCTTAGGACATTTAGTAATTTCCCTTCTTGGAAGGAGTCTAGGTTAGACTGAAATAATCACAGGCAGGGTTTTTGATGGATCTAGGTATGCATATTTGAGGTGCTTAGAAAGTGGTTTTAGTTCTAGTTTGGGTGCCTTTTCCATTGATGGTTTGGGTAATGGTTTGGATAATTTCTCTAGTGGTTCAATTAAAGGTTCCCATCTTGATTTTCCAATGCTTGTAGCAACCTCATTAATTTGCTCCACATCTTAGTTTATGCAGCTTTTTAGGTCAAGCTCTTCATCACTAAGATCAATTAGATCATAAACCATATCTTGAATACAATTTATGTCACTCGTTTGATGCATATTGGTAAGATTGAAAATATTAAGATTGATTGACATGTTCTCAAAGGAAAGTCTCATTAATCCATTTTGATAATTGACTTGGGCATTGGCTGTAGCCAAAAATGGTCTACATAAGATAACTGGGATGTGACTCTTTGGGTTCATTACTAGTTCAGTTTCTAGAATCACAAAGTCCACTGGGTAGATAAGTCACTAACTTTGATCAACATATCCTCTACAATTCCCCTGGATACTTTCAAAGAGTGATATACTAGTTGTAGGGTCATTCCTATAGATTTTAGTTCTCCCAATCATAGTTGCTCATATACTGAATATGGCAATATATTAACACTAGCCCTTAAGTCTAATAGAGCCTTGTTTATGAGGGTGTTCCCTATAATGCATGAAATAGTGGATGACCCTAGATCTTTGTATTTCACTGGCATGTGGTTTCATAGGTAAGAGCTTATACTAGTTGCCAGAAAGGCACTCTTGGGCACATTGGTGGTCTTCTATTTGGTACATAGATCCTTAAGGAATTTAACATAGAATGAGACCTGTTGGATCATGTCTAGTAAGGGGATGTTCACTTTAACTTGTTTAAAGATCTCCAAATCTTATTGAATTGGACTAAATTTTTGTTGGACCTAAGTCTATTTGGGAACGGTGCTACAACCTTGATTTTTAGTTTAGCTACTTCTGTTGCCCAGTTGGCCAGCCCAAGAGGGGGGGTGAATTGGGTTTGAAAAAATTTTAGCAAGCATGTGCCTTTTGAAACCTTGTATGGTGAGTGAAGTAGATAGAGTATTGCATGCGGAAGTAAATAAGAATGCAAAAGCAAGAGCAAACACAAACACCACAAGATTTAGAGTGGTTCAGAGCAACCCAGCTCCTACGTCCACTACCCAAGGTGCACTCTCGAGATTTTCACTATATTCATCCCGAATATAATCGGATTGTTTTCCTATGGGCTCACAATCCAAAATCCCAATACAAAGTTAGTTTTTTCGGGCTCACTAACAATCCAACTTGATTTTCAAGGCTAACCAACAACCTAAAAATAACTCACAAGCTACAGCCACTTGCTATACTTGTAGCAACTCAAAATAGAGTACCAAAAGAAAGCAACATAAAAAACAAACCCAATGTGTTGAATGGTTGCAGTTGAAGCTCTTAATAAGGCCTTCTTGAATGCTTTTTCAATGCTCTTCAAGGCTCTCTTAATTTTTCAAAGATTGACTCAAGAAAATAGTTGGAAGTTATTGGAGAACTTGAGTTTCTACTTGAAAGCTCTTAGAATAATCAATACTCTTTAAAAACTCTCTTTCTCTTGCTTTAAATCCATCATTTATAACTTCTTGAAGTGTTCCAAGATGAATATGGCTATTAGAATCTCTTGGAAATCTAAAACTAGCCATTGAAAGTCTTTAAATTCAAAAAATTGAATTCTAGAACTCGCTGTTATTTTAAAATTATTGGGAGGTGAGTCGGCTCGAAGGACTTGAGTTTGGATTATCAGTGTTGTTATTTAGTAGTTTGTAAGAGTTGTCCCTATCAAATTAGAGTCGGCTCGGATGATTAAAATCTCAGAAGTAACTTTCTGTGACTCTGTGAGAGTCAGCTCTGATTTTCTTGGAGTCGGCTCGAATGTCCTGTATCAAAAAGTGCTATGCCGTGCCAAGAAATGTATTAACTCTATCCATTAAAGTTGGCTCGAATTGAAACTTCTTCGAAGTCTTCCAAATAGCTTCAAACTACTTCCAAACAAATTCTAAACCTATTCTAAAAGATTTACACTTAAAATTACATTGATTTGGCCCTTTTTCATGAATATACAATTGAATTTACTTAGGGCTCTCAAAAATACATGAAACTTTTTCTTGAATACATGGACTCATTCCAATGGTCTTGAGAAATATAGGGTTGATGATTGTTCATTAGAAATGCCCTACAAAAACTTCTTAAACATTAAAAGCATTAATATCAAATACATGCTCCAATATTTTGTAATCATCAAAATCATTCCAGGGGTCAACAATCTCTTCTTTTTGATGATGACAAAATACTGAGCATGGAAAGAATAAGTACCTTTACATTTGCAACTGTATTAGAGTAAATGAGTTTAGAATATGCTATACAGTATGTCATACCAAGCAATTCAAGTTATAATTTATATTCAATCTAATGTTTGGTCTATTGTAAAAAGACATAGGAATTCATTTTACAAATTATCTGAGGTGTCAGAGCTGTTGAGTGAAATGTCAAGGCTGTCAATACAATCTAGCTAATTTTTAGAAATATTCCAAGGCTTTGATTTTTAGAAATATTCCAAGGCTCATGTAATTTTTATGAGTCTTTAATGAGATATACTCCCCCTTGCTCAAACATTTTGCACACACATTGCTCATTGAAATTTTCTATGCATCACACATTTTCCATGCATCACATGATATTACTCTCCCTTTTTGTTATTAACAAAAGGTGTAAAATACTCCCCCTTACTATAAAATTATATATCATCAGACATTTAGAGAGCAAAAAAAGTAAATATAACTATCATAAATGAATAAATTTCAGTTCAACAAATGATTACAAAATAACATACATGAATCACAATATAAGTATAGCATCTGTGAGGCTAGTCCTTATCAGATGGAAGATCTAGTACAATAGTTGCCATGACCCTAGATGTAGATGGTCTAGGGGTCTAGTGGGTCAAGTTTCTGGTCCTAAGGGATGGGCTAGAATGACTTAAGATCCTAGTAGGAGCTCTAGATTTATGATACTGTCTAGGTCTAGCTCTAGGTCTAGCTTCAGTAGGTGCTGGTGGTGGAGTAGGCTCTAGAATAGGTGCTGAAAGAGCAGGCTCTGAAAGTAGTGGAGTTCTCTAATCAGTGAATGCATCAGATAAAGCTAGAGTACAGTCCCTGACAGAATTTGTGACAGGAGTATCAAGAATGCACTGCTCTTACTGCTTTGTCTCTGTTGCTGGTGTGTCCATAACATGGAGATCTATAGAGTGCACATCAATCTACTAATCATTAGAGTGAAAATCCTGTCTATCATCTAGTGCTCGTGGAGGTGATACAGAAGGTCTAGTTGAAGTACTCAGATGTAAAGCTACTAGGATCCTGCTGAAACCATCTCTATCCTATGTCTGTAGCTGATCAATCTTAGAGTGAATCTCTGCTCAAACTGTCTGAAGATTTGATCTGAGAGCAGAAACATCATCTCTAAGTATCCTCATCTGCTCAGAGTCATGATGCTGTCCACCAGTACTGGACTCTGAAGGTATTGATTGAGATGGTGTAGCAGGTGCTGGCTTTGAGGGTCCAGCCTCATCATCATGCTCATCCTTGTCATCTCCAGTCTGCTCAATAGTCTCAGCATCCTCAGGGATGTCATCCTCATCATCATCTGAATGAACTGTTATCTATCCTGATACTTTCTTCACCCATTCACCTTCAACTCTATGATATCCCATTATGTGAAGTGATTTTTTAGAATACCTGTCAATATGCAAAAGGTGTCTACTGTCTTCTCCAAAAAGATCAATACCAAAGTCCTGAAATAATAGGATGAAGGCCATCCCATAAGGTAAATAGGCTCTGGCCTTGCAAGCTGCATCTCTAATCTGTGTCATCATGATAAATGACAGATTGAGGGCCTCCCCCTCAATCATGTATCGCATAAACATGAGATCTCGCTCACTTGCCCAATCAAAATGCCCTGTCCTGGGCAAGAAAACTTTGATGATGATGTTGTGGAGCAGGCGCATCTCAAGTGATAGTCGATTGGCTTGTACATTGGAGATGCCTTCTATATTTCTTCTTTCCAGAACAATCTTCAAAGTATTTTGCCTGTCTTTGATGTTTAAATAACACTTTTCAGTCCTAGGCATTTGTAAAACTCTACTCAATCTGGCTTCGTCTACTGAAATAGTGATACCCTTCATAGTAGAGAGGATCTGATGTGCGCCAAGAGTCATGTGCTCAAAAAATGTCCTAACCAAAGTGGGATATGTGGGAACATATAAAGAACTAAAGAATTCCCATCCCTGTGTTGCTATCCAATCACCAATGCAAAAGTTTTGTTGTTCTAGAAATCCAAAATCAATTTTTCTACCTGATGTCATAGGTCTATTGCCCATTTGAATGATCTATCGCTGAGGATGCAGTGGAGCTTGCAATTCTTGTCGCCTCTTTGATCTTCTTTCTACTTGATCTAAGCTTGGAGCCATTCGATTCCTCTTTGCCACTGCCTTTTTGGGAGCCATAGATCTAGAATCTAAGGGAGATGGAGTTGATTAGAGTGGTCCCTAGGGCTAAAATGGAAAGGTCTCTCTTGGGCTTAAGTTCAATAGGAAATAATAAGAAAAAAGAAATTTTAAGGCTTTACGATTCTCTTATATTTTCGCCATTCAAGTCGGCTTGGCCAGAGAGATTTTCTGCTCGAGTCGGCTCAAGCAAAACCAAAGAAAATGATTCAAAAATTCAGGAAAAAGATATCTATTCCTAGAAAAATACTAGAGAATGTATGAATCTAACTTAAATAGGTGATGGAGGTCCTCTAGATGAATTTTCCTTAATTCTTGAAGAAACTAGGTCAAAATTCTAAAAAGGATCACAAAGGCCTAATTCTCCTATGATTTTTGAAATCTATCCTCACTAAGGGATTTAGTAAAGGTGTCAGCCAGTTATTTTTCAGTATAAATAAATTCGAGTTCAATATCACCATTTTGAATATGATCCCTAATGAAATGATGTCTAATTTCAAAATGCTTAGTTCTTAAGTGCTGAATAGGATTCTTTGTTAAGTTGATAGCACTTGTGTTATCATATTTGATTGGAATTTTAGATTGAATAATACCATAATATTTTAGTTATTATTTAATCCATAATACTTGAGCACAATAACTTCCTGCAGCCACATACTCTGTCTTAGTAGTAGATAGTGCCACGAAGTTTTGTTTCTTGCTGTGCCATGAAATTAAGTTCAACCCTAGAAATTGACATGTGCCACTAGTGCTCTTCCTATCAATTCTGCAACCACCTTAATCAGCATCTGAATAACCTATTAAGTTTAAAGATGAAGGTTTAGAGTACCATAATTCTAAGTTTGATGTACCTTTGAGATATCTTATGATTCTCTTAACAGCAATTATATGTGATTCTTTAGGATGAGCTTGAAATCTTGCACATATACAAACACTAAATAGTATATCAGGTCTGCTTGCAGTCAAATAAAGTAGAGACCCAATCATACCTCAATGTAATTTTTGATCAACCTTGTTACCTTTCTCATCTTTGTCAAGTTTGCAGGTTGGGCTCATGGGGATGCTAATTTTCTTTGTAAATTCCATCCTAAACTTTTTCAAAAGTTCTTTGATATACTTTATTTGGTTGATGAATATCCCTTCTTTTGTTTGTTTGATTTGCAGTCTAAGGAAGAAAGTGAGTTCACCCATCATGCTCATTTCAAATTCTCACAGCATAAGCTTGGCAAATTCTTAATATAAATTTTCATTAATTGTACCAAAGATTATATCATCAACATATATCTGTATAACTAATAATTCATCATCTTTTCTTTTAATAAACAATGTTATATCTACTCTGCTTCTTTTGAAATCATTTTCTAAAAGAAACTTGCTTAACCTCTCATACCAAGCTCTAGGTGCTTGTTTTAAACCATATAAAGCTTTGTTTAATTTGAAAACATAATTTGAAAAAGAGTGATTTTCAAAACTGGGAGGTTGTTCCACAAAAGCTTTTTCTTCAATGTAGCCATTTAAAAAAATACTTTTTACATCCATTTGAAAAAAGTTAAATTTCATGTGACATGCAAATGCAAGTAAGAGTCTTATGACTTCTAATCTTGTTATAAATGTATAAGTTTCATCAAAATCTATTCCTTCTTCTTGGTTATATCCTTTACCAACTAATCTAACCTTATTTCTAACTACATTGCCCTTGTCATCTAATTTATTTCTAAAAATCCATTTAGAACCCATGATAGGATGTTCCTTAGGTCTAGCTACTAAGGTCCATACATTATTCCTTTCAAATTGATTAAGTTCCTCCAGCATAGCCATCATCCAATATGGATCATTTTCAGCTTCCTCTATGCAGTTAGGTTCAACTTGAGAAACAAATGCTAAATAGTCAAAGGCATTTCTAAAAGATGACCTAGTTTTTACTCATTAAGAGGGATCACCAATGATTAATTCTTTGGAATGAGAATGTGCATACCTCCAATCCTTTGGTAGCTTATCATGTTCTGCACTTATCTTCTTCTTTTCTTGCTCAACTTGCTTTTCTTTCAAGCTCATGTCCTTTACTCCATCATTTAGGGAACCTGCATCATTGTCAATACACTCTTCTTTTCTTGAAGGTGTAAGGTCAGACTCATAAAAATAATTTGAATTGATTTTTCAACAGTTAAAGTTCTTTTGTTAAAAACTTTATATGCTTTGCTAGTGGTTGAATATCCAAGAAATATACCTTGATCAGATTTTGCATCAACTTTCCTAAGTCATCTTTTTCATTGTTCAAGATATAACATTTACATCCAAAAATATGAAAGTAATGAATATTTGGTTTTCTATCATTCTAAAGATCATAAGGGATTTTCTTCAAAATTGGTCTAATCAAAACATGATTTAATATATAACATACAGTGTTCACAGCTTCTACTCAAAAGTATCTTGGAAGATTGCCTTCACACAACATGTTTGGGCCATCTCTTCCAATGTTCTATTTTTTTCTTTCCACAACTCCATTTTGTTGTGGTGTTCTAGGGGCTGAAAAATTATTTTCAATGTCATGTTCTATGCAAAATTTTTTAAAGTATTGATTTTCAAATTCATTTCCATGATCATTTTTAATAGAGATAATTGAAAGATTTTTCTAATTTGAAACTTTTTTGTAAAATTTTTGAAAAATTTTGAAGGCTTCATCTTTGTGTGCAAGAAATAAAACCAAGTGAATCGTGAGAAATCATCTACTATCCAAGTCCATATTTCACACCTCCTAAGCTTGTGGTCCTAGTTGGTCCAAATAAGTCCATGTGTAGCAGTGCTAAGGGTCTTGATATTGAAACAATATTTTTAGATTTAAAATTTTCCTTAATTTGTTTACTATATTGACATGCATTGCAAACATGATCAAAATCAACTTTAAACTTTGGTAAATCTCTAACTAGGTCTTTGGAAATTAATTTTGCTAAAGTATGCATGCTAGCATGATCCAATCTTCTATGCCAAAGTAAACTAGATTCCTTGGTTTTAGGATTCATAGCCACTATACTTGTACTACTTGACATGGCTAGATCATTCAAGTCTACTATATAAATATTTCCAAGTCTATGATCAACAAACCTAATGCTAGAATTAAGAGAGCTAGTTACTATGCATATTGAAGATTCAAATAAAACTTTGAAGTCTCTATCACATAATTGACTAATGCTCAATAGATTATGCTTCAATTTGTCCACTAGCAATTCATTTTCAATATAAGTAGAAGGGGTAATTTTGATTTTATCAATCCTAATGATTTTTCTCTTGCCATTATCACCAAATGTAACCATTCCACCTTCTTTCATTTCAAGGGTGATGAATTGATCTTTGTCACCTGTCATGTGTCTTAAACAATCGCTATCTAGATACCATCTTTCTTTAAATTTTGGACTGCAAGACATTCCTGCAAAACAATCAAGTGAGATTTTTAGATATCCAAGATTTCTTGGGTCTTTGATGGTTAGTAGTTGTGGTTCCTTTAGGAATCCAAATTTTTTTCACTTTATTTTTATTTTTCTTTCTTAGATTACATTCATATGCTTTGTGTCCAACCCCATTATAGCAAAAACAAACTATATTTGATTTTTGAAAAGAAGTGGATGCTAAAAATCTTGATGCATAAGCTTTTGAAGCTGAAAATTTGTTTATATACATTGTATTGCACCCAATTCCAGCTCTATTATTAGATATCTTCTAATTTTTTAGGATTAGCTCAAGTTTGTTCGAAGTTAAGGTTAATTTATGAACAAGAGGCTTGAGTCTATCCATTTCATTTTGCAAATCTGTATTCTTTTCAAAATATTCATCTTTTTAACTTGCAATACTTTACATTTTTCAGAAACCTTATTTAATTCCTTTTGTAAAAGATTGTTCTTTTCAGAAATCTCATCCTTTTTTTAATAATATATTATAGTTATTTTTCAAAGATATAATTTTCAAACTAGCCTTCTTATATTCAGTTAGAAGTTCCTGGAAAGCAATATGCAATTCATCATAAGTAAATTCATAAATAGGTTCACTAGATGTTACCTCATTTTCCAGATCCATTAAATAGATATTTGCTGATTTTGTTGTTTCTTCCTCTTCATTGGAAGTAGATTCATCACTGTCGCTTCATATAGCCATCATTTTGCTTTCTTATTCTTCTTCATTTATCCCTTTTTTAGTGTAGGACACTCCAAACGGTAATGCCCTGGCTTCTTACATTTATAACAAATGGGTTGTTGCTCCTTTTCCTTGTCTTTGTCTTTATTTTTTTCTTTGCTTTGTTCACCTTTGCTAAGGTGCTTCCTCCAGTATCTTGACTTTCTTTTGCCTATAAATCTTTGAAATCTTCTCATAACTAATGCTATATCATCATCTCCTAATTCTACATTCGAGGTTGGGCTTTCTTCTTCTTTTTCTTCTTCTTGCTTCTTAATCTCCGTTGTTGCCTTGAATGCTATTGATTTCTTTTTCTTATTGTCATCTTCGCTGCAGTGCTGCATTGTCAGTTCATGGATAATCAAAGAACCAAGAAGTTTATCAAGTGCAAGTGTGTTTAAGTCTTTGGCTTCTTATATTGCAGTGACCTTGGGATCCCATTTATCTGGTAAGGATCGAAGAATCTTTTATACTAGATCAACATTGGAATATACCCTGCCAAGGCTTTTCAAACCGTTAATAATATCTGTAAATCTAGCAAACATTTTAGATATAGTCTCATTTGGTTTCATTTTGAAGAGTTCATAATTGTGCACAAGTATATTAATTTTAGAGGTCTTTACTTGGGTAGTGCCCTCATGTGTAACTTGTAATTTATCCCAAATTTTCTTTATCGAAGTGCAAGTGAAAATCTGGTTAAATTCATTTGCATCCAAAGCACAATAAAGAAGGTTCATGGCTTTGGCATTAAGTTTATCCATTTTCATAACATATTCATCCCATTCCTCTTCCAGTTTAGGGATGTCTATTCCATCTACTTTTTTGATGGGTGTGTGGTCCTTTCAAGATTATTTCCCGTAATTAAAAATTAATAGCTTGTATATAGATTTTCATCCTAACTTTCCAGTAGGTGTAATTGGTGCCAATGAATAGTGGAGGTATATTACTTGATTGATCTTCGACCAAAGATGTGCTCATTTGGATTGCCATAGAACTTTTCTCTTAATCGTTGGATTAATGGCACTAAGACATGGCTTTGATACCACTTGTTGCCCAGTTGGCCAACCCAAGAGGGGGTGAATTGGGCTTGAAAAAAATTTTAGCAAGTATGTATCTTTTGAAACCTTGTGTGATGAGTGAAGTAGATAGAGTATTGCATGCGAAAGTAAATAAGAATGTAAAAGCAAGAGCAAACATAAACACCATAAGATTTAGAGTGGTTTAGAGTAACCCAGCTCCTACATCCACTATCCAATGTGCACTCTTGGGATTTTCACTATATTCATACTAAATACAGTCGGATTGTTTTTCTAGGGCTTAAAATCTAAAACTCCAATACAAAGTTAGTTTTTCTAGGCTCACTAATAACCCAACTTGGTTTTCAAGGCTAACCAACAACCTAAAAATAACTCACAAGCTACAGCCACTCGCTGTACTTGTAGCAACTCAAAAATAGAGTACCAAAAGAAAGCAACACAAAAAACAAATCCAAAGTGTTGAATGGTTGCAGTTGAAGCTCTTAATGAGGCATTTTTGAATGCTTCTTCAAGGCTTTCTTACTTCTTCAAAGATTACCTCAAGAAAGTAATTAGAAGTTATTGGAGAACTTGAGTTTCTACTTGAAAGCTCTTAGAATAATCAATCTCTCTAAAAACTCTATTTATCTTGCTATAAATCTATCATTTATAACTTCTTGAAGTGTTCCCAGATGAATATGGTTGTTAGAATCTCTTGGAAATCTAAAACTAGCCATTGGGAGTCTTTAAATTCAAAAAATTTGAATTATGGAACTAACCATTATTGCTAAAATTACTGGGAGGCGAGTCAGCTCGAAGCACTTAAGTCGGCTCGGATTATCAGTGTTATTATTCTGCAGTCTGTGAGAGTCGGCTCCTATCAAATTAGAGTTGGCTCAAATGATTGAAATCTCAGATGTAACTTTCTATGACTGTGAGAGTCGGCTCTGATTTTCTTGGAGTCAGCTCGAATGTCCTGTAAAAAAGTGCTGTGTTGTTCTACCAAGAAATGTATCAGCTCTATCCATTAGAGTCGGCTCGAGTTGAAACTTCTCCAAAGTCTTCTAAATAGCTTCAAACTACTTCCAAACAAATTCTAAACCTATTCTAAAAGATTTACACTTAAAATTACATTGATTTCGCCATTTTTCATGAATATATAATTGAATTTACTTAGGGCTCTCAAAAATACATGAAACTTTTTCTTGAATACATGGACTCATTCCAATGGCCTTGAAAAATATAAGGTTGATGATTGTTCATTAGAAATGCCCTACAAAAATTTCTTAAATATTTAAAAAGTATTAGTATCAGATGCATGCTCCAATATTTTGTAATTATCAAAATCATTCCAAGGGTCAACAACTTCTAGCATGGGCTCAACTGGTGGGTTGGGCATTATATCAGACTCTAAAGCTTCAGGTATTTCGGGCTAACCCTACTTAATAAGTTATTCAGGTGGTGGGACCTCTAATTCTTCTTCTTCACATGTACCCACTTGGTTATCTATTTATTTTCTAGGTCTTAATATATGAATGGCATTTAGTTGGTTAATCAAAGCTCCTTGTTTTGATCCTTGGATGCTTAGATTCCTAGGTGTTTCCTAGTAAAAAATCCAAGGGGGGGTGAATTGGGTCTCGAAAATTAATTACTTGATACAATGCAATAATATGTAATTCAATCTAACAATAAATCAAGGTACTATGAATTCAAATGTAATGCTCTTAAGTAAAAGTGTAGCAAAAATAAAGAACAATAAATGTAAAAGCAAATAGGAGAGACAAGCAATCACAAACACTAGGAAGTATAGTGGTTCGGTGTTATCCAATGCACCTGCATCCACTCCTTAAGATTTTCTTGGAAATTTACTATAATCTTAACCGATTATAGCCAATTAGTTTTCTGGGCTCACTAATCAAAACCTGACTTATTTTTACAAGGCTCACAAGTCAAAACCTCACTTGATTTTACGGGCTAACCAAGAACCTAAATGGTTTTACGGGCTAACCACCAACCTTCCTTGATTTTTCGGGCTAACTAAGAACCTAAATGGTTTTCAAAGGCTCACCAATAATCTTTCTTGGTTTTACAATAGGCTAACCAAGAACCCTTACAACAAATAATAGTTTGAAGTAAAGAGAATAAAAGCTTTCTAATAAAAAATGGGTATCTCTTTGAAGCTCGATATAGTGATGCTTTTAACTTGATGAAGCCTCTTTGATTACTCAAGAATGGTTGATCTTTAATGCTCTTGAAGGCTCTTGAATGCTTGGAGGCTTGCTTTTGCATGATAGTGGTTGAACTTCAATGAATAGGAGTGAATGCTCTCTTTTCTTCTTTCTTGGATATTTCTTTTTCAAACTCTCTTCTTTTGATTTGATTTGAACAATATAAATACCTTTCCAAGGCCTCAAAACCAGTTTCTAGCTTTTAGACTCGAAAATCTAGTCGTTGGGGGTGAAAAGAGACAAGTTCTGCATTTGAAAAACTACCGTTACTGTTTCCAGAACTTCATGTGTCGACACTTCAGGCTGTGAGTTGACACTTCAGGTCGATACTTGAACTTCTTGAGTCGACACCCAGTTTAAATATCTTTAATCTGGTTCTCTGGAAATCTCAGATGTGTCGATACTTCTCAGGTGAGTCGACACTTTAAGTCGACACTTCGAATCCATGTGTTGACACTTCTGCAGTTCTTCATCTTCAGCAAGTTTTGTGACTTAAAAATCTTAGGCGATAAGCTAATCCATGTGTCGACACTTCAGGTCCATGTGTTGACACTTCAGCCGTGCCATCTAAAACATTCTTTGCATACCGGCTTGAGTCGATACTTCACTTCCATGTGTCGATACTTGGTGTCATGTGTCGATACTTTGAGTTGACACCTCACTGAAATCTTCATAAAAATACCTGAACTTGTGCTGAATCAAATTTATACTTCACTCAAGTATCCAATCAAGCAAACTATGACTGTCCAAGTATTTTTTGAGCAGATCTTTAATCTTAAACTTGGCTTCTGCAATCAAACAAACTTTTTTCAAATTGACGAGCACCTTTTTCTATAAAACATATTTCAAAGAAATCATTAGTACTCAACTTATACTTAACCATTTTGCTTATCATCAAAATCAATAACGGAGTCAACACTAGGGTTAGCCTTGGGCTGACTTGGTAGCTTACCTCATTCTCTTTCACTTATAGTTATGGCTAACTAACCTACTTGCATCTCTAAACAAGCTATGGCCTGGGTATTAGAGGGTATCTATTGCCCTATGTTTTGCATAAAGTTATTCAAGGTAGCATTGGTGCTATTTATCATGGCATAGGTGTTAGCTTGGGACTTAGCTAGGATTTCTAGGGCTTTGTCTGGGGAACTAAACCTTTTTTCATTCTCATTCACTGGTGGGTTGTTGCTTGTAGTATTGGGCCCTGGGTTAGGTTGGTTAAAGTTTGGACCACCTGCACTAGGACCTTGTGACCAGGAAAAGTTTGGATGGTTCCTCCACCCTAGGTTGTAGGTTGGTGCATAGGGATTATTGGTTATTCTTTGATAGGTTGCATTTACCAGTGCACAACCACTTTCACTTTGGGTCATGAAGTAGGGCACTCTTCTACTACATATCCTGGCTTATTGCATCCAATGCATATAGGTGCGGACACTTGGTTTACTTGATGTATCGAGGCCTGTCCCTTAAGTTCCAAGGCTTCTAACTTACGAATCAGCGATGCCATCTTAGCTTCTTTAGCTATGGATAGAAAGATTTGGTGCATACCACCTCTTGATGGTGTGGTTTCAGATTTCCTAGTTCCCTCCCATTGTAAGCTTTTCTCTGCTAATTCTTTTAGAAATTGCCAGGCTTCGTTGGGTCATTTCTATATAAAGTTGCCCTGACACATCAACTCGAGCATGATTTTGGAGTTTTGGGTTTAGACCTTCATAGAATGTTTGGCCTAACCTCCAAGTCTCTATCACATTGTGTGGACATTAGCTCAATAGGTTCTTAAATCGATCTAAATACTTCTAGAAAGGCTCTTTCCCTAATTGATAAAATTGAGCAATTTTGTTTCTTGACTGCTTTAGGGTGTGAAAAAAAATTTCTCAAGAATGCTTTAACAAAACCCTTCCATGTTGAGATTGACTGAGTAGGTAAACTATACAGCCACTTTTTGACATTTTTCTTGAAGGCAAAGTTAATCAGCCTAAGTTTCATAATATCTTCTAAGAGTTCATGCACCCTCATAATATCACATACTTCCTCAAATTCTCTAATAAAAATGTAGGCATCCTCAATTCTAGTGAATTTAGGGAGCATGTTGATAATTTGAGGCTTAATCTCAAAGCTAGCAGCATTTGTTTGGGGTGGTCGAATGCATGATAGTTGGGCAGATCCAATTGGATAGCAGTAGTCTCTCAAGCTAAGGGAATGTCCTAATTCTTCTATGGTTGATTTTTCTTTGTCAAGGGTGGGATTAGATCTATCCTTACTAAACGACTAGACTCCCTTTTCTAAGTTACAATTTTAAGTTTTTTTTTTTTATATATATTATAAGGAGAGAGAGGGGAGAAGAAGGAAGAAAGAGAGAGAATAGATGTAAAGATGAGAGCCTAAGGAGTCCTAAATCTAGAGATGATAAAGAAGGGTGTCTTAATTAGATTAAAATTTTGTTAGAAAAATAAGTTATCAAGCACTGGACTCTTTATCCTAAGGTTATCCTATATCTAGATAGCTCCTAACTACCAAGGTTACCTTTGAGTTTTCGTAGTCAAACACTAACTAGCCACTATCTAGGTAAGGGTAAGGTCAGTGGGGTCCCCCTTGTTGCTTTCCTTAGACACCAATTTAATTGGCCAGTTAAACAAAATCAATTAAAGAACCACCTTTTTTCAAGGCTGCATCATCCTTGAACCCCTTTCCTAGACACCAGTGAACTAGGTAATGCTGAGCTTGTCCAACTCTCAAGGTCTCTTACCTAGTGAGCTCGAAAATCCTTAGGGGCCAACATCTAATTAATTTTAAATTAAAAGCTTAGGGTTATGCAGTGTGTAGGGTAGTGGTTTGTGGGCCAAGGAAGGATGATGAAATCCCCACCTTATGTGTTTGGGGGTTATGCCCTTAAAGTATTTTATGGGAATGCAATGCAAATCAAACAAGTTGTCCAATAAGTTAGGACATTTTAAAATTTTATTATTTGTTTCTTTAAATTAATTAAGTTTTATTGAAGGTGTCTTAGGGTTTTCTTGTAGGTTCTTTAAGGTAAGTTAATTAGAAGGGAAAAGTTAATTAGGTTAGGAGTTGGTTTGTTAAAAGAAATAATTTTTTTTGTTAAAAAGAAAATAAGGTAATATAATAATTAAGGTAATAAAAAAGGCAATAACACTAAAGAGAGCAATAACTTTAAAAAACTTTTTTTACTTTTTTTTTGTAA
Organism: Areca catechu; assembly: GCA_021397845.1. Lineage (NCBI taxonomy): Eukaryota > Viridiplantae > Streptophyta > Magnoliopsida > Arecales > Arecaceae > Areca > Areca catechu. Next base: position 118,665,946 of record CM038044.1, on the reverse strand, counting down.
AATATCATGCCTAAATCTCCAGCAACATTACCAGAACTTGATCGCTATTATAGACGGTCAAAAATAAAACCTACTCACTACTATAGCTAGCAATGAGTCGAGATCGTATCCTCGGGGATCAAGAGTAATTATTTCATGAAAAAAGTAAGAAAAAAGTTGTTTGTAGGGGCTTAGATTAAAATAGTAGAAAAGATAGCAAGTAATTAATTAATTGAATCAAGACAGTAGGAGAAATGATTCAAAAATCTGAATCCACTATGTACACAGGTTTACCTTCTTTTTATTATATTACAAAAGCAAAAATTCTTGCATATTCAAGGTTAGAATAGTTTATCTCTTGCTAGGCACAGGTCGTATTCGAAGATCACGACATGTCCTCTTCAAGTATAAGCTATCTAATTGTTGTGCAAGTTTAGGGGTCTAATCTACCATACTATGATCTACCCCTCTTAGGCACATGCTGTATCTTGAGATCATGGCACGTCGATAGAGAGTATAGCTCGTGTATACTAGATTAATATCTTAATCAAAAACATAAATCAACAGATGCGTATAAGAAACACATAATATTTTTTGCTTAGGCATTAAGTAAAAAAAAAAAAAGAACATGGTTACAGGTTTCATTTTCATCCCAGGTTGAAGGAGTCTAGCTGTGCATCACTGCCGCTAGCATCTACTCCATAATTCCCCTCTTTTCCAAGCCTAATACAATAATCTAAAAACCAAAAGTAAGAAACTAAAGTGGACAAAGTTTGCTAAAGAATTTGGTGCTGGACTACTGTCTGAGTTCTTCTTTTATAGAGCTCATCTAGGGCTTCCTCTAGGTAAAATTTGGAGTCAATTGGACTCAAGATTGGCCAGATATTGTAAGAAAATGTCTTGGCCATCCATTCTACATTACAGACCTTGGATCATGCTAGGATTCATGCAAAATCAACTCTTCTTCCTTCTCGGGCAAGTGGAGTCTGAACATGACTCGTTGAATCCTTGATTCCCTCCTTCAATTGGAACATGGACTCTTCTCAGCACAACGATGAGAGGTGGTGGAGAGCGGATGGTGACCGGTGATGGTGTAGAAGGGTAGCACATGTAGCAAGATGGTAATGGGCTTCTTGGAAACTTGGGAGGATGGTTGGCACAGTCTTTGAACAGGGAGGAGGCAACGGCGATGGCCGTGCCCGCTTCTCAGGATGAAGCTGGCAGTGGTGGAACGGCCATGGATGGGTGGTGGTCGACCAGCGATGATAGAAAGATGGTGGCAATGGGTGGCAATGGTAGTGTCCGAATGAAGAAGAGGAAAAGGGTGACTGGCTGGTGAAAAAAAAGGATCATTCGATTGCGAGGGGACTCTCGACGACGAGGGGACTCTCGGCGACGAGGGGACTGCCTCCGGTGGCTTCTTCGGCAAGATCAATGCTCGAGAAGGATGGTGGTCTACAGAATGAGCTCATGGACTGATAGCCATGGTTGTCGGTGGATGAATCAGTGTTCTGTAGGTCCAGCGGCCAGTCCATGGTGGATTAGCTACTTTAAAATGCATGTATTTATTCTAATAGATTTCAAATTTGAATTTTGGGCTCGTTCGAACTTCGATCTAAGTGTCGTCTATGCTGTTGGACTCCAGAAATCAAGCTCTTTTAGTCTATGGGCTTCTTTTCTGTAAAACATTAATAAAAAGTATCAATTCTTAATAAACTTAAGATAATTAATATTTATTTTAATGGTTAAATTGGGATAATTAAAAGACTTATCAGTACCTTAATTGATTTGTTGGCTAACTGCAAGGTTATTGATGTATGTTTCGATTCTCCATGTCCAAAGAGTTTATGACCCAAACTAGGTAAAAGGTTTACACTTGCCCCTAGGTCTAGAAGAGCTTTTCAACATGAAAGTTTTCTATGACACAAGAAATGATGGGAGCTCCTGGATCCTTAAGTTTTGGAAGGATAGTATGCTAAAAGACAGAACTAGCATGCTCAGTAAGGCATACTTTTTTTGATATTTATAATCTAGATTTACATTTCTAGATGCACAATCTTTCAAAAATTTTGTATATGTCGGGACCTATTTGATTGCATCTAAGAGGGAAAGATTAATTTAGACTTGCTCAAATAATTCTAGCATCTCATTGAGTCCTCCCTTCTTCTTAGTAGAAAGGGGCTTTTAGGGCATCTGGAAATTGAACTTTGGACAAGTAGGGTGGTTCTAGTGTAATTGGTTCATCTTCTACTTTTGGGTCCTCCTTATCCTTAGGTGATTTAGATTTAGATTGGGTCAGAGATTTCGGATTGGTCTCATTAATTTTTCTAGTTTATTCGATGATCTTTTTGTTTTTGAGAGTCATGACTGATTTAGCATGTTTAAAAATAAATTTTGGGATATTTGTGCTTTCAGCCATGAATTGCTCTCTTAGATTGCTCTTAGGTTGAGATGGCAATTTACCTCCTTCCCTTCTACCCAGATTTGCTGCTAATTATCCAATTTGGGTTTCTAACCTAGCAATAGATTATGTATGAGAATTGATAGATTATGAGCAGGAGTTAAGGGTATGTGTGTTGACTTCTATCTGGTCTAAAGCCTTTAAGATTTTCTCCTCAAAGGTTGGGTTATAGCTAGTGGAGGATGGTTGAGGAGGGTTTTGGTATTGTGGATAAGGTATGTTCCTGTAGTTGGTTTTTTGATAGTTCGATCTTGATAGAATCGAGGCAACAAGTGGTTGCAGTTTCCATAAAAAACTAGGATGATTTCACTAACCTAGGTTATAGGTGTTCGAATATGGATTGTTTCCTAGTCTATGAGCTTGTTGGGCTTGAGCTTGCTGGATCTGTTCATGGACAAATTTAGAAAACTAGGTTACAGTTGGATGATCAGTTAGATAGTTGGTGGGGCTAGAACAAATTGTGCAGACTTTTTGTTGCACACTAGGTATGGGGGAGTAGGAGAGTGTCCAATATTAAGTATGCAATCTATCCTTTGAGACAACTCATCTACTTTGCGATCCATCTTTTGTGACATCTCATTCATTTTGCTATGGATATCTATGTAGCGACCAACTTCATAGATTCCACTCCTTTTTTGAGGAGTGATGAGTCTGTCATTACACAAGGTAGGTATATGGTGTAAAGAATTTTTACTTAATGTCTCAAATAATTATCATGCCTCGTCCTCATTTTTTAGCATAAAAGCTCTTTCATATGAGGCATTGACCATTTGCTTGTATTTCTTTGATAGACCATCATAGAAATACCAGACTAGTTACCACTTTGAAACTACATGATGTGGGTACTTCCGAATTAGGTCCGTTAACCTCTTCTTTGTTTCATGAAACATTTTCTTATCTGTTTGGAAAAAACTAGTTATGGCTTTTCTAATCAGGTTGGTTTTTTCTATGGAGAAGTACTTCTTGAGAAATTCTCTTTAAAGTTGATCCCAGGTTGATGTAGTTATTGAACCTACGAAGCTCAGGCAATATTTAGCTTTGTCCTTAAGTGAAAATGGAAAAAGCTTCAACCTAAGGGCATCATCAGAGAAATTCTGAATTTTAATCATAGAGCAAATCTCAATAAATTCATCTAGGTTCCTATAAGGGTCCTCGTTACTAAGTCCACGAAAAGATGGCAGCATCTTAATAATGCTAGACTTGATCTCATATTGTGTGGCCTCTATAGGAGGTGCTTGAATGCATGGTGAGTATGAGTACAAGGATGGGATAAAATATTCTCTTAATGGGCATAGAGCGTTAGCATTGCCAGGTTCAGCTATGTCTATAGCCCAAATTATCCTAAGGATCTTTGATAGCTCTTTGTCAAGTGGTTGCAAGTCAGGTTGTAATGATCATCGACCTAGCATGCAATCAAAAGGTCTAGGTAAGGCAATCCTAGGCTATTAAGTTTTTTTATTTTATTTTATTAGAGAGGAAAAGGAAGAAGAAGAAAGACGATAGATAGAGAAGAAGTCTAAAGATACAAGTCTAAGGAGTCCTAGAGCTAAGAGGGATAGAGAAGAATTATTAATTAAAGTTTTATGTTAATTGCAATCAAGTTAGCATACACTGGACTCTCTATCCTAGGATTCATTACTTCTAGATAGTTTCTAACATTTCCAAGGTTGCCTTCGAGCCCTCCAAGTCAGGGGCTAACCAGCCAACTGGTTAGGTAAGTATAAAGTCGATGGGGGTCCCCCTGTTGCTTTTCTTAGACACCAAATAAATTGGCCAGGTCAAACAACGAAATAATTAAATAACCACCTTCCTTTAGGATCTTGTCCCTAAATTACTTTTCTTAGACATCAGGTAACTGACTGACCCTAGCTCGGTCTAACACTTAGGGTCCCTTATCCTAGTGAGCTAAAAATTCTTAGAGATCAACGTCTAATTGATTTTAGATTAGAGGCTTAGGTCAATAAGTTATGCAGGATGGTAATTTGTGTGCAAGGAAGGATGATAAAATCTCCATCTTATATTGTTTTAGGGTTTAGTGCCCTTTAGATGTTTTATGAAATATGCAATACAAAAAAAGAGGATGTCCAATACAAGTGAAACATTGTTAAGGCTTAATTAGTTTCTCTATTTTAATTAAGCATTATGAGGTGTCCTTGTTTTCTTTTTATATTAGATTATTTTTAGATAAGTTTTTAATTTAATTAAGTGTGAAAAAAACTAAATTGAATTAGGGTTATAAAGCAGTTAAGTAGTTTACTAGAAATAACTAGAAAGTAGTAATTCAAATTTGAAAAGTAATAAAAAGTGATAAATTAGTTACAAGAAGCAACAATTTTAAATTTTTTTTGTAGATTTTTTTTTATTTTAATTTTTTTGATTTTTAAATCATAACTATGCCTAGGGTCCCCGGCAACGGTGCTAAAATTTAATCACTATTGTGGATGGTCAAAAATAATTCACCAACTCAAACTCTATAGCTAGGATGAGTCGGGATCATATCCTTAGGGATCTTAGGGCTAAGTTATGATTTTTAAAAGAAAAAAGAGTAATTGTTATTGTGTAAGAAAAAATAAACAAGAAATAAACTACTCTTAAGATTGAAGCAAATAAGAGAGATTATTTCAGAAGTTACAAGTTGATCTTGCACTAACAAAACTATAGTTCTTTTATAATTAAGATATAATTAATTTTAAATAATTACCTATCTTCCCTTATTACACTCCATATCTATAGATCATGGCACATCTCCGGGAAATACTAGGCATTCACTCTTCTTTTCTCAGCATGCCTCGTATCCATAATAGATCACGGCACATTTTTGAAAAGCAAGAATTGTTCCAAAACTTAATGTAACATTAAAGCATAATAAAGAGTAAATAAAAGAGAGCAAAAAAAACTCATAATTAAAAGAATAATCTTTTATTGCATATCAAAGAAATGCAAGAAAATGAAAAACAAAAGAACCATGCCCTGCCTTGTTACAAGATCTCTTCCCCCCCGAATTTCTACACTTAACTGCTCCTAAGTTGATCCCTTCCTATCCTCTTATGCAAAGGCTCGGAGGGATTATAGGGTGTGATGCCTCCAAGTAGAGGTATAGGAGCCTTTTGATAGGTTTTAATAGGGAAGAGGTCTTCATATTTTTCTAGTATAGGACTAAACATAAAGATCATAGGAGTGGCTAGGATTTTGTTTCACAGGATTTAATGGTTGGATATAAATATGCCCAATCTTAGTAGTATTAGGCTTCTAATTCCTGTTCCAACTAATGTTTGACCAGTCAAGATCTTTCCAGCCATTGGATCTAGATCAAATGTCCAAAAATCACTACATCACCCATGATTAGGTCAAACTCTAATTGGATTTAATTTTGGCCATTGGATTAAGATCCAATGGCTGGATAGTGCTTATCCTCTTCCTTCCATTGGCAGCACCTATCACCCGATCACTGTCGCCCAAATGCCACCTTGAAACCTTGGATCTTGTTGAAACCACTGCCAAAGTCCTCTCGTCCTGCCGTCGCCATGATCCCCTCATGCTACCGTCACCATGGCTTCACCAAAATTTCCAACTCAAGAGCTCCCCTACGACCATGGACTGAACATCACCGCCAGTCTGCCATGGTCTTTCTTCTTTGGAAGAGCGATCGCCGTCATTGTAGAGATCATCACCAGTGCTGCCATTGCCAAAGCTAGCTCCATCGTTGTCTAGAGAAGCTTGTCCCTGTGACCATGATCCAAAAATCATTGCCAAACTGCCATTGCCACCATATTTAAGCACTGCTACCCTCTTCATCAGACCATGAGCCTTGCCGAAGTCCGTGGGGTGGTCACCGGCCATCCTGTTGGCCGGTGGCTTGTTAAAATTTCCTGTAGTCCATGAAGTTTAGACGTAGACCATGGGTAATAGTAGCCATGGACCAATCGCATGTTCTGTGAACCAGGCAGCCGGTCCACCATGGACTGGCTGCTTTAAAACGCATCTAATTCCTTAATAAATTTTAAACTTTAATTCTAGGCTCATTTTAGGTCCGATTTATTTCAAACTTATTTCATTTGAACCCATAAATCAAGTTCTTTGCATTAGCGATCTTCTTTCTATAAATAATATATAAAGTATTAATTTTAAATAAATAAAGATTATTTAACTCTTAAATTAATACTTATATATATAATGTGATTATCAACATTATCCCAAATTATGGGATTCATTATAATTCAAAATAAATTACAAGAGATATAACAGAATGTAGCATGTGATGAAATACTATGCCTCTTTATTGATAAATCATAAATGTGATTTACATGAGTAGGAAGATAAAGTATAAAGTATTTCATTGCATCAACTATGCAATTGGCTTGTAGGGCATTCTTTCGATCTGTTATTTGCACTAAAGCCAATTATCCTTGTACTAGATGTCCATGCTATCAAGGTTATGGTCAAATTGCTATTGTGACATGGCCTTAGTGAATGGATTTGCTATGTTGTTCTTTGTTTGGAACTCTTCCAACTCATTGCTCCTCCATACAAAATAAATATATACCTTGAGATGGATATGCTATCATCAAGATTAAACTAAAAACTAGAATCTGTATATCCTTTCAATTTCAAATTTTATCCTCCATATATGAGAAAAACATCTCTAGTGCTTCTTAAGTGCTTGAGAATATTCTTCACAGCCTTCTAATGATCTATGTTGAACTATTTCAATACGAGATCTATGTACCTGGACTAGGACGAGCCAAGCATTCTTTTGGATCTAACTCTATAGATCTTGATACCAAGTATATAGGACACTTTTCCCAAGTCTTTCATAGAGAAGTTTTGTGATAGCTAGGTTTTGACTGTTTACAATATTGGGATATCATTTCCAATAAGTAATGTGTCATCCACATATAAGACTAAGAAAATAATAGCACTTCCACTTGTCCTTTTGTATATGCATGGTTCATCCATAATTTTAATAAAGTCAAATAATTTAATTGTCTCATCAAAATGGATGTTCTAACTCCTGAATGCTTACTTTAATCCATAAATTGATTTCTTTGACTTGTATACCTGATTTGACATCTTACTGGAGACAAATCTCTCTGGTTGAGTCATGTAGACTTCTTTCTCAAGGTTTCCATTGAGAAAAATAGTCTTCATGTCCATCTGCCAAATCTCATAATAATGGTATGTAGCTATAGCAAATAAATCCGAATGGACTTGAACATCGCTACTGGTGAAAAAAATTTATCAAAGTTGATACCTTATTTTTGTCTGAAATCCTTAACCACCAGTCTAGCCTTGGAAGTCTCTACTTAGCGATTTGCTCCAATCTTTTTCTTGAAGACTCATTTACAGCATATTGGGGTCACACTCTCAAGTGGATCAACCAAAGCCATACTTGGTATATATGGAGTCCATTTTGAATTTCATGTCTTCAAGCCATTTGTACTCATGACTACATTCGAATAAGTCATCATTCTCAATGATGTATTCTTTGTCATTCTCAAAAAACAAAATTATATCTAAGTGGTATACTATGCACTATACTTGACCTTTGGATGGGAGAAGTGTATTATAGTTGTGCCTCAATGATGGGCACATCTGGCTAAAGAATATCTTGTGAACTATCCATAAGTAGTTGCGGGTCTTAAACTTCTCCAAGTTTAATTATCTTTCCACCATCCCTTTCTAAGATAAGTTTTTTTTTAAAGAAAATAGCATGCTTATTGACAAACACCTTTTGTTCAATAGAGTGGTGGAAGTAGTATTCTATACTCCTTTTAGGATAACCCACAAAATTGCATTTATCTAATCTAGTACTAAGCTTATGTACATCAACTCTTTTCACATAAGCTAGGTAGCCTATACTTTTAAATGTTTTAGGCTTGGCCTCTTTCCTTTCCATATCTCATATGGGATGCTAACAACAAATTTAGTTGACACCTTGTTTAATATGCAAGCAATATTTTTTAGGACAAATCCTCAGAACGAGATTGAAAGATCCATGAAGCATAACATGGACTGCACCATATCTAATAAAATGGAAGTCCTCCTTTTTGCAATACCATTTAATTATGGTGTATAAGGAGGGGTCCATTCAGAGAGAATTTCTTTTGGTTTTAGATGATTAAGAAAGTCATTAGTTAAGTATTCACCTCCTTGATTAGATTGAAGAGCTTTAATAGTCTTACCAGTTTATTTTTCAACCAAGCTTTTGTACTCCTTAAACTTGTCAAAGGCTTCAGATTCATATTTCATTAAAAACATATATCCAAACTTAGACAAATCATTAGTAAAGGTGATGAAGTTGGAGTAACCTTTTCTAGCATGAGTTGTCATTGGATTGCAAATATCCATATATACAAGGCTCAACAAGTCACTAGCCCTCTCTCCATGTCTAGTAAATAGAGTCTTGGTCATCTTGCCGACAAGACAGGATTCAAAGGTTTTATATAGTTATAATCATATGGATCAAAGAACTTTTCTTTGTAAAGCTTGTTAATCCTTACTCATTGATATAGCCAAGTCAGCAATGCCAGAGATATGTGACATTCATATCATCTCTCTTTACTTTTATATTTTTGTTAATAGAAAAATATTATATTGAGTAAAAGAAAGTAAGACCATTATTTACATATCCATTATCAAAAAACTCATCAGAATAATAAATTAATAAAGCAACTTTTGTCTTTTGTAGTCCAATAACAAAAGTTGAAATAATGTTTCTAATGATTTTTGGCATATAATAATAGTTTACTAATTTTAGAACTTTTTTAGAAGGTAATTTTAATAAATAAGTTTTTACAGCTTTAACCAAGATGGACCTCTACTCTCACCAAATAGCTTGAAGTAACCTTTATTCAGCTTAACTCCTTGCAGTTCTTGCAATGATTTACATATTTGAGAACTGCAAGCAGTATCTAATATCCAAGAATCAGAAGTTGAATTGCTCAATGATAAATTGGTTTGTATCATATATAAACTTTTAGAAGATGAAACCTTTGTAGCCTTCTTTTGTTGCTTTATAATTGCAAGATAAATCTTGTAGTTCTTCTTCCAATGCTTGCCCTTGTTACAGTAAAATAGGTACCCTTGGCGGAGATAATCTATGCCTTTGGCTTCTTTGATATACTTAAAGGATTAAGCATATAAAAAATATATGAGACATTCTTGTGCATGAGAATGATTCTTAGATTTTTCAACCAGTCCACATAATTTAATTTAGTCAGCTTGTTGGCATCAAGCATGCCTTGTAGTGAGAAGATGCCATTATATAAACTAATTTACAAAATCAAGAACAACTATATTAGCAGACCACTCATGATGACATGCACAACTAGATAAGAACTTTTAAATCTAATTATATCTTCCACTATTTTATCACAAATACCATAGCCCTCACTTATGGTATATGAGAAACTTTTCAAGTCTCTTTAGTGGGGTTGAGATTGATCCCAGTTTTTCATAAATATCTTGTAGATAGCACAACAAACAATCATGAGTTCAAAGGTAGGTAACTCTTACCAATTGTATTTTATGTAATTCCCAACTTTTCTTTTGCTTCTAAATACTAATAGTCTTGTGGATAGCATAACTAACCATAATGTTTTACTTAAGTCAGACCCTTCATTTCTATATAGTTATATTACAACAATGCCATACTTGTGGATAGAATAACAAAGTAATAATATTTGAGTATTCCATAAGCACTAGGTCAACATCATATCTGTTTTCATAGTGAGTCTTTGTGGATAGCACAACAAACTCACTACAAATCTTGACATACTTTATTGACTTAGCATGAAGGAAGGTAGGGGTAGCATTCTTAATACTTTGTATTTTTTGGTTTGAGTAGTAGTCTTAATACTAAGCATCCAAAATTCAAAACTAATTAATCTAATTGGCTAGGTAAGTGTAAGATTAGTAGGAGGCTCCTCGTACTTTAGTAATGGTCCTAATTAAGTAACCACCACTCTTAAAATACTTTTCTTAAACACCAATTGATCAATCAGTTCCAAATTCAGAAAGCTTTTGGTTTCCTCCACTATGACTTAATATAATTTTTAAGAGGACTTTTGGTCTTAGTATAGATCACAAACATTTATCTCATATAACTACTAGCATGCATTTATTGTTATTCATGTTATCATAAGTGTAATATCATTCATGTGTCATAATCCTACTATCCTAGGATAAATTTGGTTCAACTCTTGAGTCAAATCAAATTGGACTATGATTTGGGCTAACTCTCAGTCTAAATTAGGTTAGTCATGTGTCAAAGTTGACTTGAGTCAACCTAGATTCAGATCCTTAATTAGTTAAGTTCAAATCAAGTGAACCTTGACAAAAAAATCAAATTAGGATTGGATTAGGTAAACTTGAAACCCTAATTAGGTTAACCTATAACTCTATTCATGAAGAGTCTTGATCATAATTTGGATCATAAATCAAGTTGACTTGCAATTTAGCCTTGGGTGAAGTCCAAAACTTAGGATGTTTGATTTTAAGACCTATCTACCATGAATCTTGATTGCAAACATCAACTCTTGACACATGAGAGATGGAAGAACACCATCTTTTCACCATGAACCTTAGGAAGACACAAAAATCTCAACCACCAGAAAATTTTAGCAAGCAAAAATTTGGTGACTAGAAGGTTCTAACGATTAGAAAACTTCTATCACTATAGGAAAAAGGATTAAAGATAATTGTTTTTTGCCAATGCTACGTGTGAGAGTCAGAAAAATTATGGATTTCCTGACGCTTTTTTGCCAGCGTTGGAAAAAACATGCTTTAACAATGCTTTTTAGCATCGGAATGCTCTCCTCCTTAATATCAGTCAAACCGCTGCCTCCCTTCTCCCTCCTCCTCCTCCTCCTCCTCCATCTCCTTCATTCGCATTGGCTTGCTCGAGATTTTTTGTTCTTCGAGACTTCTCCGATCACCGGGGCTTCAACGAGATCCCATCCCTTTGGAGCTCTATAAAGCCCCTCCCTCTTACCCCGTCTGAAAATAGAATGACGAGATCTCAGAGTAAAAGAGAAGAGAGTAGCGCGCGCTCTCTCTGTCTCTTCCTCTTTCTCTCTCTAATCCTCCGAAGTCCAAGCAATGGCGTTCGGCAAAACCCTGGCTTACCGGTTCTTCAGCGCCGCCAAGTCCTCCTCCGTCGACACCGTCCTCCCTCCCCGCCTCCGCATCACCAAGCCATCCTCTTACTTTCGACGCCTCCTCCCGGACTACAGCGATGAGCGAGGGCTCCTACGCCCGTTCTTCCAGTGGTGGGCCCTCTTTTAGTCGGTGGAGCGGCTTCCCCTTCCTGTTGGTGATGCCTTGACCAATCGTATCCAGTAGCTAAACCGGGAATGCCTCCGCCTCGACGGGCTCGTCCCACCACCCAGATCCCCGTCGGAAGCGAAGCGGGAAGAGGAGTGCATCTTGGTGGAGGAGGTGAGGAAGATGATGTGGGCGGTGCAGATGGAGGCGGTGCAGGAGCGACTGAGGGTGATCTAGAGGAGCTGCATTGCTACAGGGAGTTTGCCCAGATTTGCTGCGATGTCGCCGGCGTCGATCAGGGGCTTGGCATCCCCCGCGACTCGATGCACAATACTTTGGTGACTGCGGCATGGACCGCGGTGACCACGCACAATACTCCCCCACCGCCTTGGATGACGAGGAGCTCCAGTCCCCGATAATGAGCTACTGGAGGGGGATCCCCTCCTCCCCCTCCATCGTCAGTTCACCGACGGTGAAGAGGAGGAGGTTGCGGTCGAAGACAGGGTAGGGGAAGGATGCGGCCGTTGGAGAAGATCTCGTCGGCAGTGATGGAAGGCTCCGCCATTGGGTTTGTCATGGTGAAGTTGAACTCGAAATCATCGCTGGAGTCATTGACGGCGGTGGCGCCGTCCTTCGCGGGCAGTCACCTTTTTCTGGGAGTTTATCGGCTCCATCATCTATTGAAAAAATTATGTAAGGATCCCATTTATCTTAAAATATTAAATTTGTTTTTTTAAAAAAATTGGAATTCCCGATGCTTTAAAGCATCGGGAATAACTTTATCCCAGGTTTATTTCTGATGCTTTAAAGCATCGGGAATAAGGTTATTCCCGATGCTTTAAAGCATCAGAAAAACCTTCCAAAAAGCATCGAAAGAAATTTCTCTCCACTCTTGCACTTGCGATGCTCGCAGAAGCATGGGAAGGGTTTTTAGCGATGCTTTAAAGCATCGAGAAAGGTCAAAAAAAGCATCAGAAAAAGCCTGTTTTGCTTTAGTGTATCAAACCTAAATTCCAGAAAGTTAAAATTTTCAGAAATCTAAAAATTATATTAATATAAAGTTACAGCAACTATAATGTTTTAATCTTAAGTTTTAGAGGGGTTTTAAAAGGATTTAAGATATGCTGATTTCTAGGGCATCACCATAGCCCCTATGTTGCACATTCCATGTATGAAATAATGGTTATTTGATAAAATCAAGATGGTTGCTTGCTGCCACAACTTGTCTAACAAGTCCTTAACCCATAATATTGCATATCATGGGCTAAGCATGGTCAAAGCTATTTTATTTTTGATGATAGATACATATAATCAACAAACATAGGCAAAAAATTTTTAGATTGTGTCATACATGAAATAGATCTAATCTATACCACAAATATAATAAATATTTCAATTGAATCATGAAAGGTGGCTCTGATACTGTTACTAGGAAATGGGTCTGTAGTGGAAATAGATTTTAAAATTTTTCTTAACATGATTTAATAATTAAATTAAAGCATCCAAAACCCTATCTCAAGATCTACTTGCATATATTAATAAAATACAAAGAGTAACCATAAATAAATATGTACCTAGATGACGGTTGTCTAATGTTGGTCTATAATCCATGAGGTCCTTAAGCATAAGCTCTCTAATGATAATCCATAGGGAAACCTTTCAAGGACTTTTCTGATCAAAAGAAACTCTACTGAAAATCCTTCTCAAGAATTTTAACCATCTCCTTCTCAAGGAGATGCACACCTCTCTTGCTTGTGATTTCTTCTCAAGAGATCACAAACCATTTCTCTCTTTTCCTCCCTTAACTCTTAGTTTCTTTTCTTAAACTAAGTTCCCTTGACTTCCAACCCTTGGATGCCCCTTATTTATAGCCTTTTCTTATGCCTATGCCAAAACCTTTTTGACATAGGATTCCTAGAACTACCAGACTCCTGTAAGTGAAGATCTCTTCTCAAGGGGCACCAACTATTGGTGTGCAACTCTTTTTGGCATGGATTAATTCTTCCAAGGAAGGGCACCAATACAAGGCTAAAGCCCTTTAGGAGAAGGACTCCTAGTGCAGCATGGAAAGAGATCTTGTGCTAACTCTTTGGTGCCTATGAAATCTTTACACTAACTTTGTTTATGGTACTAAGACTCCTTCACAAAAGAGGTGTGAGGAAGAGAGAGAATCCCAAAGTATGAAGGACTTCTAGGTGCTAAAAAACTCCTAATGCCAAACCAATTTGGTGCTAAGGATATTTATCCACGAGGGGGTGTGAGGGAGAGAATACCAGGAAGAGAAGGACTCTTTCAAGTCCTCTTCATGAAAAGAGGGCATCAGGAAGGTATATGGTGCCGATGTTTTTGGATGACACCAGGAGTCCTATTTCTACTAGGTTTAAGATTCGACCAAATGAAAATTGGTCTTTCAATTGATTAAAAACTTGGATCTAACCATGTACTAGCATGTCTATTAGACCAATAAGATTTATAATAAATCCAATTATATTAGATTCATGATTGATTTCCTATTGTGTGTGACCCATTGGATTTCACACCTAGCCAGTAATAGACTTACATTTAAATCCAATCAAATTAGGTCAAACCCGAATACACTAATTAATTCAAACTCCTTCTAATTAATTACTAAATTAAGCTCTTTAATATATACAAGTCTACTAGCTAAGATTGGCATCTAGCAACATATTATGTTTACTCAGAAGATGTGAAATTGTAGTGAAATTATCAAAATAGCCTTCCATGGGAGTTACGATGCAATTCAATCCTTCAATTATATAACATCTCAAAAAGATCATGGATATGGAATCATGTCAAGCCTAAATACCTAACCATATGTATCTTGATTCAAGATGATGACTTAATTAATGAAACATCATAAACTCTTTTTAATTTTCATCGTGCTCTATTAGAGACTCCTGAGTTATCATCTTGCTCTGGCCAAAGTCTCTTGAGTCATCATCCTACGAGATCATATAGGATGTTATCTTCTTTTACAAGGAGTAATTAATCCTTTGTTGACCACCATTAACCTCCATGCATATTTCACTATGCTTAGAGCTTCCACACATGTCTCAAAGAATCATATTAGGATATGAACTAAAGTACAGATCCATATATATAAGGTACAATGGTGATCTTAGATCTAAAGATATATGCACTACTTCCAATAGAGAAGTATCTATTAACATGCTTGTAAGGCTTCATTAGATATTTTTCCTATAGGTTAGTCCAGTGAACTCATTTTTCAATAAGTACCCATATCCTTGTATTGGTATCACCATACAAGTAATTATAAGATCAATCACCATCTCTATTGAAAACATACATAAGATGTGACAATTTTCAGGTGTCATCGATCTCTGACTTGATGATTCTATGAATAGGAATATTTTAGATCAGGACCATCAAGATTTTATGTCTCATTGATATAATTTCATCATAGCCTTAAAATCATTGTGCCATTTATGAGGTTCATCATAATTAAAAATAAATTACAAGAGATAATAGAATGCAACATATGAAATACCTATTTATTGATAAATGATAAATATTATTTATATGAGTAGAGAGATAAAGTACAAAGTGCTTACCCCATCGCATGAACTATGCGATTAGCTTATAGAGCACCATTCCTTTCAGTAGTATTCACGAAACCTCATCAAGAAGAACAGCCAAGGTCCAACATGTTAGAGCTCGAAAAAGTCCTTATGCTTCCAAGATCTGAGCTTCCTCCCCCAAGCTTAAGAGATATCTTCTCTCTCAGTACCAATAATCATACCAACAAGGGCTCCCACATCCGTCTTTCTCCTCTATTCATATTTATTTTACTCTTCTTTCTTTCCCCTCTCTTTCTGTTTTATCTGTTTATTTACTATATTAACAATTGTTAACTAACTTATTGACTTGTTAGCTTTCTAACTTTTGCTCAATCATAATGCTTACTCTTTTTTATTTTTATTTACTTGCTTATCTGCATACTTTTAGTCATATTATTTTTCCATGTTAGTAAAACCATCTTGTTGACTTGAGGTGGTTTCCATATAATCAAGGCCTTACCTATGTTTAGTTAAAGATAATTTGGAGTCATAGATGCATTATTTCATCTAGTTTTTGATTTTCTATGCTTTTCCATGTTCCTCTTTTAAACAAAACAAAACATAAGCAGCGACTTCTTTTTCGCTTCATGTAGAGACCTTTCAGGTGGGTCAAATGAACTATGGTCTTCAAATGGCAAGCAGTAGTTTCACAAACATAGACATTATTTCAGATCAATGGTGTTGAGTTTCCCTTCATGTTATGCCATTGAATTTAGCTGCTTGCCAAAGTAAACTCCACACCTCATCTTCCACTTTCCAAGCAGCATCAGCAGTGTAAAGGTGGAAGCAATCACTACAGCAATATTGGAAAAAGGCAACTTCTTTTTTCCGACGCTATGATAAAGCATCGTGACGCCCCGCACTATTAATGACGATATGAAAAAGCGTCGAGAGGTTTTTATATATTTCTCGGACTTCGTCTCATCTTCTCTGCACGATTTACTCTCCTGAAA
Source organism: Areca catechu (assembly GCA_021397845.1). Lineage (NCBI taxonomy): Eukaryota > Viridiplantae > Streptophyta > Magnoliopsida > Arecales > Arecaceae > Areca > Areca catechu. The sequence goes on along the minus strand of CM038044.1, from coordinate 118,649,690 downwards.
TTGAAACCCTAGCACTGAGCTCTCCCTCCCTTCGTCATCTCCCTCTCCCTCCCTCCATCCATTATCGGTGCATGGAATGGAGAAGAAATCCCCTTCGATCTCCATCAGGTAGGCTCTGATCCCGGTCTCCCTCCTCGGCCTGGTGCTGGGCCTCGGCCACCATGGCAGCGGAGATGTCGCTGGCCGAGATGATGGCACCCTCGCGTGCAAGGGGGATGGCAAGGTTTCTGGTGCCGCAGCCAGTGTCGCAGATGGTGATGCTGACGAGGGGCCCGCCATCGCAGAGCATGCGGAGGGTGCTCTCGACGGTCTGGGCGTGGCCAAGGCGGATGTCGAGCTGGACGTGGTTGACGTCCTCGGTGGAGTCACCGTAGATCTTCTTCCAGCACTGGAAGCCGGTGTTGTTGAAGTAGTCATGCACCACCTCCTTGTCATCACCGCCGACCTCTTCCGCTTGCTGCCGGTGGCGGCGCTCGGGGTTGGCTAGGGAGATGGCGGCGACAACGGAGCCGATGGCGAGGATGGCCGGGGCATCGAGGGAGAGGTCGGCGGCGGAGGGGAGGGCGAGGGTGCGGGTGGTGGGGGCGCGGCGGTGCTTTGAGGAGAGCTGATGCAGGTGGCAGTGGGGACCGGCCCTCAGAGAGTCGGAGGATAGCATCGCGGCAAACGCCATAAATTCCTCTTCTCTTTTTCCTAATTTACGTTTCCATAATGTATTTGTTTAATTTTTCTTTTTATTTATTTATTTTTTTTCTTCCTTCTTCAGATTTCAAATAATTTCTTATCTTGGGTTCGTTAGCCAGTTCTTGATGTTCTTTTTTCATGCAAATTGTTTAAATTATAATTTTTTACATCTTGTCTCCTAAGAAAAGCATGTCGTTCATGTATCATTGAAGTCAACTTCCGAGCTTGGGCTATTGTTTTTGCATGGTGGTTAATAACTTTGAAGAGATGTGAATTTCTTGGTTCTGTTTCAGGGACAGTCCGCTATATCAATTGATGATACACTGAAGGTAGCAAAATGCAGGTAATTGACTTTTTTATATGAATTTTCTGGTTGAATGGGATCAGAGCCGAATCTTTTGAAACGTTTAAATTGACTATAGATATTCTAATTTCAGGTACCAGCATAAGAGATTAGCAGCACTTGAGATGGAGCTGGCTGCAATGAGTCAAGAAGGCTTTGTTGGGAGTTATTCTTCCAAGATAAATGGGACTAATACTAGGAAAAAGCTGATGGTTTTTATAGGAATCATTACAGAATTTGGGCACAAGAACAAAAGGGTTGCAATCCTCAGGTCATGGCTTCCAACTGGTACAGTGCTTTCCCCTCTTATTTTGAGATTCTTTATGAAAGAAACAAAACTCTTTCTGACACCTATATTTAAAAATAATATTATAAAAAGACTTTGCTAGATTCAAGAGTTGGGTTAGCTGTGTAATTTGGAAAAGCAATTGATTGTGTTAAAATTTAATTAATATATGCTTCTATGTCAAAATTTAATTAATATATGCTTCTATATGTTTTTCTTAAAATCTATTATTGTTTTTCTGTGAATCCGTTTATATTAGTAATGGGACAAATCACCTTTGTGCAATATGCTATTATTTGGTAATCATTTTCATGAGTTGAATTATGAGAATGTGGGAGGTTGATGTCAAACTAAACTGTATTTTCTATCACATACCATATTTGATGCCATTTTCCCTTTTATAAAAAAACTTTATGCTTCTACTTGTGTTAATTCAAATTTTTCTCTCATCCATACATTTCTAGTTGTTGTTGCATTCCTGTTATGAGGTTCTGTTGTGGATATAATAACTTGCATGTTACAATTACCAATACCTCCTGCCTTATCCCATCAAGAGAAAATCCTGTAAACAGATCAAACAGTAATTTACTGCTCACTGCCAATTTGATGTCAGCCTGTCAAGAATTTGATGACATTCTTGGATTAATCCAGGTGATGGTTATGGGAAAGAGAAAATTATTTGTTGTTTCATTTGTATGTAACATATGTATTTGTTTCAGTACTATATATTGAAAAAATATTTTGATATGACCCACGGATGTTGGAAAGCATTAAGAGCTTTTTGAATGCTAAACCAAAGTATGATTGCTAAAAGTTATAGCTAATTTGCCAAATCAAGTGCCTTGCATGATCTTTGACTTTGAACAGGTCCAGTATTGAAAAAGTTGAAAGAATAGAAAGGTGTCCTTGTACGATTTGTGATAGGAAGAAGGTCTTATTTTATGTCTTGAAATAACACATTAGAAAGATTCCATGGGAATCTTTTTTCTGATGGATTCTTGCTGACTTGCAGTGCAAATAGAGGAGACAGTTTTGACAGGGCAATTGATGATGAAAATAGGCGTACCAAGGACATCATGATTCTTGTATGTTTATTTGCTCTTTTGAAACTTCCTTCACAATTTCTTTGATTATTTTTCTTTTCTTGCATATTCTTCTTTGTATGTTTGTTCATTCAAGCTGCTTGCAATTTATCTATTTTAAATTTTCCTTCATATCATTTATCCTTTTGAATGGAATTAAATAATGTTCAGTATGAGGATGTTTTGACCGAGTCCCTAGATTGATGGAGAGAACAAAAAACATGAAGATATGCTTTGAGAATTATATGATGCCATTTTTTTGCTACTTCAGTGGGGAAGAGATAAAATTTTTATCATCCTCGTATTTGTGCTAACAGTCCTATAAATGAATCATAATATTTTATTGTGTGGAGAGCTACAACAGTGGAACCCAATGCGAAATGGCTCTTTAAACTGTAATATATCTGTTTTTTTTAAGCCCGTGCAATTTTTTATAGTGATTGTTTTTATGGGAGAACAAAACTAACAATAAGGGCATGTCTATTATGAATATCGAACTAAGTTATTTTTCTAGGGTGACTCAGTTATATAGAATCCGTGTTCAACCAGATCAAGTGAGGCTCAAGTTTGCTATTATAATAACCAATGCAAGCTCAAAAACAATCCAATTACTTCCAGGCCAACCTTGAAATTAATTTTGACAGAAACACTGACTGTTCACCAATGACTTACTTGATAGACTTCTGAGAGCCTGAGGTCTGAATATTTTTATTATTTATGAAAGTTGAAATTACAAAATGCAACCATCAAACTTACTAATTAACTGACTGGTGTAGTTCATGCTTATGTCAAAGAAATCAGTGATTCCTAAGTAGAGCTTTGAAACACGTGAAGAGATAGACAGCACAATCAATCAGGCTTGTGGGGAGAATTTAGTAGCTTCAATGAATGGGTGATGAGACATGATAGTGTTTTGCGGATAGACAGCACTAAAGAAACACATCATCATTGCAAAAAAAGGTGATGGTCTATTTATTACACGCTGCAAATGGAGCTCATGGAGACTGCAATGTGTTGTTTGTCCAAGTTATTATAGCAGGAATTCTTTTATCTTCCGCTTTCTTATATAATAGGAGTTTTTTTTGCATGGTTCTGTTTACTGGATCTCCTTATTGTTAATTATTTTTGTTTTCTTGTTTTCACATTTCTTACTTTGTGTATCACAACTTCATGTTAATATTTTTGAGGCCTCAAACTTATTAAGAAATCAAATCATTTGCCACCTTTTGCTTTAATCCATTCTTATTAGACACTTGAATTTGTGATCTGAAGACGTGTAATATGATGTAGTTGGTTAAGGAGAAGCTGCTTGGAATACGGTGACCAGCTTTTCTTTCTATGCTTATTATTATGAAACATTAAGTTTGTGTGATTTTCCTTTCTATGCTTTATAAATTATGCTAGATTTAGGTGTCAGCCGATGAGCTGGTGTCGACTGGGTTCGCAAAGCTTGGATAAAGGTATGTCAATATAGGTAATTCTCAATCTTTCTGTCAACTTATGGAATGACAATTTGTGATAGTCTAATGCAATATGCTATCATGCTATATTTCCTTTGCATTTATGCCATTATTTGTGCTATTTGAGACAATATTGATTTCTTGATAAGAAATATTTGACTATTCATGTTTGTATTAATATTGCCTTTTTTGTAACTACTTCCAGATGATTGTTCCTCACGGAGAACTGGTTACTATAGAAACTTTTCTTGCTTGGAGAGAACGATTTGAAGCTAAATTAGCACTAGAGTAAGCCAAGTAAGCATTACTTATGTGTCATTCATTCCAAGCATGACATATATGGATTTGCTAACAAATAAGTATAGAACAAGTATAGATATGATCACCAGGAGGATGTCTGCAATGTTGTCATATAAAGGGTCCCTGTTCAAGACTGTTACAAGAGTAAACAAAAGATGTCAGGATTTAATACTGATATTTGGTTATATGGTGTCTTTTCTGAATGAGATTTTATCTAACCATTGGTGCCATAAATGCTTCCCCTATCCATCTTACCACCAATGAAGTTTTAAATGTTTATGAAATGACAATCTAATTTGTTTGTATATAGGTGGTTCTTCAAAAAGCCAGGGGGTAGCCAAAGAGACATATAAACAGTATCATGAGGGCAACAAACATCAAAATCTGCAGCAACCAACATGGCTTCTGATTTTGGAAATCACTACAGGAGTTCTTCTGGTCGTTTTCCTAATAACTTGTATTGTAACTGCTATAAAAAGTTGTAAATTGAAAACCTGTGTGAAAATCCCTTGGAAGAGAACAAGGAAATGAAGATATATGAATTAAACTTAAGTGCAGTATATCTAAATGAAGATTTTTCTCCAAAGGTATGGGGTAGCATGCATATGGACAATATTGTATTTTCTTGTTCTTTGATATTTTTTGTCAATTGCTTCGGAGTTAGAGAAAGCATTAGAGAACTTATTTTAGAAGGTATCTCGATAAAGAAGAATTTATCTTTGATTTCTTTTATTTAGTCTGTTATTATATTCACCTTGAATTTTTCACTATTTTTTGTTCAGTACCTCTGACTATGTTGCTTCTGAAACTGATAAGAGGCTTCTGACAGATTTTCTCTTTTCCCATGTGGCACCATGATTAGTGGATATCTCTGTTCATATAATGGTTACCATATACAGGAGATCCCTTAGGAATTAGCCAAATCTAACTAATCTTTTTTCTCCTCTTGGAGTCATGTATGCATTGCTTGATGATTAAATATGGCTTTCCAAGTATTTAATTTTGATGTTTTACTTTTCAATTTCAACTGATATGGTTTGTTAGATTCCTAAAAGCGATATAATTGTTACTCTGGAATCATAAATTCATAATAAATATTGGTGGGTTTTTTGTTTTAAGCTCCTCCTGAATCAGGTTCCACATTCTTCTTTCTCTTAATAAATGCTCTCCACCTCTGAAGTATATCATGCTAGTTTAAGTCCTATGAAGAAAATTATGATTTTTACATATCATCAATGCTTTTCTTGTTTCATATCTTCTGATCGATCATGCACACCACCATAAACTTGTTTATATTAATAGTATTGAAATTTATTGATTTTTAATAATGCAACTTGAACTACTGCACCATTTCTCTTCAATAAATATTCAATGTAAGAGTTGAATTCAGATTTATAGAAATTATATTCTAGGATTCCAACAAACTGAAAAGTAACTTATATAAACTAAAAACTTTTCTTATGAGAAAACAGAAAATAAATATATAAAAAGCCCAAAACTGATGGGAAGGAAGCATGATTTTTCATTCATAGTGCCTATTTCGGCTAGTTTGGTATCCAAAACATTTCAAATCAATACTGGTTTGAAATCAATCTGATACTAGGCAGTCATTTTTGGGTTCAGACAAAACATTGTAGTTTAGGCAAAGACCAAAGTGCTCAGATAAAAGAGCTGAAACAGTCAAATTATCCAATAAAAAATTCAAAAAAGATCTAAGAAAGGTTTTAAACCATATTGGCAAGTCTACATGGTCTATCAGCATAAAGTGAAGCGATCATGTGTTTGGTTTGCACACAAGAAGCATAGCAAGGAGAAATGGTAATTACTTATATTTTATTCTCGTAATGAATTTCATTTAGCAGGCAATTTTCTTCTTTCTTTTTGTTTTTTGAGATCACCAACTTTGTTTGCTCTATTCATCATGCCTTTTAACTTTTATTTTTTTCCCCTGTATTGGTCCCAAATATTCGGTTAATTATAAGGTAAAAATAATAAAAGACAATTCTTAGAACCAACTAATTTGAACTTTTATGAAAATGGATAGCACGTCCAAATAAAAATAATAATACAAAAGAGGATGAGAAATGAGCTTATCTGCCTAGCGACAGAATACGTTATAATACCCATTTCGGCAAACACACAATTATTACATTTATAAGCTTTATTATTTTATATTTCCAGCATTTTTATGCTGAAACATTATCAATAGATATAAATTTTTACATGCAAACCATTCCCAGCTTTCAACATGAGATTGACTTCAAATCTATTATAATCAAGCCTTGTCTGAGTTACCTGGCCATTGACAATAATTTCTACAAAATACAGATATCTATAAAATACTTAAAAAAGGAAAGATCAAACCCACCGATCAATCAAACTTTTTTGTTATTATTTTTACTTCTTTTGGTTGACTGCGTGCATTATCTTCTTTCTCTTTGAAAATCGTGATCAGGGTCAACTTGCAAGCAAAGCAATGCTTTGAAAACTCATGAAGACCAGCAAATCACCGTTACAGCGAAACCACAAAAAAAAAAAAAAAAAAAAAAAGACTTTTCTCAATGTTTTTAAGCGTCGGGAATAAGGTTATTCCCAACGCTACTTTAAAGCATCGGAAAAACCGAAAAAAGCACCGGGAATTTTTTTTTTTAGTAGTGAGTTGGATATCTTGACCATGCACTCTCACGCTTGCTCAAGGATTAAAACTATGGCATGGATAAATAATTAGAGTACTTATCAAGGCTTTTGTGTCCTTAACAACGAAGTCCCCTGAGACTTTCAAGCTTAAGATAAAAATGAAAAACCAGGATAGATGAAAAAAAATCCGGCTGATTTAACTCTTCTAGCCATCAGTGCAGTAGTTGCCGGTGAAGCTGATGCAAATGCTCATGCTCATGTTGAATGGAGAACAATGTTCCAACTTTTACCTGAATATTAATGAAAAATAGCTGCAGTTTCTTTTGCACTTAGATCAATTAATTTGTATCCCTTATCTAGAGTCGTTTGTCAGTGAGGATGGCCAGGGCAAGGAGAGTCGTATTCAATCCTAATCTTCGACGCACTTGCACTCTGAATGAAAAAGAATGTGAGAAGTATAATGCCCATGAAGATAAGGAAGATAATTACTAGTGTAGCAGAAGAATTAATGCATAGCAAAATTGTCGTCTTAGGACTTTAATCTACACAATTGCGCGTCCACGAAGCTTTTTGTCCTTGCCTCAAATAATTGGGTCATGGCCCTTGCTTTTGTATCTTTTTTAGTAGTTTCTAGGACTTTAATATGCTTTCTTTGGTATAATATAGCCGTCTTGGGACTTTAATCTACCTTTTCTGGTTCTTGCCTATAGAAACATGCAAAGATACCCTATATGGTATGGAGTAGATTCGGATGAAAAAAGCAATTTTTCTTTTTAGTTGTCAAATCTTAAAACTGTCTTGCAATTGTAGAAATGGTTTGCTTGATGTTTGGTGGACAAACTTAACAATTACTTCTCGATGATAAAATGATAAAAAAGAATAAATATTTAAAATAATTTTAAAATTGTCTAGATATAAAATTTCAGTTCCAGGCACAAACATGAATCGTATGGAGAGCGAAAATCCATAGTAGATAGAAATCATTGGCTTCGTATGGTGATATAGATGAAAGAAAATAGAGGAAGAAAAACAGAAATAATTAACTTCATGTAGGATAGAGATGGGAGAATGAAACTCAGGAAAAAAAGGGACGCCGGGATAAGAGGAGATTAATCTGAAGAGTTTGGAGGAAATCCAACAAGAGAGGATCCGGATGGAGATGAGAAGAGATTAATTTGATGATATTGATGCAGATGACAAGAGATTAATAAAGAAAGAATTATGACTTACAAGAAAATAGGAAAAAGGGGACGTATGAGAGGAGGGTAATGGATTATTTTCTTAAAAAAATACTAACTTTCCATGAACATGATAATTAGCTTGCGGTACCATATCCACTAGAAGCAGGAGAAGGATAGCTTTACGCAAGGTTTCCAAACATTGTCAATGACCAAGGCATATAAATGCCACTATTCAAAACGTTCGGATGAGAGGGTACGGATAAGAAGATACGATGCTATAATAGAAAAGTCATTACGATAAAACTGTCATCCTAATTGAAAGAGGTTAATCTTAATAAAAACTGTTAAGATTAACTAAAAGAGGTTACTTTTCAGTGATATTTGATTATTTCAAGTGCCTATAAATAAAGATAAGAGGGAACTCTCAGAGTTGGGCCTTTGAAAGGAAACTCTATCCATTTTTTTTTTTTCTCTTTGTTTTCCATCCGTTTCTCGAGCTCTACTGGCTTAAGCATTGAAGGGTCCCTCGTTGCTGTTTTCTTGTTTCACCAGTTCAGCACTGAGTTTTGGATGGACGTTTCATTTAGTCAACCATGGGTTTTGGATTGCTTTATCTGTTAAGTGCATGCTCAGAGGCAACAAGGTTGATGCTGTCTTGATAGGTTGACAGGGTGCTTACTTCAGCCGCCGGCTAATATACCATCAGGAGCTGGATGGTGGGCATTCGAAGATCTCAACATATTGTTGGTTTCTCATAGAGAACTTCTAGTTTCATTCACACACAACTTTTTGTGCACAGGACTTGTATGTCTATAAATTATTAGCTGGTATGTTTATGTATCTACTGTAGGAGCCTGTATCTTTAAAACTTTTTTTGTTCCAGAAAGTGCAGCTCCATGCTGTATCGAAAAGAAGAAAAGAAGAAGATGATGATTGGGATACGAATTCTACTTAACTTACTTTTATTCATTCAAGTGTTGGATAGAGTTGATATAATTACAAAATTTTAATCATTTAAAATTTGTTTAACCTTTTAATCTAATCTGATCTATTTTTGAAATGACAATTCAGGTTACCTCTTTAATGAAAAGGTCCGGTTTGAACTTATAACCTGTTTAACAAGCTAATTGGCTAGTAGTTGAATAATTGTCAATCAAATCCATATCAGACATGGCTCAATTTACTTGCTATCTGTGTCTCTATCAATAGCTTAGGCTTGTAAGACAAAGTTTATGAAGATATTAGGCTTATTACCTTTACCTGGTGACATTCTTAGTGTCTGTTTTTGTAAAAATTATTACATTAATAACCATTATAACTTTGTCCTAAATAGATGGCCTCTATAATTTTTCTTTCTTAGCGAAACAATGGGAAGCTACTCATGAAAATCATTTAATACATAAGACAAGAGAAGAGCATGGGATAAGAAAAAATAAAGAAAATAGAGTAGAAATGGAAAAAAAGAGAACAAACTAGTAAGGGAAGCAAGGGGAGCTAGTATTTGCCCTTGTTATTTGGAATTATTAGATACAAAAATACTGATTGTTATAGTGGTTATCTACATCCTCTATTGAATGTGATCTAGACAGATAATGAAGAGATATAAATGCAAGTGAGAAACTTTTGGCCATCTATAGATGTAGCCATGTGTCATGTCATAAGAAGTGAAGAAATGTAATCAATGTCAATGGAGGTATTGCTGCAAGTCCTGGCTCAAGGTAGGAGAAAAGGTCGACTGATAGGAGCTGCTACTGGAGAGACTTGCAAAAAAGTCCATGATCAGAGTTAGCTCCGGCAAGGACCCTTTGATGCTAAAATCAAAGCCCTGAAACAAAAAGGAAGCAGTGAGCAAGGAAGAATTCATTTGGATGTTCGAAGCTCTGATTATTTATAGTGGCTGGTTAAGAAACCATGTAATAGCCAAAATATCAGGCCATTAGTCATGCTATTATGGGTGCGAGATTGTAGTCCTTATCCTCTCCTGCATGGAGAGAAAGCTATTATCATTTAGCTTATCCACTAGGGTAGCCACTTCCGCGCTTTGAGTGACTAGTTGTTTGAGATTATAGTGATTGGTCACATGACGGGAAGTCCCATGTCAAAGAAAGGTGACTAACAAAGACTAAGTTCAAATATGCCTCAACATGGCCGATGGCCCGGTAGATGGATCGGCAAACGGGTTAGCAACTAGGTAGCAACCCTCAGTAGGCCCTAAAGGTGCACTTCAATGAATAATTCAAGGTATCCAATATATCCCTGCAACACTTGCCCCCTATTCCTGAGTTTAAGCTAGAATGGGTCAGACAAAGGGAGTACTGCTGATGTCATACCTTGGATTTCAGGATACCTGCTCGTGCTTTTCCACAAGTCATCACTCCTTCATTTAATGTAAGTGGCATTTGGATGTGACTTGCTACTGGGTTGAGAGAATCGATGTGGCTAAGTGCAATTGATTAGCCAATTTACTATTACCAAATATTTTGGGTATTTTGGATTAATGAGTACACCTTTTGGTCTTTTGATACTCCCATTCCTTCTTTTTTAAAATTTGTCCTTCCACCTTTGGAACCCATTTTGGACTCTCCTCAATAAAGCCTTATATGACATTGCCCTTTTCCTCCTTGAGACAAGATGACTCCAAAGGAACGTGAAGCACTCAAGAGGGTATCCAAGAGGAAATGGGCCAGGAAAGCTAGGCTAGTGGCCATTTCTCTAAGTCTGGCAGTCAGCACCATTGATCCTCCAACTATCCCACCTCTGGTACTTGCTTTAATAGGAGGAGATAATGTCTCATTGGCAACCCAGGCTCCAGCCCCACCAAATAGTGACATTGGCCCATCAAAGGAGGTTCCAATGGAAGTGGAGAATGTCCTACTCCATTGGACGAGGCCTTTATGGTGGAGGTCATCACGCCACCAGAGGAGGCCCCTATGGAAATCATGAAAATCAGGTCCTACAAAGGGGATGACTGGTACCACTAGCCCATTGAAGTGGCTTGAGATAGAGGTGACAAGCATCGTAATCCATTGGGAGAACTTTCAGTGGAAGTGGGCACCGCTTCTCCAATGATGCCCTCCTCTAGAAATCCACCATGGCCAACTCCTGGTGCCATGTAGGAAGGCCTTAGTAAGGCCACCGAGCTATTTAAAGGTCTCCTTGCACTGGTAGAGAGACATCTATCAGCAGGATAAACTCCCCAAATGGCCGATGCCCTAGGATCACTCATCCATCACATGATGCTTCTTTTATCTCCTGCCTTGGCCAACATTATGACTAATACTTCATTTAAAATTTATGTAGCTAGGGTACTACTTGGCTCATTTTACAAGTTTAGCTTCTAATGCCATAGCACATGAACTCATTGTGGCAAGGAAAAAGGTAGATTGACTTTGTTGCCCAGTAAGCAATCCAAGAGGAGGAGATGAATTGGGTCTCTAAAAATTGAAACTTAATATTACTTGATACTAAGTATTGTAATCTAATTCAGCAAATATATTAGCAAGGTACTATCAATTCAATTATAATGCTCTAAAATAAAAGTACAGCAAAAATAAAGAGCAATAAGTAAAGAGCAAGGAGAGAGAGATCAAGCAATCACAAAGACAAAGAAATATAGTGGTCCGGTGCTATCAAATGCACCTACATTCACTCCCCAAGATTTCCTTAGGAATTCACTATAATCATACCGATTACAGTTGATTAGTTTTGCGGGCTCACTAATCAAAAACCCAACTTGTTTTTACAAGGCCAACAAGTCAAAACCTTACTTGGTTTTACGGGCTAACCAAGAACCTAATTGGTTTTCACAAGGCTAACCAACAACCTCCCTTGGTTTTCTGGGCTAACAAAGAACCTTAGTGGTTTTGCGGGTTAACCACCAACCTAATTGATTTTTCAAGGCTCACCAATAACCTCACTTGGTTTTATAATAGGCTAACCAAGAACCCTTACAAGAAATATGATTTAAAAGTAAAGAACCAATGTAAGCTTTCTTAAACAAAGTGGATATCTCTTTGTAGCTCGATGTAGAGTTGCTTTCAACTTGTAGAAGCCTCTTGAAAACCCAAGAATGGATGATCTTCAGTGCTCTTGAAAGCTTTTGAATGCTTGAAGGCTTCTTTTAGCTTGAGAGTGGTTGAAACTTCAATGAATAGGAGTTAAAGCTCACTTTTCTTCTCTCTTCTCAAAACTCTTTAATGGTCTTCAATATCATGTATTTTGATTTAATTCTGAGCATATAAATACATTCCAAGGCCTCAAAACCAGTTTCTAGCTATTAGATTTGAAAAACTAGCCGTTGGGGGTAATTTGGACGAGTTTGCATTTGAAAAACTAGCCGTTACTGTTGCCAGAACTTCATGTATCGACACTTCAGGCTATGAGTCGATACATAAGGTCGACACTTGATCTTCTTGAGTCGACACCTAGTTCAAATTGCTTCATTCTAATTCTATGAAAATCTCAGATGTGTCGATACTTCCTCAGTTGAGTCGATACCTTGAATAGACACCTTGCTTCCATGTGTCGACACTTCAGCTATTCCTTCAACTTCTGCAAGTACTGTGGCTTGAAAGTCTCAGGCGATGTGTTGATCCATGTATCGACACTTTGAGTCGACACTTCAGGTCCATATGTTGACACTTCATCTATGCCATTTGAAACATTGCTGTGTACTGGCCTGAGTCGACATTTCATCTCCATGTTTGACACTTCATGTCATGTGTCGACACTTTGAGTCGACACTTCTTTGAGAACTTCACAGAAAGGCCTGAACTTTTAGCTGAAACATATTTCCATTTAACTTAGCCATCCAATCAACCATCTCTTGAGTGTCCAAGTCTTCTTTGAGCAATCTTTTCATTCAAACTTGGCTTCTTCAAAACAGTTGAGCTTCTTCAATTTGTAAGTACCTTTTCAATAAAAACACACTCAAAACAAATCATTAGTCATCGGCTTATACTTATCCATTTTGCTTATCATCAAATTCAATTAATAGAGTCAACCATCTCTCCCTTTTTGATGATAACAAAATCGTTAAGTATAAATTGCTTTAAAACAAAGCTTTTAAAAAAAATCATCAAGATGCATAATACTGAAAGCATTAAGTGTATCAACATTACTTGCATTAATGGTATGGCAATTCAGAACAAAAGTAATAGTGCTAGAGCTTCTTATAAAGATAGAGAGTATCAGAGCTTTGGGATATATTTAAGGCAAAGAAAACATGTATCATGATACTCTATAAGAAAATTTTAAACAACTAAGCTCCCGCTGAATCGATGATCCATAACATAATTTGTAAGAGTCTTTTTCAAACATTTAAAGAGAGGTTTTAAGATAAAATTCATTTTGAAAGGATTTCCAAATAAAAATAAAGTAAAGCTCCCCCTTTCTTAAGGAATTTTATAAACAATTTTCAATTCAGGTTTAAAAAAAAAAATATCTATCCCTTGCATATTACAAATATAACACAAATATATATTGCATTGGTTTCATTATTCTACTTTTATACTCATTTATACTTAAATCTCATTACTAAATTACTCCCCCATTTTTGTTATCATTGAAAAGATAGGAAAACAAATAGATTGAGTAGACAAGATATATCATTATGTTATTCTACTCTTTATTTAAGTATTGCATTGAATTTAAAATTCATTCATTCATTCAAGAGTGAAGACATTGAAGAGCAATTCAAAATAAATCATCCATTTGCATTAAAGATATAAGGATGAAGAACAACAAAGTTTTTCATATAAACTTAGAACTTGTACAACAGATACATAACAAAGATAAAAATACATAGAAACATAAAAACAAACTATCTAAAAATATATAAAAGTCTTAATCCTCATCCATGGAATCATCAGAAGATGAACCGATCTCAATCGGTCCTGTATCAGTGAAGAATCGAGCTCATGGCTATCTCGATCTAAGATCTCTAAGTCTGGTCCTAGTCGACTACGGAGGGGTACGACAACTACGTCCTCTACGATGAGTATATGTCCGATCTCTGGCTGGAGCAGTAAAGGTGGAAGCATTGTCCTCTGCAGGAACGGAACTGATCGGATCAACAATCTCAGCAACTGCTGGAAGAGGTGTGCGATCAAATGAAGGACCGGAGTCAAGATACTGAAAGCCGGGTATATAACATTCAAGCTCTCGGATAAGCGAGGATGTATGAAGTATAGGACTCTCAATAATCTGTGTATCAAGGATAGGGGTAATAGATGATGATATAACAGGCATATCAAAAATAGAAGTATCAGCTGTAGAATGTATAATCGATGTATCAACAATGGGGGTCTCAATAATAGGTGTATGAATAGTAGAAGTATCAATATCAAGGGTCTCAATAATAGGTGTATCGATAACTGGAGAGAGAATAGGAATAGGAACAGGAATGCGATCATCCGATCTAGAAGGAGAGGATGGAATAGGAGTCTGGGCAGGTGAATAGGAAGGGTCATGAACAGGACTCCTAGGCAAGTCAACCGTCACCTCCGCTACTGGCTCTAAAGTAAGATCTTTGAAATCAAATCTATCTGAGTCACTCCATCATCATCTCAATATCTCCAACAACAGTATCACCAACATTAACACCATCTCCAACAGTAGTATTAACACTAGTATCAATATCATCAATGTCATCAGCTGGTGCAGGAGCAGGTACATAAGCAGGTGTAGGAGCAGTATCTGCAACTGGAGTACTCGCTGAAGATCTGGACAGTGTAGAAAGTATAGCTAGGATGCCATCACTAAGTCCAGTATGGCTCTCTCTCGTCTCAGCTATGAAATAGTCAAGACGCTGCCTCATGATAAACATGTCAATCTCGATGCATCTGACCTTGTCCAATAAGCTATCTGAAGTGCCTGGAGTCTCCGTCTATGCTGGTTGAGGCTGTGCAGAAGTAGAAGGATCAGACTGAGGAGCAACCGCTGGCTGCGCTGCCATCTCAGGCTGAGTCTTGCTGGGTCCTGCCTCGCCAGAGAGGATGCGCTCCTCCTCTGCTGCATCATCATCATCATCAGCTCTGTCCTCGACCTGACCTGATATCCTGCGAGTCCACTGGCCTCGGAACAAGTGATAGCCTATCTGATGTAATGATCTGATGTCATACATATCGGTATGAAGCAATGTACAGTAGGGCTCGTCCTCAAAGCTGATGCCATACTCCCTAAATAATACTGTCAGTCTCATGCCATAGGGAAGGCAGAGTCACTGGCTAGTCGACGCCTCCATAATCTGATGTACCATAAGAACTGGAATGAATATGGGCATGCACTGAACCAAAGAGACCATCATGAGCAACTCCCGCTCCGTGATATAGTCGAAACATCCAGTCTTTGACAGAAGTATTCGGGCAATGATATGATGCAGTAGTCTCATCTCTGCAGATAATCTGGATGCTGGTACAGTGACTCTCTCTGGTAGAATATCAGACTCAAAGATGCACCGAAGTCCACTGACTCGATCCATCAAACTGTAAACAACAGATCCTGACGTTGGTATATCCCATACTCTGCTCAGCATCTCTGAAGTAATAGGGATATCTCGTCCTCTAACCTGTGCCAACCAACCATCTGTCCCATGGGTGAGTGATCCATAAAACTCTCGCATTAGCCTGGGATAATACCTCTTACTGAGTGGACAGAATGTAGTCATACCAGCTTGACGAATCCACTCTCCAATCCAAAAATGCTGCTAGTCGACAATGAAAAACCCACTCGACATCCTCCAACTACAGTCTTTGAGCTCATCCAGCTGGACGGAATAAACAATGGTCGTGCGAGTGGATTTGTAGATCTAGACTCATGTCGGGCCTTCGTCCTTCGCTCTTCTTCTTGGTTTGACTGATGAGGTCGACGGACAACTTGCTTGCAAGGTCCCATTGCTTGGATTGAAGGATTAGGCAAGGTTTTGGTTGAAAACTAGGGTTTCTAGGGTTTAAAAATCAAAACCTAGGAGAAATCCAACCAAAAAAACCGTCTACCAAGTATCCAATTCAAAGAAACAACGGCTAAAATCTTGTAACCGAGAATGGGAACAGTGAGGGTAACCTTGAAAGCTTATGTCAGCTCGAAGGAGAAAAGAAATGGGGAGAAAAACGGTTCGGAAATCCCTTTATTCTCAGTCCGCTGTTGTTCATGTGCCGGCTCATGCATGTGTCGACACATTCAGGTGTCGACACATCGATGTGTCGACACATCGACTTGAAAACCAAAAATTCAGGGATTTCAAGGGCACATCAAAATCAATTGAAATGTGATAATTTTAGAGTGAAATCAACAATGATTGAGTAAGATTTATCATGATTAAGGTTGAATTGATCTAGTTTAAGTCAAAATATAGAAAAAATTTAATCAAACTGATTGATGATCCTGAGCTCTCTTCTAATCATATAGAATCGATCTTCCAAAAGAGGTTTAGTCAAAATATCAGCTAATTGAAATTCAGTACTAATAAATTCAAGCAAAACATCATTGTTTTCTACATGATCCCTAATAAAATGATGTCTAATTTCAATATGTTTACTCCTAGAATGTTGAACAGGATTTTTAGTCAAGCAAATAGCAATGGTATTATCACATTTAATAGGCGTACTAGCCAACTTGATTCCAAAGTCTTCAAGTTGTTGCTTAATCCATAAGATTTGAGCAGAACAACTTCCTGCTACAATATACTCAGCCTCAACTGTAGATAGTGCAACTAAAGTTTGTTTCTTGCTAAACCATGAGATTAAGTTAACTCCAAGAAATTGGCAAGTGCCACTAGTACTCTTTCTATCCAATTTATAACCTGCAAAATCCGCATCAGAATATCTAATCAATTTAGTAGATGAACTTCTAGAATACCATAAACCAATATCGATAGTACCAGATAGATATCTAATAATGTGCTTAACAGCCATAAGATGTGATTCTTTAGGTTCAGACTGATATTTAGTACACATGCAAACACTAAACATTATATCTGGTTTGCTAGCAGTTAGATACAATAAAGAGCCAATCATACCTCTGTATAACTTTTGATCTACTGATTTTTCATGTTCATCTTTATCAAGTCTATAAGAGAGGCTCATAGGCGTACCTATTGCTTTAGTAGTCTCTATCCCAAACTTCTTGATAATTTTTCTTATATACTTAGCTTGGTTGATGAAGATATCATCTGTAGTTTGCTTGAGCTGGAGTCCGAGAAAGAAATTAAGTTCTCCCATCATGCTCATCTCGAACTCACCCTGCATTAGCTTAGCAAACACTTGACAAAGAATTTCATTAGTAGCACCGAAAATGATATCATCAACATATATTTGTACTACTAATAAATCATTATATTTCTTTTTCAAAAATAGTGTTTTATCAACATTTTCTCTAGAAAATTCATTTTCAATCAGAAATTTGCTGAGTCTATCATACCATGCTCGAGGTGCTTGCTTTAATCCATAAAGTACTTTGTATAATTTAAAAACATGATCAGGATGTGCATAATTTTTAAATCTAGGTGGTTGTTCAACAAAAGTCTTTTCAGTTATAAAACCATTTAAGCAAGCACTCTTAACATCCATTTGAAATAATTTGAAATTCATAAAACAGGCAAATGCTAATAATAGTCTAATTACTTTAAGTCTAGCAATAGGAGCAAAAATTTTATCAAAATCAATCATTTCCTCCTGATTGTAGCCTCTAGCAACTAGCCTAGCTTTATTTCTAACAACAATACCATTTTCATCTAATTTATTCCTAAATATCCATTTAGTGCCATAATTGAAACATTAGATGGTCTTTCTATAAGTGTCCAAACATTATTTTATCAAATTGAATTAGTTCTTCTTGCATAGCATTGATCCAATTAGAGTCTTTTTCAGCTTCTTCAAAATACTTAGGTTCTACTTCAGATACAAATGCTATATAATCACATTTATTTCTAATTGAGGCTCGAGTTCTTATCCCTTTAGATGGATCACCTAAGATTAATTCCTTAGGATGTCCATGAGCATACCTCCACTCCTTAGATAGATCTTGATGCTTTGGAGTGTCATCTTCTTTTTCATTCTTATCTTGATCTTCTTCATTTGGTTAAGGTTGATCATTCAATGTCAGCTTCTGAAGCTTGTCAACACCTGCATATTTATCAGATGTATCCTCTTTTCTGGAGGATTTGTTAGTAGATTCTTTAAAGACAATAAGTACTGACTCTTCTACAACCAAAGTTTGTTTATTAAAAACTCTGTATGCCCTGCTTGATGTAGAGTATCCTAAGAAGATGCCTTCATCAGACTTGGCATCGAACTTTTCAAGATGATCTTTTCCATTGTTCAAAACAAAACATTTACAACCAAAAACTCAAAAATATTTCAAAGTCGGTTTTCTTTGGTTCCAAAGTTCATATGGAGTTTTCTTTAAAATAGGGCGGATTAAAACTCGATTTAAAATATAATAGGCTGTATTAATAGCTTCAGCCCAAAAATATCTTGGCAAATCATTTTCACAAAGCATAGTGCATGCCATTTCTTCAAAAATACGATTTTTCCTTTCTACTACCCCATTCTGCTGAGGTGTCCTAGGTGCAGAAAAATTATGTACTATTCCTTTTTCATTACAAAAGTTTTCGAAATCTTGATTTTTAAATTCAGTTCCATGATCACTGCGAATGCAAACAACTGAAACACCTTTTTGTTTGAAACTTTTCGATAAAACTTTATGAAAGCTGAAAATGATTCATCTTTTTATGCCAAAAAGAAAATCCATGTAAATCTCGAAAAATCATCCATAATGACTAATCCATGTCTCTTGCCTCCTAGACTTGATGTTCTAGTTGGTCCAAAGAGATCCATATGAAGTAGTTCAAGTGACCTACTAGTAGTTACAAATCCTTTTGGTTTGAAAGAAGTTTTGACTTGTTTACCAAATTGACATGCTTGGCAAATCCTATCTTTTTCAAAACAAAGTTCAGGTAAATCTCTAACTAAATTCTTTTTATAAAGTTTTGAAATAAGATACATACTAGCGTGCCCTAATCTTCTATTCCATAGCCAACTAATCTCATCTTTAGTAGAATTCACTGCAACAAGGCATTCTCCATTGGGCAAAGATAGATCATCTAGGTCTACCAAATAAACATTTCCATGCCTTTTTTCAATGAATTGTACTCCATTTATATCCGAACTAGCAATCATGCAATTTGATGATTTAAAAACTACTTAAAAACTTTTATCGCAAAACTGACTAATGCTTAAAAGATTATGTTTCAAATCATCGACTAAAAGTACATTATTAATACTACTAGAAAGAGTTATGTGAACCTTATCAATACCAATGATTTTTTCTTTACCATTATCACTGAAGGTCACACTCCCTCTATTCAAAGCTTCAAGAGAAGTGAATTGCTTCATATCTCTAGTCATGTGCCTTGAGCAACCACTATCAAGATACCAAAGTTTTTTATTCTCCTTGGTTGCATGACACATCTGCAATAAAATCAAGCTTTGTTTTTAGGTACCTAAGCTAACTTGGGTCCTTTAGGATTAGCATTCAAAATGGTTCCTTTTGGAACCCACACTTTATCAAAAGAATTGATTTTTCTTAAATTACATTGAAATGATTTATGTCCTAACTTTTTGCAAGTAAAACAAGTAATGCTAGATGATGCAGGTACAAAAATATTTTTGAAATACTTTTATTTCTTCTATGGTTTATATCCTAATCCTGCCTTATTAAAAACTGCTCTTTGATTGTTTAAAAGTAGGTTTAACTTTTCTGAACTGTAAGTGAGTTTCTCAACAAAAAGTTTTATCTTTTCAAGTTCATTTTTGTACTTGACATTTTCAAGTTCTAAATCCTTGTTTTTCTTTAAAAGATCATTATTTGAAATAACATTTTTAGGTCTTTTCAAAACTTTATTTTTCATAGATAAAGCATTGTTTTTCTTTTCTAAAATATCTAATTTAGATTTCAAAATACTAACATCATTTAGTAAAGAATTGGTTTCAAAAGAGAAACTATTTGCATGCTTTTTCAATTTCTTGTTTTCAGATAAAATCAGTTTATAATCATGCATGAGTTCATCAAAGGCATTCCTAAGTTCATCAAATATAAAATCAATTTTGGTGTCAGAATTTATCTTATCATTGTTTTGATATGCCATTAAGCAGAGATTTGCAACTTCGGTTTGCTCTTCTTCAGAACTGGAGTCTTCGCTGTCACTTCAAGTGGCTGTCATGGCTTTCTTCCTTAATTTCTTTCTAGATTTTTTAAGGAGAGGACAATCAAACTTGTAGTGTCCCGGCTTCTTGCACTCGAAGCATATAGGTACTTCCTTCTCCTTTTCCTTTTCTTTTTCTTTCTCTTTTTCTTTTTCTTTTTCTTTGGATTGATATTTCTTTTTATAAGGAAATTTCCTCCTCTTCAAGAATATTCTAAACTTTCATGCAAGGAGGGCTTCTTCACCTTCATCTTCATCTTCATCTTCGGACTCATTTATTAAGGATTCTTCTTGTATGTTTGACTTAAAAGCAATCCCCTTCTTCTTGTCCATGTCCATTGATTTTTATTTTAGATTAAGCTTATAAGTCATGAACGATCCAACTAGCTGCTCAAGAGATAACTTGTCAAAGTCCTTGGCTTCTTGAATTGCGATCACCTTTGGATCCCATAATGTTGGAAGTGACCTAAGAATTTTATTTACAAGATCAGCATTAGACATAACTTTTCCAAGACTTCTCATATCATTAACAATATTTGTGAATCTTGTGTACATGTCAGTGATTGATTCATTAGGTTCCATTTGGAACATCTCATAAGTGTGCACTAATATATTTACTTTAGTATTTTTTACTTGATCGGTACCCTCATGGGTAACTTCAAGTGTCCCATATTTCTTTGGTAGACATGCATGTAGATATCCTATTAAATTCACTAGGATTTAATACACAATAGAGGAGATTCATTGTCTTGGCATTGATCTTAGATTGTTTAATGTCATTTTCATCCCAATCCTCTTCGAGCTTTGGGATGGAAACATCATTAACCACTATCGAAGGAATATGAGGACCTTTATCAACTATTTTTCACAAATTGTAATCAATAGAATGCATATAAATTCTTATCCTAGTTTTCAATAAATATAATTTGATCCATTAAAAAATGGAGGTCTATTTGAGGCTTGTCCCTCAACTATACTAGTACCAATTGGGACTGTCATAGATCTTTACTCAAGGCGGTAAAGCCTATACACTAAGAACAGGGCTCTGATACCACTTGTTGCCCAGTAAGCAACCCAAGAGGGAGGGTGAATTGGGTCTCTAAAAACTGAAACTTAATATTACTTGATACTAAGTAATGCAATCCAATTCAGCAAATATATTAGCAAGGTACTATCAATTCAATTGTAATGCTCTAAAATAAAAATGTAGCAGAAATAAAGAGCAATAAGTAAAGAGCAAGGAGAGAGAGATCAAGCAATCATAAAGACCAAGAAATATAGTGGTTCGGTGCAATCCAATGCACCTATATCCACTCCCCAAGATTTCCTTAGGAATTCACTGTAATCACATCGATTATAGTTGATTAGTTTTGCGGGCTCACTAATCAAAAATCCAACTTATTTTCACAAGGCCAACAAGTCAAAACCTCTCTTGGTTTTACGGGCTAACCAAGAACCTAATTAGTTTTCACAAGGCTAACCAACAACCTCCTTGGTTTTTCGGGCTAACCAAGAACCTTAGTGGTTTTGCAGGCTAACCACCAACCTAATTGGTTTTCAAGGCTCACCAATAACCTTACTTGGTTTTACAATAGGCTAACCAAGAACCCTTATAAGAAATATAGTTTAAAAGTAAAGAACCAATGTAAGCTTTCTAAAACAAAGTGGATATCTCTTTGTAGCTCGATGTAGAGTTACTTTCAACTCGTAGAAGCTCTTGAATGCCCAAGAATGGATGATCTTTAATACTCTTGAAAGCTTTTGAATGCTTGGAGGCTTCCTTTAGCTTGAGAGTAGTTGAAACTTCAATGACTAGGAGTTAAAGCTCACTTTTCTTCTCTCTTCTCAAAACTCTTTAATGGTCTTAAATATCATGTGTTTTGATTTGATTTTGAGC
Organism: Areca catechu; assembly: GCA_021397845.1. Classification (NCBI taxonomy): domain Eukaryota; kingdom Viridiplantae; phylum Streptophyta; class Magnoliopsida; order Arecales; family Arecaceae; genus Areca; species Areca catechu. The sequence continues at coordinate 118,627,618 of CM038044.1, read as the reverse complement.
ATATAAATATTTTTCCAAGGTCTCAAAATCGGTTTCTAGCCGTTAGACTTGAAAAACTAGCCATTGGGGGGTAATTTGGGTGAGTTCTGCATTTGAAAAACTAGCCGTTACTGTTGCCAGAACTTCATATGTCGATACTTCAGGCTATGAGTCGACACATAAGGTCGATACTTGATCTTCTTGAGTCAACACCTAGTTCAAATTGCTTCATTCTGATTCTCTAGAAATCTCAGATATGTCGACACTTCCTCAGTTGAGTCAACACCTTGAGTCAACACCTTGCTTCCATGTGTCGATACTTCAGCTGTTCCTTCAACTTCTGCAAGTTCTGTGGCTTGAAAGTCTCAGGCGATGTGTTGATCATGTGTCGACACTTTGAGTTGACACTTCAGGTCCATGTGTTGACACTTCATTTGTGCCATTTGAAACATTGCTGCATACCAGCCTGAGTCGATACTTCATCTCCATGTGTTGACACTTCATGTCATATATCGACACTTTGAGTCGACACTTCTTTGAGAACTTCATAAAAAGGCCTGAACTTTTAGCTAAAACATATTTTCATTTAACTTAGCCATCCAATTAACCATCTCTTGAGTATCCAAGTCTTCTTTGAGCAATCTTTTCATTCAAACTTGGCTTCTTCAAAACAATTGAGCTTCTTCAAATTTGTAAGCACATTTTCAATAAAAACACACTCAAAGCAAATCATTAGTCATCACTTATACTTAACCATTTTGCTTATCATTAAAATTAATTAATGGAGTCAACAGACTTGAATATAAGCTAGAGCAAGAAAATACCACCAATGCTAAGCCAGTAAAGGAAATTGATTGTTGAAGAAGCCCTTAAGGAGGCTCAAGAAAAAATTGACCGATAAAATGATACAATAATAAAGGTTGGAAATAGAATAAAAGGGCTTGAACACCAAGTAATCAGGGCTGAAAAAGACTTTGCGCATGCTCAGGATGAAGTAAAATACATGAGGAAAGCACAGGAGGAAGAAAAAGGGAAGAAGAGCCAAGGTCCCTCCCCAACCAAGGCTCATTCATCAAGGAGCCCCTTTCCTTAGCAAGCAGATACTTCAGCCAGTGGCACTAGCTCAATCGAAAGAGAGACTCAAGTGACCAGGGAACTATCCAAACTTTGAGATAAGCTCTGCTTGGCAACCTCAAGGGTTAAGTGTGTAAAGGTGCTACTGAAGAAGGAAGAAGACCAGAGCATACACCTCTACCACTAGATCGTAGATTAGAAGCTCATGGCCAAGTTTGCTAATAAGAAGGCAGATAGGTTGGAGAAGATGGGAGCTAAGGCCATAGAAAAGGCTTGTAAGAAGAGTTTCTTTGCAGGCTTCGAGCGATTCAAGGTGATGGCCTAAACCTTTCTTCCCAATCATGGTGCTAAACTTCTAAGAGCTGACCCTTCTAATGGGAGTCTAAAGGCTATATTGATGACTGTGTGGGGGCATTTGTAAAGACTTCCTGGCAAGTTTTTTCATTGGCCAAAGTCTATGTGGCCATGCAAACTAAAGAAGTCGATGTCTGAATCTCCCTACAAGTTGCCAATCTGTCTAAGGCTAACAAGGCTCCGGGCCCAAATAAATGTATCTATTTCTATTCTTTTTCTTTTTTTGGATGTATTTCTTTCTTTCTTTCATGTATGTAATCAAACTTCAGAACTAATAAAAATGATCTTTTTTGGAACCTTTGTATCCTTGAATTTTGGGTTTATTGTGCCTTAACCACACCAACTAAACTTACCATGTCAAATGTTACTCTAGTCAAACTATCTGCAATTGAACTTGCATTATCAAACTTTAAGTTGGTCAGAACATCTATGAATAGGCCACTCCAAAATATAATATGAAGTTTGAGCCATAATCTGAAGTAAAAGTATCCTAATCCAAAATCTGAGCTAGGGCTTAGATAAATTCCCATGAAAGTTCTGGGTATTTCTTGTAAGAATTTAAATCACTTCCACGTAGTGGGCACTCATGATAAGCCTTTTTGAATAATATCCAAAGCATGAAAGTTCTGGGTATTTCTTGTAAGAATTTAAATCACTTCCACGTAGTGGGCACTCATGATAAGCCTTTTCGAATACTATCCAAAGCATGATTCACCTTCCACTATCATTAACTACCATATCTACCATAGTAATTGTGTCTAGCAGGAGAGTGTCATGTGTCAATTATTTAGCCATTCTCTACCTATCTACACCTTTTTGCCATCCTTTGCATTAATTCTTTGGGGGAATGCATGCTACCAAGGGCTCCAGCTTTGGGCTTCATTTAAAAGGCCATAAGGGTCCCTTAGGGTTTTTCAATCACTTCTCACCTCTTGCTGCAAACCCTAAGCTCTCCTGTTTCTTTTGTCTCTTTCTTATTCCTGTAACTCTTTTTCAAACCTTCTTCTTTTTTTAATTTTCAAAATAAGTGCCTCTGAAGAATCTCTAGCTTTAGTGGTTGTTGATCCCTGGAATGATTTTGATGATCACAAAATATTGGAGCATGTATTTGATACTAATTCTTTCAAATTACTTGAGAAGTTTTTACAAGAAATTGGTTCCCTTAGCACGAATCAGGAAAGACATCCCGTCCATGGCACAGGACACCGCCGCATGCGCCTGCTAGCCCAGTGAAGGTCCCGAGGCAGGCGCCCAATGGTCACCTTGGCTATAAAGAACGTTCGACACCCCCGAAGGGGAAAGGTATGCAAACACAAACACAAGTGCAAGCTTATCCAGAGGGCAAGGCACCAGCAAAAAATCCAAGCAAGGGAAAAAGGAAAGGCCACATAAAGAATCCCTCTAGCTCGGCCACCATTCTCCTGATGCACTTGCACCCCACTCTCACACTACTCACCCCTCCTAGTGTGGAGTCCTTCAAGAGGGGCTCGACCAGGAGGATCTGTTCCCCTGGATCATCACTGACTTGACCATCGGAGTGCCCCCACCGAAATTCCCGATCCGGATCACTAACCCCTGTTTTGCAGGTCCAGAACCACAGGGCCGCCAGGTAGCAGAGGAAGTGCACTTCGGTGCCAATAGTAGCTACAGGCCACAACGATCTTGGCGGCAACAGATTGGCACACCAGGTAGGGGGACTGATCTGGATCACTCCAGACCAGTCAACCCCCTCGACTATGGCAAAGAAGAATTTGCTCTTCCATCCCTTGATGGAAGAGGGGAGCTTAAATTTAATGCGCCTCAGGAGAGAAGACAAGGACCACCACCCATCCTCGGTGGGGTGGCGCTTCAGGGTGAAGAATGCCCTAAACAAGAAAAATCGGGCAACGAACCCGTGGGAGTGGCAGAGTACGATGAAGGAGAAGATGGTCCTGATGGCATTCGAGACTAGCTGAGCGAGAACCAGACGGTAGTTGCACAGCATAGACATGAAGAAGGGATGAAAGGGGAACCAGAGCCCTCCCGAAAAGGTCTCCTCATAAAAGGTGATCTGGCCTGGGCTACTCGAAGTGACCTTGTACCCTGGTCGGGGGATCAGAAGCCGAACGAAGTGTGGGATGTTGTAGACATCCTGGATGGTCCCTAGCTCCACAGCAGAAATTGTCGATGCGATCCCATTGGGACCTATTGACCGGACAGACTCAGAGACAGGTTCGGATGGGGGAGGAAGATGAGAAGGATGGAAAGAACCAGCCCTGGTTCTCTAATGGATATGGGGCCAGGAGGATGCCTCCTACTGAACTCGAAGCGCACCCTACCCCCCTCCTCATAGGATGAAGAAGATGGCATCCTCGGCTTAGAAGGACCGGCTTCATTCGGATTGGTGGAAGGACGGAAGCCCAGACCAAAATGAGACATCTTCAAAAGAAGAAGCAAGGAACCTAAGGAGCAGAAGGGACGGACTCGGCTGGGGGAAGGCCCTAGACTCAGAAGAGGGATCCTATTGTGATGGGAAGAAGAAGAAGAGAAGGAAGACTAACCTGGTTCCATAGGGGGACTGAGGTAATCAGGAAGAAGGGGAAGCTTGGGTACTGCAGCAGGCGTGAAGAATTCGAAAGAATAGATGTTTTGGATAAAAACTTTTCATTTCGAAGCGACCAGATGCATCCGTACCGTTACAACCTCTCTGCCAATGGATTCACGCCACGTGCCAACCATCGGTAAGAAAGGCATCCTTGTCGCTCTGGGTTCTGTGCCGGTAATAACTACTCCTCGGACGTGGCCACGTGGCACCCCCGCAATGGCCTTAGGAACCGTCTCGCGAAGCACTGGCGATCATGGCCATAATTGCGCTGGATCTTCACCTTTCCACGTCAGCGATGCAATTACTCCCTTCGACCCAGGTGCCGTGCACTAACGAGCCTCGGAAGTGGGGGACAAATGATGTGGCATGATCGCTGACATGGAGTAACAGTCAGATGCCATTCAGATACTCTACTCGGGCTCCTTTGTCGGGCTGAGCTCCCTTAGGATAACAAGGTCGCCTGCCGAAGCCGAGCTTCGCCCTCCGCCAGGTCGGGCCCGCCAGCCCGAGATGCTTAGGCTGGAGCCGAGCGGCATCCCCCAGATCGAGCCCCTCGAGATCGAGCCCCGTGGTACGGAGTCAAGCTCAGCCCTCCTTCACCATGTGGAGTCTCTCCAAGATCGAGCCCTCTAGGCTGGGGCCGCGGTCTGCCCTCCGCCAGATTGAGCCCCTCGAGATTAAGCCCCGTGGTACAGAGTTGAGCTCAGCCCTCCTCCGCCATATGGAGTCTCTCCGAGGTCAAGCCCTCTCGGTCGAGGTTGTGCTCTGCCCTCCACCAAATCGAGCCCCTCGAGATCGAGCCCTGTGGTTCAGAGTCGAGCTTAGCCCTCCTCTACCACGTGGAGTCTCTTCGAGGTCGAGCCCTTTAGGTCGGGGCCACGCTTTGCCCTCTACCAAATCAAGCCCTACCTCTTCTGCTCGGCCTCCAGCTCGAGCAAAGACACCGACGAGCAGAGAGACAGCACCATCACCCTAGGACACCGGTGAGCGACCTGAGGATTGCAGCAAGATGCCCACCAGGCCGTAATAACTGCTCGTGGCTCCCACTTGCACCAGAAAGGGGAGGAGTTCTCCGATCAATGTGCCACGCTCTTCACCAACCACCTGAACCACCCAGAAGAGGAAGTCAACCAGGATATTCGAATCCCAGGGGCGGTGGCCCCCCGATCGAGGCATCGCTAGGCTTCCCAAACGGGGCGACAAGGAGGAATGTCAAAACACATGACAGCTTCCCTTAGTATGAAGCAGGAAAGATGTCCTGTCCATGGCATGGGACACCACCGCACGTGCCTGCCAGCCCAGCGAAGGCCCCAAGGCAGGCACCCAACGGTCACCTTGGCTACAAAGAACATTTGACACCCCCGAAGGGGGGAGGCATGCAAACACAAACACAAGTGCAAGCTTAACCAGAGGGCAAGGCACCACCAAAAAACCTAAGCAAGGAAAAAAGAAAAGGCCACATAGAGAATCCCTCTAGCTTGGCCACCATTCTCCTGATGCACTTGCACCCCACTCTCACACTACTCACCCCTCCTAGTATGGAATTCTTCAAGAGGGGCTCGACCAGGAGGATCTGTTTTCCTGGATTGTCACTGACTTGACCATCAGAGTGCCCCCGCGGAATCTCCGGCCTGGGTCACTAACCCCTATTTTGCAGGTCCATAACCACAGGGCCGCCAGCAGCAGAGGAAGCGCACTTCGGTGCTAACAGCAGCTACGGACCACGACGATCTTGGCGGCAACACTAATTAATTTTCAAATATTAATTAATAATTATTTATTTATTTATTTATAACTTTTGTATAGGATAAATTATTATCATATTTATAATTTTGCCACTAGATGATTCTCAATCATCGGTCAACCATCATAATCAATCAAAAACTTCTATTGTATGTGACCTCATAGGTTCAAAACCTAAGTCGGTAGCTCAGGAATGATTTCTAAAACTAATCAATGAAACCATTTAATAATAGTGTCCAACATCCGGATAGGTCAAATGATGGCAAAGCAACATTCAAGAATCCAGGTTATGATTACCGTATAATTTTTCCTTTAACCTAATACTCAAGATGAATTCAGAGTCTACTGCTAACTTTGAATAAGCATATCCAAATATATCTCAACATACTAAATCTTGTGACTTCTCACCAGGATTATCTAGGCCTAGATTTTGTTAAATTGAAACACTATCAAGCATTTTCTCCAACAACTTGGAGTGGTTAATTCTTTCTTGGCTCAACATCGACTTAATAAGTACTTGACTACAGCCAAAAACCTTTTATCACTGAATTAAAAATCTAGGTAGTCCAGCATCTAAGTGCAGTGAATTGCTTGCTAAGTCACCATGATAGTTTCAGGTCGAAGGGATGATTATACTCATACCCTTTCTGCAAGATACTCTTGATAGCAGATTACTCCACAGAGTTGGTCACTTTTAGTGAGATGTATCCTTACACTTACCTACATGCCATGCCAATGTCTCGACATTTCTTAGTTAAGAGGACGACCAACCTATATGGCACACAATGACCTATTCTCGATTAACGTTGTCATCCTATGTAACAACATATCATTTGATCCTGAACTGATTTAAAAATCACTTAATAAATCTTATTTATTAAATCGATATAGTTCTAAGGACTTCAACACATTAGAGTCACAGGAAGATGACAAAAAATGCTAAGTTGCTAAAAACAATATTTATTTTATTGATAATTCATATATATTTACAAAAAAAGTCAACCATCTATAATCTAGATGATTGACTTTAGGATATTTTTTTCAACTCCCACTTGAACTAGAGTCAATTGAAATAGTATCGTATACCCATCTTCTTCTTGTGATCATCGAACTCTTTAAGTAAAGGCTTTAGTAAATGGGTTGACCAGATTCTCCTTTCTATCGATCTTCTACAGGTCGACATCATCTTGTTTCACAATCTTTAGACAAGATGGTAGCGATGCAGAACATGCTTGGTCTGCGATGTGCCTTTGATTTCTTTGCTTGAGCAATGGCTCTAGTACTATCACAGAACAGAACACCTAGACCATTATGGAGGGTGCCACTCCAAGCTTGATGATGAACTTCCACAACCATACAACTTTCTTTATAGCATCAGATGCTGCAATGTACTCCATCTCGCATATAGAATCAACCACAGTATGATGTTTGAAACTTTTTCAGCAAATAGTTTCTCCATTAAGGGTAAAGACATAACCTGACATACTTTTACTATCATCCCAATCTGATTGAAAAGTCAGTATAATCGACTACTTTTATGTCAAAATCTTCATAAACTAACAATTAGTCTTAGTATTTCTTAAATATTTAAGGATAGTTTTTATGACCTTCCAGTAGTTCTCACCTGGATTAGATTGGTATCTACTCACTACTCCTAGAAGTAAGCCACATCTAGTCACGTACATATAATGGCATCATAATGGATCCCACAACTGAGGCATGTGGAATCCTACTAATATGCTCTCTCTCTTGAGAAGTTGTTAGACAATTCTTAGAGAGAGTAATTTTATAGCATTTCTTGAAATTTACCATGCTAAATCGCTTTAGCACAATATCAATGTACATCAACTAGGATAACCTTAGCAACCTTTTAGATCATCCCTATAGATCTTCATCCTAAGAATGTAAGTTGCTTCTCCCAGATCCTTCAGGGAGAATTGGGATGATAGCCAAACCTATATTCCCTGCATTGCAAAAATGTCATTCCCAATTAAGAGAATGTGATCCACATTCAAAACAAAAACATATAATTATTGAACTATTAGCCCATTTGTATATGTAGGGCTCTTCTCCATTCTTAACAAAGCCATACATTTTAATCACCTTATCAAAATCATGTTCCAACTTTGAGATGCCTACTTCAATCCATAAATTGATCGTTGAAGCTTGTACACCTTTGATTCATCTGTGGATATGAAACCTTCAAGTTGTGTCATATACATCTCTTCTTCCAACTTTTTGTTTAGGAAAGCAGTTTTCATATCTATTTGCCATATCTCAAAATCAAGATGCATTACTATCATAAGCATAATCCGAATGGACTTAAGCATTGCCATGAAAGAAAATGTCTCGTCATAGTCAATACCATAACATTGGCGATATCCCTCGGCAACTAGATAGACTTTATAGGTCTCCACTATCCCATCTACGCCTCTTTTCATTTTGAAATCCACTTATATCTAATGGGTTTTACCCCTTCAGGTGGATCAACTAGTGTCCACATAGTATTGATCTCCATGGACTCCATTTCAGATTTCATGGCTTCAAGCCATTTTTTAGAGTTGGAACTTTGCATCACACCCACGTAGGTAATCGGATCCTCGTTATTTTCATCAAGTTCAATAAGATCACCATCCCAGACCAAGAAACCATAGTATTTATCCAGTTGACATGGTACTCTACCGAATTTTCTTAAGGTTTCCTCTATAATAGGCTCAGGTTTGAAGTAATCAAATTCAATTGAATTGGCTCAGTTAATTATATCAATTTTTCTATCTATCGAACTTCTTCAAGTTCAACCTTAGAGGAATTAGTTCTTTTTTTGAGAACTTCTTTTCTAAAAAGACTGCCTTATTACTAACGAACACTTTATATTTCTTAGTATGGTAGAAGAAATAATCCCTAGTTTCTTTCGAGTACCCTATAAATGTGCACCTATCAGATTAGGCTCAAGCTTATTTATTTTCAATCATTTAATATAACCTGGACATCTCCAGATCCTAAAGTGTGAAAGTACTGGCTTACATCCTATCCATATTTCATATGATATTTTATCTATAGACTGACTAAGAACTTTATTTAGAATGTAACAAGCCAACTCTAGTGTATATCCCTAAAAGGAGATAAGCAAACTCACAAATCCTATCATGGACCGAACCATATCTAATAGGATTCGATTCCTTCTTTTAGACACTCCATTATACTGAGGTGTCCCGAGAGGAGCCAATTATGAGAGAATCTCATTCTCTTCCAAATATGTCATAAACTCATTAGTAAAATATTCACCTCCTCGATTAGATTGAAGGGTTTTGATATACTTGCCAATTTATTTCTTTATTTCATTACAAAATTGTTAGAACATCTCAAATGACTCAAACTTATGTCTCACCAAGTAGACATACCCATGCCTTAATAGATCGTCAGTAAATGTGATGAAGTAGTGATACCACCTATAACTAAAGTGTTCATGGATCCACATACGTTTGTATGTATTAGATTCGGAACCTTAGTGGCTCTTTCATCCTTTTCAATAAAAGGTGACTTAGTCATCTTTTCAAAAAGACAAGATTTGCAAGTTGGTAATGACTCAAAATCATTAACCTCAAGGATTCTCTCTTTAGATAACATGTTCATCCTATTCTATTAATATAACCTATCCTATAATACCAAAGGTAGACATCAAATATATTTTCTATCCTAGGCCATTTGTTGGATGTATATATTACATTCATGGGCTATGATAAAACATAAATATCATTCTCAGTTGTCTACATATTATAGTAACACCATATTCAAAATAATATTACAATAACTATCTTTTATTGATAAATAATAATCATTTTTGGCCAAAAGGCCTACAGGGATCACATTCAACAAAAAACTAAAACAATTGTGACAATTACCTAAAACAATGATACTAAAATCAATCAAAAATAAACTTGACGATTATATAGCTAGAACTGGAAAAGTCTTCCATCTCCAACATTCAAGAATTTCTTGCCATCTTTGAATATTCTACTGACTTGAAGTCCCTACAATGAATTGCAAATATTAATAGGACTTCCAGTATCCAATACCCAGGTAATAGTATCATAAATAGAAAAATTATAACGTATTATCATATAAGTACCTTGTTCAACAATGCCTTATTGATTCTTCATCTTCCTTGGCTGTTCGAGACTAGCAAGGCAATGTAAAGAGGATAATTTATCTTCTAGTATCCCTATTTCTTATAGTAGAAGAATTAGTTTGAGTCTGGCCGGCTTTCAACTTTTGATCTGACCTAGCTTAGTCACTGGAGTACTTTGTACCTTTTTTTATTTTCTTTCTTTCCTTTCTTAAAGAGATGATGTCTTGTTGAACCTCCCACTACATTCACTAATCCCTTATAGAGCTTATGATCCTTCTCTTAGGTCTATAGTAATCCCAATATATCATTGTAGTTTACTATAGGCCGAGTCGTTCGATAATGATCAAGGAAATCTATGCAGGACTTCGACAAAGAATTGAGGATGCATCTTTCCCCGGCTATTCATGCAAAGAAAAACTAAGTTTGCTTAAGTGCTCAATCAGTTTAATCATGTACAATACATGATCAGTGACCGATGCCCCTTCCCTCATCCTAGTATTGAAAATGGTACAAGACATTTTGTACCTTTCAATATCGTTGGGAGTGTCGAAGGATTCTTTCAATACTTGAAGTATGTCCTCTGGCTGAGCATCCTTAAATTTGTGATTCAGTTCTTCATTCATGGATGCTTGCATAATGCAACAGACCATGATTCAGTCACTAAGCCACTTTGGTAAGTATCTCGGACCGTATCATGAGAGTTTTAAGCAGGCTCCTCAGGTGCCGGATCTGTCAACATGTATAAGATATGTTTATGCTCTATGACTATTTTTAGCTTTCAATACTAGCTATCAAAATTAGATCCCATTAGTTTTTCATTGTTTAGTAATAAACAGTGTGACAGTGGTGGCTATATTAATATGAAAAGAGAACAAAATCTAATTAGTATATGAATCATTTAATCTTAAAGATCTGAATTTTAGTTTAAAGGTTCTCTCACTATTTTGATCAAATTTTAGCCTCTACCTCTAATTTGAGGAATTTCACCAATTTCTTAGTAGGTATCAGAATCCAATAGACTACACGTGAGCCCAACTTTGGCTAGCTAATCCATGTATGTCTAAAGATAGGTTCTTAATTAATTATTTCTCTAAAAAAATTTTGATAATAATTTTATCCCTTCAACTAAACAATAAGCCTTTAGGCTATCATTGGAAGTCCTAGTTAGGTCCAACCATTAACATGACAAGATAGAGTGCTTCTAGCCAACAATTTTCAAGCCCAACTTTGGCTTGATAACCTAACCATCATTTAGAAAGAAGTGACTAGGTCAACATAATATGAATCATAATTTCAATAGCCAAATGAGCACCAGATCTTTGGACTTTCAATGATCATCCTAACTATGGACTCATTATCATTCTCTTAATGGAAGGCCATGACATAATTATCTCCATAATTTTGTTACTTAAAGAACCTAATAATTTTAGAGGGTTTAATTAGAGAAAAGAGAAGAAGACATAAACTAATCAATAATCCTCCCATTGACTTCATCAATCAATGAGGATCGAATCACATTAGTCCAAGGGCACCTAGATCAGTTAAACTGATCTTCCTTACTAACATGGATTTGCTTTAATCGATAAGCTATCTAATCAAAATCCGATTGACCAAATTGGCTAAGTGAGATCGATAGGAGGTTCCGCCATTAACCTCTTTCCTTAGACACCAATTGGTTCATCAATTTTGATTAAATGGACTAACCTAGGAACTTAAGTCAACCACTGAGCCAGAATCAGGTCCACTTAATAAAATGGACTTGATCAACCTATTACTATAGAATTGATCTAGAGACACTTTGACCTAATCCTAATCAACTTTTGGTTAGTTTAAATTAACTTCTCTAATGTCCATATTAATCCAATTCCAATCTTGGTCTAACCCGGTTATTTGACCTAATTTGAGCTAACCCAAAACCAAAGTCTTATGAATTGACTTTTGATCTTTAATTCACAATTTTAGATACAATCAACTCTTATTTTTAGCACTAATCATGATTTATTTTGCTAAAATCGGATCTACATATTCATCATATATCGATAAAATAATTTTAGACCTAGACTACGCATTTTAATACAATTGCTGAAATTAAGTTTACAATTTATGTTCTAAACATAAAACTTGATGTAAATAACTTAATTTTATATTAATAACAGTAAAATAATTAAGATTAAACTACTAAAAACTAGATCTCAATTATTAAAATAATTTTAATAAAATTATCATTTTACCTTACTTGTTCATAGGATATAATCATAATAGCATCCCTACATGCCATAAGAGACCCCATTGAATGGGAAGAGAGGGCCTTTAAATCCTATTTTTCTTCTATGATCGAATGAACATGGTGATCAACCTAATCTGAAATAGTTACTTAGATTAAGATTCAAATCTATATCTAATCAAATCATGTCAAGAAGCTAGAGCTCTGATGCCACTGTTAAAAAATTAGGATAGAATTTCGTGCATAAATTTTTTTAAACCAGTAGAAGCATATTAGATTATAAAAGTAGTTTTAATCACTAAATCATATATAAGAATAATTCTAAAAGCCTACCTTATATGGTCAAGACAAGATATGAATAGAGTATAGATACTAAAATTAAAATCAGCATGCATCAATCTAATCGATGCATGTTATAGATCTAATCTATAAATATAAATAAGATTGAATCCCATATCTCATCATGGATCGATGAACACCACTATTGATGAAGCATGATAGAAGATCTAGATATTACCTTATGGCCATATAAGATGTCTGGCTTCTATAAAAAGTCCATATGAAGTCCAGAGAGTGCTAGCTCTATGTGAAGGTTATGGATGGCTAATCTAAAATGATGCAGGATGACTCTAAGAATGCTAAATATGCAGTAAAAATAGCAAACTAATTTTTTTGTGATTTTTAGATTTAGGTTTGATGGCTAATTTTCAAAGCAAAGTAAAAAACTAGCAGGCATTTAGCAATTCTAAGAAATCATCATATCGCAGGCTGAATCATGCAAGATAAATAAAAGACAGGACCTGAAAATTGAGAAATTTCTGGCTTAAGCAAATCAGATAATAAGAGAAGGAAAGGATTCATACCAGTCAGAGATTGAAATCCAATAGCAGAAGAGATCACTCACAACTCTGATCGGAGCCTCGAAGAAGAAGCCTTATTTCCCTTGAATCTGATGGCGGATCTGGACGGTCCGGGTAGCAAAGAAGGCCTCCTCAGGGGAAGGGAAGCACCTCGGAGATCCTACAAGCATCAAGGATCATCAAAATAGCAAGTAAGAAAAAAAAAAGGAATTAGGTTTAGAAGAAATCAGGTTATGGTTTAAAGCTGGGCTGTTTAAAGTTTGTTGAAGATCTCCCTACTTGGCGGCCTAGGGCACTCCTTCTTGGACATGTGAAGGCTTGGATGGCAATGATTTAGGGTGTGGAAGGATGCTAGGATAGCAAGGAATTCGTTCAAACACAAAAACACAACCTAAAGAACCAAAACAAAACACCAATACAAGGTAATAACTCAAAATTTCAGCAAGTTGTATTCATAAGAAAGAGATGCTTACAAGAGAAAGATGGGGTGGGATATTTATAGAGTTCCCATGCCCTCACTAACCATAGTTACACTTGGGTTACAAGTCCTCTTCCAAATTGGAATACAAGTCCTTTCCTAGCTAGGTTAGAATTACAAAGTTTAAAAGGATTAGAAATTCTAACTACGTTAGGAATAAACTTGGTCTTCTCCTTCTTCTCTTCAACTTGGACTTGGTCAAACCTTTTTGGACATGGTCAACACTTCAAGGATGCCTAGGGGGCATGTTGGGCCTTTAGGAGCAGCAAGGGCCGGCCCAAAGGGGCTTGGGTGCATGGGTTTGGGCCTCTGGAAGCTGGGATGGCCTAGTAGCCTGGTAATAGGAATATTCCTGAAATCTTGCTTCTTAAGGGCTTGGGCTTGGCACCTGAGCTTGATTTATTTGGGCTGGGATGCAGGTGAACCTCTAGAATCATGAATGCCCTAGTTTAGGAATATGCTCTAGCATCTGGGGAGGAATCTGGACATCTGGAGGATATCTGAAAAGAATCAGGATTTTTGGAAGCATCTTGGATCCTGGGTTGTTATCCAAAATCCAATGGACTGATGTGGCTTGGTGAACTCTAAAATAATGTAGCATCTTCTCTTGTACAAAAATTGAGCTCATACTGGACTCATAACTGATGTACAGGATTCAAAATACAGACTAGGTTGAGGGTTGAGACAAATCAACTAATCTCAACTTATTACAGGACTCAATCTTAATTGATTAAAATTTGATACATGGCTAGGTAAACCAAATAGGGCCCAGTAGTTTGTGTTTGATCTTGGTGCCTCTACTAATTCTCCCGGGGTGGGAGGAACTCGACCCCATCAAGTGTGGGATAACTTGGCTCTCATAGTGCTCGAGTAGGTCTGGGTTGAGGCACTGCAGATCCTCACGGGTGATCCACGAGTCCTCAGATTATGGCCGACCTTGCCACCGACCAAGTACCTCTGATAGCCACGATTCCAGGTACATATGGCTTGATCGTCCAGGATTCTCTCAATCTTTTCCTCACTATTTGACTAATTGGTTGGTAGACACTCTGGGGTGGGTTCTCTCTCAAAGGGAGGGATAAGCTCAAGATGCTCGCTAGGTATCACTGCTGGCTCCCTAGACTCTATAAGATCTGAGATGATGAAGATGGATCTAATACCTAAATCAGGTAGTATCTCATGCACATAGGCATTGGGTCCACAGATATTCATTATCTTGGATGGGCCAACTTCGCGAGCAGAAAATTCTTTATAACTACAAAATTCCCTACAAAATTCTTTATCTCTCTTTTGGAAATTAGCCAAGTTGTTAGTTAGTTTATTAGTTATGTTCAGCTTTTGACTAATTTCTATATGCTTATGCTGTGCAGAGGGTAGTGCAGGTGTAGACATGTAACATAAGTTGTGCATTTATTGGACTCAACTAATACTTAATAGACTCGACTAGACATCCCTATCAAAGGACGTTTTATTGGACTCAAGGGACAAAACCTAATAGATTATAGACTCTTTAGGTTTGACCCTAGCATGGCACGCACAGGAGAATTTACTATGTATACTTACTAAATGCCAGAGGGTATGCAAGAAGTAAGAAGCAAACCTAATACAAAGCTTGTATGCAGTATGCTGACTTCTATAAAATGCAATCTAATAATTAGAAAATTAGGAGAAGTTTCAGAAAAAGGTAGAAATAAAAGTGGATTCAGGGTTAGTCTGATCGGGTGGAGAGTAGGAAAAGGGTTCGGGATTAATCAGATAAACTAAGAGACAAGAAAGTGCTTCAGGGATGAGTCCTATACTAATGAGGTTGATCTTATGAGGTTGAGGTATATCTACTGGGTTGGCATGATGGAAAAATGGATCACTACTTTCAGGGAAGAGATCAATGGGAGTCAAAAGAGTGAAGTCATCCCGAGAGTACTGATAAGAAATCAAGTCCTTAAATTATTTTGGCTCAGGAAATTCAGGACTAGGCTCTACAATTGGATTCTCTTCCTCTAATTGGTCTTCTATTACTGGTTCAGCTTGGGTGTGGACAGGTTCAACTAATGTTGGGTGGTCTTGTACTTGGTTATCTACTTGGTCAATTAATTCTTGGTTGGTTTCTACCTGAGTATGGTCAGGGTCAACTAATCCTAGGTCTTCTATAGGTGGGTCTTCCTCTAATTCTTCTATGGACTCATCGTCTTCATACTCCACTACCAAACTTGGGTCAGCCTCATATATTTCTCCTTCTAGGTCATCTTGGTGAACCAATGGGGTAGTAGGAGGGGTTTGGCTAAAGGAAAACTGGCTAAGGTCTGGGGTGCTGATCTTATGGGGTTCAGGCTGACTAATGGTTATGGGTTTAAAGGTTATGGGTTCAAAGGTTATGGGTTCAAATCTAGTGGTATCAATCATATAGGGTTCAGGTTGACTGAGGGATAGTGGGTTACTACTGGGTTCATATCTAGAGACTATGGGTTCCTGGGGTTCAGTCTATAGGTCTTGCCTAGGGTTCCTACTTGGTTGAATCTTTGGTTCATTTGGTCAAGCTTAGTATCAGATTGGTCAAACCTACGGTCTATTTGGATAAGCTGATTTTGAGATTGGACATTGGCTTGGTTATTTGGATAGTTAACTAGGCAAGCTGGGCTTGGGTTTGGGTATTGGCTTGGTTCATTTGGACAAGCTGTGCTAGGATGGCCTCCAAAGTGGGATTCATGGTTGGGCTGGGCTAAGGTTTGGACTTTTGATATTGGGTTCCTAATCTAGTCGTCATGCAACAAATCAAACAATCAAAATGAAATGATGCAACCAAGCATGCAAAAGAGAAAGAAAAGGCTAGTATAATCTAGAGTTTCCTAGACCTAGAGACAAAAACTGGGTGGGTCAGCTCAACTTACACCTAACCTAATAGCTAGTCCTTCCACTGGCCAGGTAGGGGATGGGAGTGTGGGAGGCCCCCCTACTTTCGCAGGGATCCAATTAAAAACCATAGCACCATTTAGGTCGTTTGACTCTGGATCCCTAGCCTTAGACACCAGCTTTCAGTAATAGCTAAAAAGTTAAATGCATTAGTTGGCCCACATAGGTCGGACCCGACCTGTTGATGTCTCCTAGCCCACTAGGGTAAATTAGGTCTAATTGATTTTAATTAGGCTTGGGTTAGTATGATGATGGTGGTTTTGGGCCCAGGACAGGTGATGAAATCCTGCCCTGGTCTGAGATTTTGAGTTGCCCTTAAGATTAGGTTAAAATGATGGCAATCGATGGCCCTGATGCAATATAAAACAATCAAAAATAAAATATATTTTTTTAATGATTTATGAAGTGTCAAGTTAGGTTTAAGTTAACTGGGATTATCAAACAAAGTTGGCTTGGGATTGGGGGTTCGAAGTTAATTAGGTTTAGGTTGAGTCATGATGCAGATTGTAGCATAAATCAGTGAATTAGGATTTCAGTTGTTACAAAGTTTGACACAGATCCCGATGTAGAAAAGAATTTTAAAAAATTTGAAATAGAGGATGAACGGTACTAATAAATCTACCAAATTTCATTTATAACAAAAATCATATGATGATGAAAACCTAGGGTTTTTTGAAATGCTGCAGAAATTATTAGGATTCTATTAGGGTTTCTATTATGCCAAATTTTAGAGAATTAGAAGTTAAGTAAAATTAATTAAAAATTTTGATAATTACTAGGACTGAACAAAGGACATGCAGTGAAAATTTCATAGAAAAATAAAATGTTTATGGTGCTAAAATAAGATGGAAACTAGACACCTAATGCAGTGGATAGAATGTAGAATTAGGGTTTGTGAATACAAAGCAAATAAAAAAACTATCCTAAACCCGCTTTGATACCAAACTGATGCGGGATGACTCTAAGAATGCTAAATATGCAGTAAAAATAGCAAACTAGTTTTGTTGTGATTTTTAGATTTAGGTTTGATGGCTAATTTCTCAAAGCAAATGGCTAATTTCTCAAAGCAAAGTAAAGAACTAGCAGGTATTCAGCAATTCTAAGAAATCATCATATCGCAAGCTAAATCATGCAAGATAAATAAAAAACAAGATCCAAAATTGAGGAATTACTGGCTTAGGATAGTTAACTTCAAGCAAATCAGATAATAAGACAAGGGAAGGGTTCATACTAGTCAGAGATTGAAATCCAATAACAGAAGAGATCACTCACAACTCTAATCGGAGCCTGGAAGAAGAAGCCTTGCTTTTCTTGAATCTGATGGCAGATTTGGACAGTCTGGGTAGCAAAGAAGGCCTCCTCAGGGGAGGGGAAGCACCTCGGGGATCCTACAAGCATCAAGGATCAATCAAAACAGCAAGTAAGAAAAAAAAAAGGAATTAGGTTTAGAAGGAATCAAGTTATGGTTTAGAAGCTGGGCTGTTTGAAGTTTGTTGAAGATCTTCCTGCTTGGCGGCCTAGGGCACTCCTTCTTGGATATGTGAAGGCTTGGATGGCAGTGATTTAGAACATGGAAGGATGCTAGGACAGCAAGGAATTCGTCCAAACACAAAAACACAACCTAAAGAACCAAAACAAAACACCAACACAAGGTAATAACTCAAAATTTTAGCAAGTTGTATTCATAAGAAAGAGATGCTTACAAGAGGGGATGTGGTGGGGTATTTATAGAGTTCCCATGCCCTTACTAACCATGGTTATATTTATGTTACAAGTCCTCTTCCAAATTAGAATACAAGTCCTTTCCTAGCTAAGTTAGAATTACAAAGTTTAAAAGGATTAGAAATCCCAACTATGTTAGGAATAAACTTGGTCTTCTCCTTCTTCTCTTCAACTTGGACTTGGTCAAACCTTTTTGGACGTCGTCAACACTTCAAGGATGCCTAGGGGGACATGTTGGGCCTCTAAGAGTAGTAAGGGGCTGGCCCAAAGGGGCTTGGGTGCATGGGTTTGGGCCTCTGGAAGCTGGGGTGGCCTGGTAGCCTGATAGCAGGAATATTCCCTGGAATCTTGCTTTTTAAGGGCTTGGGCTTGGCACCTAGGCTTGATTTCTTTGGACTGTGATGTAGGTGGACCTCTGGAATCATGGATGCCCTAGTTTAGAAATATGCTCTGGCATTTAGGGAGGAATATGCACATCTGGAGGATATCTAGAAAGAATCAGGGTTTCTGGAAGCATCTTAGATCCTGGGTTGTCACACAAAATCCAATGGACTGATGTAGCAACCTCTGACTCCTAGATGTGGCCTGGTGGAACTCTAAAATAAAGTAACCTCTTCTCTTGTACAAAAATTGGGCTCATATTGGACTCATAACTGATATACAGGACTCAAAATATTGACTAGGTTGAGGGTTGAGACAAATCAATTAACCTTAACTTATTACATGACTCAATCTTAATTGATTACAAAATTTGACACATTGCTAGGTAAACCAAATAGGACCCAGTAATCTGTATCTAATCTTGGTGCCCCCACCATAAAATATTTTTTCAAATTTTTTTTCAAATTTTTTTTCAAATTTTTTTTCAAATTTTTTTTCAAATCCTTCAAAAAGATGAGGAGATAAAGAACAAGGAGGATCAAGTCATGAAAGAAAAATAAAACCAAAAATGTTTTTCTTTATTTATTTTTTCTTCTTTCTTTCTCTCTTCTCCCTAGCACCAAGAAGAAAGGTCCCCACGCCCAACTAGTTTTCATGCCCACTCTAATATTCCTTTCCATGATTTTTTTTCTTGGTTTCTCATGGTATTTTCCTTTCCAAGTTATTTCACAATCCTAGCAAAAAGCCTCTCAAATATGCATGGAGAAAGGGATTATGATAGGACTAAGAAATAAAATTTGTATAGGATTAGTAGTTTGACTCATTTAAATTAAAATTCAAATCAATTCAAATAAATTTCAAAATTTATATAAACCTATCATAATCCAAAAGATATTGAGTGAAAGTGTCAAAACACATTTTTTGTTAGAAAAACTTCATACAAAAAATCAAGAATTTATCAAGAAAACTAGGGGCATAAGAATCAGTTTTGACTCGATCAAACTAGATACAAAACTATATTAAAATTTCTTTTAAAACTTTTCTTGGATTAATCCCAATTGGAATGGATAATATAAGAGTGATAATAATATTTTGGCACGGAGATTCTTCACACAAAAATTTATTTTTGCATGGAGAACAAAGTGGTGCAAAGAAAAAACTAGGTTCTTAGGTTTGACTTGGTCAAAATTAATTCTAATCTCATATTAATTTAGTTTGATCAATTAAAATAACTTGATTTGATCTAATTAGGCTCTAATTAAACTTAATTAATTAGAAAATTAATCAAGTCTAAATCTAAATTAAATCAAGATTAAAATTCCTTAGGATTAGGTTATTAAATAATCTAATCGACTAAAATTTAATTGAACCAAATTCAAATAGATTTGACTAAATCTTTTTGCTCGATAAATTAATCCAATTAAAATTTAATTACCAATTAATCCTTCTAATATTAATTAATAATTATTTATTTATGTATAATTTTTGTATAGGATAAATTGTTAATCATATTTATAATTTTATCACTAGATGATTCTCAATCATTGATCAGCCATCATGATCAATCAAAAAGCTCTATTATGTATGACCTTGTAGGTTTGAGCCTTGAGCTGTTAGCTCAAGAATGATTTTCTGAACTAATCGATGCAACCATCTAGCAATGGTACTCAATGTCTAGATAGGTCGAATGATGGCAAAGCAACATTCAAGAATCCAGGCTATGGTTACCATATAATTCATCTATTTGATCTAATGCTCAAGATGAATTTAGAGTCTACTGCCAACTCCAAATAAGCGCATATGAATATATCTCAACGTGCTAAATCATGTGACTCCTCATCAAGATTACTCAGACCTAGGTTTTGCTAATTTGAAACACTACCAAGCATTTAGTCTAGCAACTTGGAGTGGTCAATCCCTTCTTAATTCAACACTGATTTAACAAGTACTTGACTGTACTTAGAAACCTTCCATCACTGGATTAAAAATCTAGGTAATTTGGTATCAAAGTATAGTGAGTTGCTTGCCAAGTCACCATGATAGTCTCAGGTCGGAGGGACATTTATATCCATACCATTTTTATAAGATACTCTTGAAAGTAAAATACTTTACAAAGTTGGTCACTGTTCAATGAGATGTGTACCCTTACACTTACCTGCATGCCATACTAATATCTCCACACTACTTGGTTAAGAGGACAACCAACCTATATGGCACATAACAACCTATTCTCGATAAACGTTATTATCCTAGGTAACAACATATCATTTGGTTGGGAATCAATTTAAGAACAACTTGATGGATCCTCCTTTATCGAATCAATGTAATTCTAAGAACTTCAACACATTAAAGTTCACAAGAAGATAATAAAAAATGTTGAGCTACCAAAAATAATATTTATTTTATTAATAATTTATATACATTTACAAGAAGAATCAATCGTCTATAATCCAGATGATTTGCTTTAGTATACTTTTTTTAATAAGTTATTTAAGAAAATGGACCAAGGATATCCATTTCCAATTAGGCAAAAAGGCCAGGAGCAATAATTAAAGACAAGAGCACTGCTGGTTGCCACTGGATGACACATTCCTCTAGTAGCATCACATTTTTACACAAATTCTATTGCAACTTGCTACATAGTGGGTCAATAATAACTCTACCAAAGTATCTTACAAGCTAGGAATCTGCCTCCCAAGTGACTTTCATAGATTTTTTTATGAACTTTCCTTAATGAATGATCCATTTAGGATGGGCATAGATACTTCAACAAAGGTAGGGAGAATGATCGCTTATACAGCTTGTTATCATATATAACATAGTATGGTGCTCGGCATTTTATCTCCGAGCTATCTTCCAATTTGGTGATAATTCATCTTGTTGGAGATATTTAAAGAGTGGATCAATCCAGCTCAGCTTTTCATCAATCTGTTGGATGTGCTGAGACTCATCGAGGCTTGATTGCTTCAGTACCTCACAGTACATATCCTTTGGAGGTCAAAAGTAAGGATGCTACTAGCTTTGATAGTGCATTAGCCTTGGCATTTTTTGCTCTAGTTGCCTGCTAAATATCAAAGGTTTGAAATGATGATATCAAATCTTTTTTCTTGTCGAGTTACTTTTTTATGTTTTCTTCTCGAGCTTCATACTTACTTTTAACTCGTCCAACCATTAGCTGGGAGTTACTGAAAATAGTAAGGTGATGGACTCCCACTTTTTTGCAATCTTGAGCTCGGCAATCAATGCTTCATACTTTGCTTCATTGTTAGTAGCCAAGAACTAAAACTGTAGAGCATATTCAAAAACATCACCTTCAAGGCCAACCAATATAAGACCTACTCTTGATCCAGAAGAATTTGATGAGCTATCCACATGCAAGGTCCACTGCTCATCTAAATGGTGCGGAAACTTATCCCCTCAACCGGTGCCTCCTTCTCCTCTGGTATAAATATTCAAGGACAAAGTCAGCAAGCACCTAACCTTTGATGGAGGGCCTAGACCAAAACTTCTCATCAAATTCAGAGAGCTCAAGTGCCCACTTGGCTATCCTTCCCGATGTATCTGGTCGATGGAGGTATCTGGCCTTAGGCTGACCACGCATCCTCCTTGGCTATGGAAGCTGCCCCTATACCTTCATCAGTATTTGCTCTTGAGATGCATTTAGATGTGTGTAATTGGTATAATGCCTTGGGGGTGAATCACGGCATCCCCTAGGAGAGGACCTATTCCTCCAGTTCCTTGGAGGACTCCTGGACCTGCAGCGAGGTAGAGTGTAGGACCTCCACTGGCTTCTTAAGCTATCCCTCTTAGTAGGGGCTTGCTTTGAGCTTTCTAGCTTTCTAGCTTCTCCTCCACCTTAGGCTTGATGGGCGTCGAATGGGCATTGTGCACCTCGGCATTGGTATACTTCTCCGTCTGAGTAAGCATTTCCACGAAGTTCCATAAGTCTTCTCTAAAGAGAACGGGAAGGCATTTCTTTATTGTATGCTCTTTAGAATGATCATGGCCATGAACTAATCCAGATTGTGCACCTCTAAAGTAGCCGCATTGCAACAACTCAGGTATGCACGAAAGGACTCTCCTTTCTCCTACTTCATGCTAACCAAGTACTTAGACTCCGACATTGCTGTTGGCTACTGATGAAGTGAGAGGTGAAAGATTAGCTCATCTTAGTGAAAGAATCAATGGAGCTAGGCTTCAGACTGGAATATTAGTGCCTGGCTATCCCTTTAAGGGTAGAAGGAAAGGCTTGGCAAAGGATTCTGTCAATCGCCTAGTGGAGTAACATGAGAGTTTTGAAACTCTTGAGGTGATCCAGTGGGTCCTCTGACCTATCATAAGTCTCCAAGCAGAGAACCTTAAAGTTAGCAGGAATTGGTCCTACATTATTCTGTCGATGAAGGATGAATTAATGTTGACGTCGAACCCTTCACTATGAGTCGAGGCTTGATTTTGCAATGCCTCAATCCCTTGGTTAATCTCCTAGAGACGACACTTCATATTGGCATCTTGAGCATTATTAGCCTCAGGGGTGTTAAGGTGGCGATCCCCCAAGACATCGCCACCTCAACACTCTGTGGCTTGATTTTGCAATATCTTGATCTCTTGGTTCATCTCCTAGAGATGCCGCTCCATATTGGCATCTTGAGCATTATTAGCCTCAAAGTGTTGAGGTGGTGATGTCCTGGGGATAGAACCCTATTCAGAATGAGAAGTGGGTGATCATCTTCGAGCCTGCTCTGGACTTCTGGGCCAGCTCTACCGCGTGAACCTCTCCTGCTCTAGGTCTTGTGGAGGAGGATGAGAGGCAACGAGGGGTAGCTGTAGTTGCTGAGCCATAGCAGAAGGTTGTGACTATGGGGCAAGAGCAGGCTATGCCTCTGTCAGGGAACAATATTCTGCTCCATCGCCTAGATTGAAACAGTCAAGTTACGGACCTGCTGGGCCAGCTATTGAACCGGTCCGGAGTTATCCCCATCACAGGCGGGGGCAACGGTGCTGGTGGTGGAGAAGGTGTGGGAGCCCTGATGTTAGAACGAGCTCCAATATTTCTCGAAGCATTTTTGGGCGGCATCAAGAAAGATCGGTCACTTGTTTTTTCCAAAAAAGGATCCAGACCCTCCTTCCAGCACCAATCTATTACTGTAGATCCTGGCTTAAGTTCAGAAAAAAGGCTAGATGACAATCATTGCTGCTGGAGAGACCTACAGAAAAGTGCTTGGCCAGAGCTGGCTCCGGTGAGGTCCCTCTGATATGAAGGAAAGTAATGAGCAAGAAAGAATTTACTTGGATTCTCGGGACTCGACTATTAATAGCAGACGATAGAAGAGCGGTGCGATAGCCAAAATATCATGTCATGGTCGTGCTGTCATGGGTACGAGATCGTAGCTCTTATCCTCTTCCGCATGAGAAGGAAGACATTATCGTTTAGCTTATCCACTGGGGTAGCCGATTCCGCACGTCGAGTGATTGGTTGTTTGAGATTACAGTGATTGGTCATGTAACAGGGAGTTCCATGTCAATGAAAGGTGACTAACAACGGCTAAATGCAAATATGCCTCGCCGAGGCTGATGACTAGCAGATGGTTCGGAAAATGGGTTGGCAGACCAGGCAGCAACCCTCAGTAGGCCCCGAAGGTGCACTCCGATGAATAATCCGAGGTATCCAATATAACCCCGTAAAACCGGAGGGAATGATGAAGACAAAGCGATAGAGAACAGGGAAAGTTGCCAAGGATAACTCTCCCACCTGTCTCCCATCACCAAATGGGAGAGTAAGCGGTTCTCTTCACCACTCGTTAGGCCAATATGGTCTCTTTGCCGCGGATCAGGCCTTCACCACATATAAGTCTTTTATCTTGTGCGCTTGTAGCTCCGAACTTCTATCCTTTGTGAAAGCGTTTTACGAGTAAAGATGGAGACCGGCCGGGGACTGTCAGCCTATTTGATTCGGTGAAACAATTTCTAGTTAGTGGCCAACATAACTTCGTTTGGAATTGTTTACTTCTGGTTTTGTGATTCACTGAACTGGAAATCCAGTTTGGACTATCAACAGTTTGGAAGAAGTTTCTTGTTAAATTCGTTGATAAGGGGTGTTAAGCTTACGGTGCTTGACAAGTGAAGCGCCAAACCTGTCTTTTGAGCAAAGTTTGGTGCCTTGTTTTTAGTCAGATCATGATGTTCTGTTCTGAAACCAGGAGTAGAGCTCATGGAGGATGACAACGTGACCAATCCTCGGTCTTACAGTCTTACTTTGGATGTGGATGGAAAAGGGAAAGCCAATAGCGAGGTAAATCTGGATCATTATCAGCAATGCATTGGTCTAACATCACTTCTTGCGATGCTGTTACTTCAGCGTGGGTTGTAGTATCAACAGTCCGCTTAACGCTCTTTTTTGGCTGAGGCTGTCCGATTTAACCCTCCTTCTCGAGTGTAAGACATGGAAAACTCTACCCAATTTCTTTTTATTTTTATTTTATTTCATTTTTATAAGAATATTTTTATAAAGTTAATAATTAATATATATATATATATATATCTTTTTTTTAATCATATGTATCAATATCATTTAATATTATCAAGACAAATAATTTAAAATTAAAATAATCAAAATATCTTTATAGATAGATATGTACTAAAAAAAATATAAATATAAATATATATATATATATATAGTTATTTTACAGGTATTTATATAATTTTACATATTTATAAGGATATACATTGAAAAAAATTATTAAAATAGTTTAAAACTTGGCTGAAACTTACCAAGTCTTTCATGACTTGGTTAAATTGACAAATCAAAAACAAAAAAACAAAAAAAGACTAATTCATATTATCTTTTATTTTTGAGTAAGCTTGGGGGGAAGAAAGGTACTTCCTCTTATAAAGAGGATATTAGAACCGGAAGAGGTTATTTGCAGGATAGGGCATCGGACAATTACAAATGGGACCGTACATGACAATCCAAAATAATTTTAATAGATAAAGGGAGCGAGCAAGACACGATGACCAAGAACCGTATGCTACGTCTTAAATAGATGGGACCTAGTCAGGCTAAATAAACCAATAGGAGACGGCCATTTTGCCGAGGCTACTTTCATAACCTGGCAGAAATTTAAATTTTAATTTAATATATTTTGATAAAAAATTTAAAAATAAAATAAAAAATAAAAAAATAATTCGAAAATAAAATTTAAAAAAATAATAAATTAATCATGAAGTCTTTGTTCGTTGGTGATAGTCAAAAAGTTAGAAATATATATAATAAATCATGTTTACTCGGTTGATACCAGGATAGTCTGATTGATGTACTCATGTTCGGATGGAAAATGGCTACGAAAAAATTAATATGCAAATATTTCCTGACTGGAATTAGGGGATCGTGATACTTTCGTGAAATTCTCATCTCAACAAACGATCAACAGTTCAGCATTTATAAACCACTAAAAGCTATTTTATTAATCTAAATATCTATAATCAATTTAATTAAATATGATTTAATCTTCAAAATTAATCAAGAATATATATACATGTCAAAAACTTAATAATAATAATAATTATATCAAAATAAAAATAGGAGAATAGAATTATCAAAATAGCCGTTCAATATTTTAACTTGACCCGGTTAATATCTCAAAGAAAGAAAAATTAACAATGTGACTTGGCTTAGTGTTTTTTTTTACTTGTCAATTTAACCAAGTCAACATCTCGATCAAGTTTTTATCATTTTTTAATAATTTTTTTTTTTTTAGTGTATACTCTCTTGGATACTGGAAATTGTATAAATTCCCTCTCAATGTTACTATTCACAAAGTTGCTAGATTAGAGCAATGCTTTTTTTTTTTTTTATTCGAGGGGAGGTGCTATTTTGGATTTAGATCATCTGCAAAGTAAAATTAAGCTTCTATTTCAAGCTTGCCTATCATACGCGATGGACTTAAAAGATCCAAAAGTGGTCCCTTAATAGATTCTTCATGCACTGCCTTACGAGGAAATTTTCAAATCTAAAAAGCTTCCACCATATATAGCTGACCAGCCCAAGCAGAAACCTAATTTTAATTTAGCAAACTAGTTAAGCCATGTAAAGAGGATGCCAACTAGCTAAGCCATGGCTAATTGATAGAAAAGGCTTATTTTAGTGAGACCTGGACCTGATTTCTTTGCTCCCCGCCCCCCCAAATTGGGGAGCCTTGAAGATTCAGATGATAGGGACCAAAGAACCATGGATAGAAAATTTGGGTACAAAATACCATGGACCGGCAACAATTTCTGGTAATATTGATTTATGAGTAAAGATTGCTGAACCGGTACCGGGATCCGTACCGATCAGCGACCGATACGGTACGATATGGTCCATATCATACCGTACTGGCATGTGTACCGGCATTGATAAATTGAAAAAAATATATATATATTTCTCCTCCCTTCTCAAGCAAGAATCACTGAGCCAAACATAAAATGAGCCCGAACCTGATCGAAACGAGTCCAAACCGGACTGAACCGAACGGTACATGCCGGTACCGTCCCGTACCACACCGTACCGGTACGGAATTGAATTTTTTTATTTTTTTAGTGATGGATCGATTTTAATAGATGAATCGTACCGGCTCTTGGCTGGTATGAAATGGTACGTCCCGTATCGAGCGGTACAGGATGGTTCCATGAACCATGTTTATAAGTTTCTCTTGATTATCTAGACAATGGGCCTAAAAGATTTAAGACAATGTAACAAACGCTTGGCATCCAATGATCCAATCTAACATCAACTAAATAGCAGTGTTCCAATTGTATTTTGTACCGTTAAATCAAATTTAACCTAACATAACTTGATTAATCCAAGCAGACCAAGCTTGAATTTATCTTAAGAAGGGATCGGTTTGAGCTAGGCCAGATATCCAGCTCAAAGATGGTTGTATCAGGTAAGGATTGGAAGCCAATTAGGTTGAGCGGGATGGGGGGACTCTGTGGTTGGCCATCCTAAGTGGTGGGGAAAATTTTGAACACAAGATATTCCAAAACTGATAGGAAGGTCGAGAAAACACATTGGTAACCATAAAAAACCATAATAAAACTATTCTACAATGGGAAATAATGTAAAAAAAAATGAGTTAGCTCGCAGTTAGTTACCTGCATATAAGGTTGTGTTTCCCTTTTCCAACAAAACCATTTCAAATGTCCTAAAAACATTTCATTACAGGAAAAATCCGTGTTGTGGGGGATACCTGCTCCCCAGCGAACATGGATTGAACAAGTTTTAGTCAATTTGGAGAGCCTAGCAAAGGCTGATGAGTCTCCCGTTTTACTTAGGTTTTACATGGGTGAGTGTCAAACTTATAGTACAAATACTACAAACACGGCTGCACTCATATACTGTGGCACGTCCCGACCCGATGCCCGAGCCAGGCATGCATTAAACGGCCGTATATATTTAGGATTCAATTCTATTGAATATGCAAAGTCTATCTTTCAAATTAACATTCAGACAATGATAGAAAATAAATTCATTAAATCTTTATTTATTTCTAAAGTTTTTCAATCCAAACTAACAAATGAACGAAATTTCACTAAAAATCCAAGATACAATATAATCAAAGTGTAATTAGAATTCAAAATAGAACATGAATTAAGAAACTAATACCTAAATCGTAACTCCTCACTGACTGATTCCAAAGTCCGATTGTTCTTTCGGATCTATAACAAAAATATAGAAAACAAGGGGTGAGCTTTACAGGCGCAGTAAGTTATCATTATCTCTAATATAAGCATAAATATATCAACAACAATTTGCAAATATATACAAATTATTCATCGCAGAATAACCAGCTCATGATAAAATAAAATGCAATATCATATTAATATGCACATTCAATTCACAAACAACACAACTATAGATGGCCAATCATTTCTACTTTACTCTCCTGGTATCTCTGACTATGGCCACGAACGATCCATGCCTAATCTTGAAAGAGGCTAGATCCTGACTACACATACCATCCACCGGTCATGTGCCAGCAATCGTCCCACTGGAGATCCGAAAGAAAACTAGCTCTGATATCATACGAGGAATCATGCATACTTAGCATATATCATGGCAAAATCCAAAAAAAAACTAGCTCCTGACTATACATACCGTTCGCCGGTCATATATCAGTAATTGTCCCACTAGAGGCCCAAAAGCATACTAGGTCCTTGTGTGCTCATAATCAGACTAGAGAGTATTAACACCAAAACATCACAATGTATGCAATTCAATGCAGCTCAATTTATATTAAATATATTTAACATTTCATAACATTCACAACATATCATAGAGTATATTTAACATGTAATACTAGAGGTCAAGATAATTTACCTAAAAGAACTCTATCAATATATTGCCTATTTGAATCTCAAACTCTGATAATGCCCTATCGACAAGAAGATGAAAATCCTAGCAAGATTAATCATGTAATTAATTTTTTATCTAAAATAAACTAGTATAGAAAAATTGGCTCTTAGTTCAGTCTGAATTTCAGCCTAAATCACTAAAAGAATATGTTCAAATTTATTATTATTTTTGATATTTTTTATTTTTTCTCCTTCTCTCTCCTCTTTCTCTCCTATTTTTCTCTCTTCTTTCTCTCTCCTCTTCTCTCTCTTCTTTCTCTCTCCTCTTTCTCTCTTCTCTTTCTCTCTCCTCTTTCTCTCTCCTCTCTCTTTCCTCTCTTCTTCCTCTCTCCTCTTTTTTACCTTTCCTTTTTTCTCTTTTCTTCTTCTTTCTTTCTTTTCTTTCTCTTTTTTTTCCTTCTTTTTTTTCTTCTCTTCTTCTTCCCCGGCTCCCTTCATGGTTCAGCCCAAGCATGCCTCCCATGGTTCTCGAAAGTCATGAGAGGTGGTGGACGGGGGAAGGAACTCACCGAACAGCCCCGAGTGGAGGATGGTCGAGTGGTGGTCACCAGTGTCTGTCTGTGGTTCGAGAAGACCGAGAGGAAAAGAACATCCCTTTTTTTCATGTTTTCTAAGGAAGTATCTACGGGAAGAGGGACTTACCTACATCGAGGAACTCGCGGCCGCTCGCCGGAGAGGAGGAAGCCGGAGGAATAGGGTCGATTGAGCATCCTTAGCGATGGTGGAAGAGGGGTTTTAAAGAGGAAGAACAAGGAAGTTTTCCTCGCCATACAGGAAAGAACCTCGGTTGATTGGATATCCTACCCCTCCATGACTCTCCATTGGGTCGAATCTGACTCCCCGACATCCTCCTTTCCACGTTCTTCGACGATTTCGGCGGCTGGATAAATAGGGGCTCCATCCCCTCCTTTTTTTCTGAGTTTTGAATTGAAGTCGGCAGCCTTTGCCAGCTTCAACCCAAATAGCCCAAAATAAGTTGGGCTTCACATTTTCCCCTCCTGCAATAAAATTTTAGTATCAAGATTTAGCACACCTAATTCATGAAATGGCTAGAGATACTTGGCTTTCATAGACTCTTCAAGTTTCCAAGTCGCTTCTCGCTCTGAATGGTTACTCCACTATACTTTGACATAAGAAATTATATGTCGTCTTAAGATATGTTCCTTCATCTATACAATTTTCACTCGTTGCTCTTCATTGGATAGATCTTCTCTTAGTTCTCAAGCACATGATTATGATCAGGTACATATTTTCTTAGCATGGATATATGAAATACATTATGAACTCCAGCCAGTGATAGTGGTAAGGCAAGACGGTAAGCTACTGCCCCAACCTTCTTCAAGATTTCAAAAGGTCTCACTAACCGAGGCTTAATTTACCTTGCATCCCGAATCTCATAAAACACATGCTCTCCTACGTGGAATTCCAATTCTCTTCTTCTATTATCTACATAACTCTTTTATCAGCTTTGAGCTAAAAGAAGCAGTTTCCTAATAAGCTAAATTTTCTCAGTTGTTTACTGAATAATTTATGGTTCCAAGAGTTTTCTTTCATCAACATCATCCCAATAGACACGAGTCCTACACTATCTTTCATAGAGAACTTCAAAGGGAGCCATTCGAATAGAAGCTTGATAACTATTATTATATGCAAACTTTTCCAATGATAAATATTCATCCCAAGATCCCTTGAGATCCAATATGCATGCTCTTAACATATCTTCTAGAGTTTGAATAGTTCTTTCTGATTGGCGATCTGTTTGGGGATGAAAAGTTATACTAAATTTCAATTTGGTCTTCATGGCTTGATGTAAACTTTTCCAAAATTATAATACAAACCTTGTATCCGATCAAATACAATTGATATTGGGATACCATGGAGTTTGACAATTTCAACTATGTATAACTTAGCTAACCTCTCCAAGAAAAAAAATTAACTTTGACGAGCGGGAAGTGTGCTGACTTAGTCAATCAATCTACAATCACTCAAATGGCATTAACTCCTTTAAGAGTTCTTGGCAAACCATAAATAAAGTCCATCGTGATATGTTCCCACTTCCATATTGGGATGGTAAGGGGCTGCAATGGTTCTACAGGCCTCTGATGTTCAGTTTTTACTTGTTGACAGTTTAGGCATTGAGCAACATATATTGCTATATCCTTTCATACCGCTTCACTAGAAGTTATCTCGACGGTCCTAGTACATTTTTGTACTTCCTGGATGCATAGTGTAGGTAGAATTTGAGCTTCTCCTAAGATTTCTCTTTTCAAGCCTGCATCATCTGGAACAACAATCTATTTCCAAACCTTAAGGATCCATCAATATGAATTCTAAACTTTCTTGCCACCCTTGATTGTATGTTCTCTCTAATTCATCTACCACCACATTTGCTTTGCCCGAATGGTAGTTAATTGTTAAATCATAATCCTTTATAAGCTCCAACCATCTTCTTTGCCTCAAATTTAGTTCCTTTTGAGAAAATAGATATCTAAGACTCTTATGATCGATAAATATTTCACAAGGTACCCCATATAAATAATATCTCCAAATCTTTAGTGTAAATACTATTGCTGCTAACTCCAAATCATGGGTAGGATAATTCTGCTCATGGGATTTCAACTATCGGGAGGCAAATGCTACCACCTTCCCATTTTACATAAGGACACATCCCAATCCCTTTTTTGATGTATCACTAAAAATAGTGAAACCTCTATTTCTAGATGGTATGGTAAGAATAGGAGCCAATACTAAATACTTCTTTAGTTCTTGGAAGCTTCTTTCGCATTCCTCAGTCTATTCAAATTTTGTTTCTTTATAAGTTAACTGAGTTAAAGTTACTACGATATAAGAGAATCCCTCTACAAATCTTCGGTAATACCCAACTAACCCAAGAAAACTATGGACCTCTATTACATTGGTTGGTCGATTCCAATTCATAGTTGCTTTTATCTTTATTGGATCAACAAATATGCCATCTTTAGAGATTATATGTCCAAAGAAAGAGATGTTTTCAAGCCAAAACTTACATTTCTTTAACTTTGCATATAATTTTTGTTCTCTTAGTACCTGTAATACTGTTTTCAAATGTTCTTCATATTCTTTACGATTCTAGAAATATACTAGAATATCATCTATGAATATAACTACACGCTGATCCAAATAAGCCCTGAATACTCTGTTCATCATATCCATAAAAGATGCGGGAGCATTTGTTAATCCAAATGGCATGACCAAAAATTCATAATGTCCATATCTAGTCCGGAAGGCTATCTTAGAAATATCATTAGTCTTGATGTTTAATTGGTGATATCTAGAAAGTAAATCAATTTTTGAAAATACTTGATTACCCTACAGCTGATCAAAAAGATCATCAATTCTTGGTAAAGGATACTTATTTCGAACTGTCAACTTGTTCAACTCTCTATAATCAATACATAACCTCAAGCTTCCATCTTTTTTCTTGACAAAGAGAGTAGCACCCCATGGTGAAACACTGGGCCTGATAAAATCCTTATCAAGTAATTTCTGGAGTTGCTCCTTAAGCTCCTTTAATTCAGCTAGAGCCATTCGGTAAGGAGTTTTGGGGATAGGTTTTGAGCTAGGTATGAGATCAATAGCAAATTCTATTTTTCTATCAGGAGGTAATCCTAGTAATTCTTCCAGAAATGCACCAGGAAACTCTTTCACCATCGAAATATTCTCAAGCTTCATTTCTCCTTGCTGAGAATTTATTACACTAGCCAGAAAACCCATGCAACCCTTTCTCAATATTCGACAGGCTTGCATAGCAGAAATAATTTTGGTAGAAACATTCGCTCCACTAATAATGAAGCTAAAAATTCTTGTCTTGGAATCTTGAAGATTACTTTCTTTTCAAAACAGTCACCATGGCATGATAAGAAGTAAGTCAATCCATTCCTAGAATGATATCAAGATCTTTCATCTCCAGTACTATCAGATCAGATATAAGATCATGATCTCCGATGCTCAGAGTGCAAGATGGACAAATCATATACACTATAATAATACCCTCATTTGGAGTAGTTACACTCATTTCATAATCCAATTTTTCAAGCATAATATTAATCTTCCTAGCAAATCCAGATGAAATAAAAGAATATGTCACCCTAGACTCAATCAAGATAAAAGCATATGCATATGCCACCTTAACAATACCTGTCACAATGGCATTCGATGCCTAAGAATCCTATTAAGTCATGGCATAAACACGGGCTTTGGTCTTCGATTTTGGACATCCTTCATATCCCTGCTCTGAGGGGTGACCTTGATAAGAAGCTAACGCATGCTAGATAGTCTGAACAAGTGGTCTAGATACATTCGAAAAAGGTTGCTGATAACCAGTGTTCTGACGGAGTGGGCAATCTTTAGCCTTGTGACCCTGTTGACCACAATCAAAACATGTTCTAGAAAACCAGCAACAATCCTGTACCAAGTGAAAACCTCGACACCTTGTATAACGAGGTCCATTGCCCTACTGAGGTCCTTTATTCTACCCAAGTGCATTCCATGGTTTTGATTGATTGCCAGAAGGTCGACCACCTTGATGCCCATCAGACCTAAACCTTTTTTCCTGTTATCACTCTCTCTCTTGTTGCATGTTGTTAACCTCTTGCTTAACAATCTTGGCCTTATTAACCACATCTTGATATGAGTTCAATTGCATTGGCCTTATCTCAGCACGGATCCTAGGTACCAGTCCTTTTTTAAATTTTCGAGCTTTGATGCCATCAGTAGCTACCAGATCTAGAGCAAAACGAGACAACTTGATAAACTTTGCTTTATATTGGATCACTGTCATACTTTCTTGAATTAGCTTTATAAATTCACTCTCTTTTTCAAATCTGAAGCTCTCAAGAAAGTACATATCCATAAATTCTTGTCAAAAAATATTCCAAGTGATTGGCTTATCAAAACCATGTTACCTCTTGACAGCTTCCTACCATTCAAAAGCTTCACCTTGCAACTAATAAGTAGCAAAACAGACTTTTTCACGGTCAGTGCAATCGATACTAGCAAAAGATTTTTCCATCTCCTTAAGCCATTTCAGTGACTCAGTGGATTCGATGGAGCCTTCAAAAGTAGGTGGTGCTAGTTTCTTAAACTCACCAATCCCCCGGTCCATCCTGGAAGACTGGCCATCTCTATTTCCCTATTGCCGCATCTCCTAAACAAATCCAGCTAAAGCTTGTATAAGATTTGCTACCTGACCACCAGAATTAGTAGTCCCCTGATTGTTGGGCACATCATACTGCTGATGAATAGGGCTAGCTGCTCGACTCTCATCCTGATCTAGCGATGGACTACAAAATGCCCTAAAGCTACTAGCAGCTCGAGCTATTCCTGCGGCTCGAGAAGTATTGCTCTTAAATTGAGAAGCACCATTGGTTAAGGAGATGTCTCGGGTTCACAAGACATTATGGGTTCGAGAAGCACGATCATTCAAGTGACTGCGATGCATATTAACAGCTTGAAAATTTTTTGCAGCATTAGATACCCTCATGGATCGAGTTTTAACCATTTCCACCTAGTTTACAAAAATATTAGATTCAACCAAATTTGATTTTCTAATACATATATATATATATATATATATATATATATATATATATATATATATATATATATATATATATATATATATATATATATATATATATATTTAAATCATTCAATCATATCCTAACCAATTCTATCCCACACTCACTATCTATTCTAATCTTTAGGATCTTTGAACCTGGCTCTGATACCACTAAACATGTCATGCCTTGACCCGATGCCCGATCCAGGCATGCATTAGATGGCCGCATATCCTTAAGGTTCAATTCCATCAAATATACAAGGCCTATCTTTCAAATTAACATCCAGGTAATGATAGAAAATAAATTAACTAAATCTTTATTTATTTTTAAAGTTTTTCAATCCAAATTAACAAATAAATGAAACTCCACTAAAAATCCATGATACAATATAAGCAAAGTATAACTAGAATTCAAAATAGAATATGAACTAAGAGACTAACACCTAAACCCTAACTTCTCACTGACCAGTCCCAGAGCCCGATTATTCTTCCGGATCTATAACAAAAATATAAAAAATAGGAAGTGAGCTTTACAGACTCAGAAGTTATCATTACCTCTAATATAAGCATAAATATGTCAACAATAATTTACAAATAAATACAAATCATCATCACAAAATAACCAGCTCATGATAAAATAAAATGCATCATGTTAATATGCACATTCAATTAACAAACAACACAATTATGGATGGCCAACCATTTCTACTTTACTCTTTTAGTCCCTCTGACTATGGCCACGATCAGTCCGTGACTAATCCTGAAAGAGACTAGATCCTGACTACACATACCGTACACCAGTCATATGCCAGTGATCACCTCACTGGAGACTTAAAAGGAAACTAGCTCTGATATCATACGAGGAATCATGCATACTCAACATGTGCCATGATAAAGTTCAAAAGAAAACTAGCTCCTGACTACATATACTATCCACCAATCATGTACCAGTGATCGCCCCACTAGAGATCTAGAAGGAGATCCTCATGTGATCATAGTTGGACTAGAGAGTATTAACATCAAAACATCACAATGTATGCAATTCAATGCAAATCAGTTTATGCTAAACATATTTAACATTTCATAACATTTAGAACATATCATAGATCATATTTTGTATGTAATACTAGAAGTCAAAATAACTTACCTAAAAGAACTCTATCAATATATTGCCTATTTGAATCTCAAACTCTGATACTGCTCTATCGATAAGAAGATAAAAATCTTGGCAAGATTAATCATGTAATTAATTTTCTATTTAAAATAAACTAGCATAGAAAAAATGGCTCTTAGTCCAATTTAGATTTCAACTTAAATCACTAAAAGAATCGGTTCAAATTTTATTATTATTTTTAATTATTTTTTTCTTCTCTCTCCTCTTCATCTCTCTTCTTTCTCTCTCCTATTCTCTCTCTTCTTTCTCTCTCTCTTCTTCTCTCTCTGTTTTCTCACTCTTCTCTCTCCTCTTTCTCTTTTCTCTCTCTTTCCTCTCTTCTTCTTTCTCTCTCCTTTTTTTTCTTTCCTTTTTTTTTCTTTTCTTCTTTTTCTTTCTTTTCTTTTTCTTTTTTTTTCTTTCTTTTTTTTTTTCTTCTCTTCTTCTTCCCCGGCTCCCTTCATGGTTCAACCCAAGCATACCTCCCATGATTCTTGGAAGTCATGGGAGGTGGTGGACGAGGGAAAGAACTCACCGGACATCACTAGATGGAGGGTGGTCGGGCAGCGATCACCGACATCCATCTGATTCGAGGAGGTCGAGAGGAAAAGAACATCCCTTTTTTCCATGATTTTTAAGAAAGTATCTACTGAAGAGGGACTTACCGACATCGATGGACTCGCGGTAGCTCACCGAAGAAGAGGAAGCCGGCAAAGCAGGGTCGATTGAGCATCCTTAGCGATGTTGGAAGGAGGATTTTAAAGAGGAAGAACGAGAAAGTTTTCCTCACCGTCGGGAAAGAACCTCGATCGATCGGACTTCCTACCCCTCCATCACTCTTCATCGGGTTGAATCTGACTCCTCGACGTCCTCCTTTCCATGTCCTTCGGCGATTTTGATGGCTGGATAAACAGGGGCTCTGTCCCCTATTTTTTTTCTGAGTTTTGAATTGAAATTGGCAGCCTTTGTCGACTTCAGCCCAAATGATCTAAATAAGTTGGGCTTCACATACTGCTTATCTTAGAAAAGATACGCGAGATTAGAATCTTATGATATGTAGCCAGGACTATAAAATTGGAAAATCTCGAAGACCAATAGAGCTTGACGAATGGGTTAATGATGGGGATGGCAGTAGCTTGATAAAATTAGGAAGCATCCAAAAGGACTGGCGATTAATTCTTGATTGCACCACGAGTGAATTCTCTATCACCCATCTTGGACTTGCACTCACACCCAGGTCTTTGACCGGGAGTGACTGGCAACCACTCATTCAAAAATTTGAATCCAGGGTTGGAAATTTCAATCCCTCTTCTTTTGTGACTTGTTCTAGTGCATTTGGTGCTTTCTTTCTCTACCTATATATCTACTTCATGTCTTTATTTCTAAGAATGCCTTGTAGCAAAAATGGATAAAATTAGGAGTAAAAGGGCTGTCAACTTCCTCCTTGTTTGCCACCATTGTTAACTGGCAGGTTATCTGCAAAACTAAGAGCAATGGAAGGCCAGTGCTCTCAACCGACTTCAATAGAGTTTTGTTGACAAAACGGGGATTGAAACTGTTGGTTGATTCAGATATGCGTTGGGCTAAAGAGATCACTGCTGCGAATTATTAGGATGTAGAGTTGAGTAAAGGAAGCATGAGGAAGATGGCAAGAGCTTCCACATTTTGGAGGAAGCTTTCCAATCCTCATGACCGAATCAGGATTAATATTTCCTTCTTTATCGGGAAAGGATAAGAAATTTTCTTCTGGATTGATTAGTAGAGTTTTGGAGCTTTAATCTCCCTCCCTAGATTTAGCATTACGGGAGATCAGAAGTTTAGCTGATATCCTTCCACTTACTCGACCATGTAATGTGAAATTTAAAGCGACTGCAACTGACGTACACTCTTTAATCTCTTCACGTATTCCCAAACATTGGAGAAATAATTTTCTCCCTGGATCCAAATCATCACTTCTCTCAAAAATTTCAATTTTTTTATGCAGCTTGCCACCAAGAACAAGCCAAGCGCCAGGGAGGCACCAAGCAAGAAAGAATGGGTTGCCTCTCTTCTACCGTCCTTTCCACAAGGCATACTTCGAGAATATAGATCGTCTCCTTAACCGTAATTACTCGGCAAATAAGATCAACTTAAGATACTTGGATACACCAGAGGAAGAAATAGCATCTTAAGTTCTCAAACGTCTGCTAGTTATTCCAGTATCTCGGACTCGCATGGAGAACAACTGAAATTTTCTAAATTATGGAAACTTCCTACTCAACATCTTGGCAAATTTGGCCCCTCCCAAACAGAGTAGTGGCCATTTCTCTCTCTCATTCTTCTTCAACGTGCATCTTTGCATCTTTGATTCTCTCATTCTTCCTCAGTGTGCATCTTTGCATCTTTGATTGTATTCAACTATAGCTAGGTATTTCTTTATGTATTTCTCGGACTATCTCGTTCCTCCTTTAAAGGATGTTTATCATTGCCTCCATTTTCTTAGGTAATGTTTGGATGCCCTGTTCCAGGCTGGAGCAAGGTTATTTTTGTTAGTAGGCCCTCCAGGAATTGGTATTCCGGTCAACCCATCCAATTTCTAGAACACAAATTCCAAGGTTCACCATGAATTGGTTATTCTCATTTTTCGCATTCCAGGAATATGGGATGGAAATAAAAATCTTATCCTTTTCCCCTCTTTAGCCAATCGATACTTCTCGATCTTCCGTTGGTCTTCTTCCCCGATGCTAGGGTTTCTTCATCCCCAATACTAGGGTTTCTTCATCCTGTTGATACTTTTCATCGATGCCCTCTAGATTCTCGGAATCGTAAAGGCAGCCTGGTCGGTCCCATCCAAATCCAATCTCTCTTTATTTCTCTCTTTCTCTCTCTCATCCACTCCCCTTCGTCTCAATCTCGGAGGAATCGACCTTGCATCATTTCCAATCGCCCCTCTCGCGTGAGTTCATCCAAATCCCCTGGTTCTTCCCTATTTTCTAATATTTTTATTTATAAATCAATGATCGGTGATGTTTTTATCGAATTTTTTTCCACATGATCTGTGATATCTTTGTCGAAATTTTTTTTCCCTGATCCGTGATGTCTTTGTCGGGATTTTTTGCATTGATCCATGATGTCTTTGTCGGAGTTTTGGCCTAAATTTTTTTTGGTGATCCGTGATATCTTTGTCGAAATGTTTATGGTATGAATTTCTAGGTTTGGAGCAGATCGGATGCTCTGGATTTGTTTTCGTGTTTCGTCGTTCGTTTTGCTTCTTTTCCCCCCGTTTTATTGATGTCATAGTACCTATTATTCGTGTCTTGATTTGTAAAGAGATTTATGTCCTTGAAAGGGTTTTTCTCTATATTTCATTTGATCCCGGTACTCTAATTTCTATCCGAAATAAGAAAATTAAGTAGGTATCACTTGCAAGAACCCTGTCTTTCCAAAATATTGCAGCAAAATTTAGGTCTTACCAATCTTTGTACATGATGTCATTTGCAGTGGTTGATGCTTATCATTTCATTGCATACTAATGAGAATTAATTTATATATGATACATATAAACTAGTTGAAGTACTCAAAACCTATAAAGAGTTGTTGTTTATTAAGGATTGGATGGTGCGAAAGACTACCTAGTTTTCTTCAGGCAGTTTCTCTGTAGCATAAATGGAAACAATTATAATTAATACTTTTCATAATAGGATGATAACTTTGTCATATCTGGTTTATGATTGATGGATCGGTCTATATCTTATAGTATTATGTTGAGATATATTCAGGGAACAGGTTCATGTTGAACTCATTCATACTATTGCATCACAATTCTTAAATTGGAATGTCTATCTAATGTTAAGGTAGGTCTGCTTATTCTGTCCATCTGCTTTGATTTTATAAGTTTATATAGGAGTAGATATGTCCGTTTTCACAGTTGCCTCTTATAGATGATTTTTGGATGCATAGGTATTTATATTACTCATAATGAAAGTTAAATTCAAATGTTCTGAGTTCAGGATTTTTATAAAAAATAAATATTTTGCACTACTAACAAGTTGTAATTGTTATAGGAACCAATTTTTTTTCCTTTAGGAGTTATGATGTTTCAAAATATTGTGGATAAGCAATCTTTTCAACTATACTACTAGGAGTTTGTGCTAATGATTAAGGACTACAGTACAGCGTGTGAAATATATTACGATTTCTAAGTTAATTGTAATAGGCTTTTTTTTTAGAACTCAATTTCTTTGTTATATTGTCTGTGCATATATATTATCTTCTTATTTTTGTAACAATTATTGATCTTGTAAAAATTTCTAATGATAATTTTAATAAATAATAAATTATTCATTTTTCTTATAACTTACATCATCTTCTCGTCTTCACATTCCTATTTCAATTGAATAGTATATTATCTGAATAATATACCAATCCTTATTATACATTTATTTCAAATATCAGGAATCAAAAATTATTACTTTAATTCAATAGAAATCTCTTGTAATGGTAATGATATTTATTGTATATAAAATTTTAACTCTATCTTTATTTGATCAAGGATATTTTTAGAATTTTCAAAAAATTCTTCACCTATTTCTAATGAAATACATGCTTATTTTCATATTATCTAAATATCATTTGAAATAATATTACATTAATTATATTGAAATAAGATGGAATACCAAATTTCAAACTAAACAGAAATTTCGAATAACAAAAAGAATAAACTATTCTTGAAAATTTTGTATTTTTATTCCTGAAATAATTTTTGACATCCAAATGCTACCTTAATAAATAAAAGTTGAGCATTTGATTTTTATTTTTATTTTTTAAAAAAATATAGGAACAAAATGGCATAAAGTAATAGGCCAAACATGCCGTGGGGCAACAATAGAATGGTTAAATTTAAGATGACAACTACAAAGTCTCAAACGAGGTAAATATTGTAGCAAAAAATAGTAAATATTATGTATCACTTACTATATACAAAATATAGAGAATATTACAGAACGGTAAGCGATGACTATAACCAAAACTTCGGACAACATATGGCAGATAAGGAATGAATGAAGAATCCACTTTCCCAACAAGAATTAGGATATTCAAATAAAACAACTATCACAGGGCTTACAAATGATTCAGGACATATGGATCCAACATCCAGTAAATATAAGAACATGAGCAATAACACAGCAACATCACATGACCTCAAATGACAGATGGTCAACTAACATTTTCAGAGCACATCCAGCAACAACATCAAGGGGTAATAGAACTCTAAACTTATTTTTAATTGAAATCATGAGAAAAAGAATAGATAACCTCCGACTACCGTTTGGTTCAAAATATTTTCCAAAGGATAGATGAAAAGGAATAGCCCATCCATCTAAGCCTACCGTTTTGCATTCTCCTAAATGAGAAGAATACCGAAGAATGAATAAAACATATAAAATATAAATTTTTACATTAAAAAAATTATCCTTTCTTAATTTTTTTTAACAAAACTGGCACTTCTTTACTTTTTCATTCATATTATTATATATTTTTATTTTATTTATATTATTGATCATATACTATTAAATTTTATTATTAATCATTTAATTTTAGCACATAATTTTCATAATTATAATTAAATAACTTAAATTATCTTATATTTTTAATTTATATCTATTATTTTTAATTAACTATTTATATAAATTTTTAATTATTTAAATTAAATTATGAATTATTTATTAAATTAAATTACATTAAATTAAATATTTGTATAATTTTTATCATTATAAATTTTAAAGATTATAAATTTACCTATTTTTTAATATCAATAAATATTATAAATTAATAATAATAACATTTTTTTTATAAAAAAAGATTTAGTAAAAATATTATCTATTCTTTTTTTCATTCCTTCTCCTATACCAAAAAAAAATACCAAATAGAAAAAAAATATATCACCCACCCTTCCATGTTTCACCAAACACAAAAAGATGAATAAAAGAACCCTCCATCCTCTCTCTCTCACCCATCCTTCTTTCTTAATCCATTTTTTCTCAATCCAGCCTTGGATAAGGATTGTTAGATCACAAAACGCTTTGAGCTCCCTTCATTACCAAGAACGGAAACATGGGAAAGGAACAGCAATACCTTGGAAACCCATATGCATGTGTAACAAATGCAGACAAGTATATTATGTCTTCAACTCAAAAATGGACAGTATATGGATCATGCAGACTTGCTACAGACTTCAGCTTCATTAATCAGGATGAATCAACTGGTCAGGAAACTTCCCCATACCAGCTACATTTGGACGAACAAATGCACTGCAACCTCCAATCATTAATTAACTTGATTCAGAAACTACAACGATGAAGCTTGACAAGAGCTTGCAAATTGCTATCAATACATTCAAATACCGTCTCCTACACCCGTCCCCCACATACAATAAAAAACGAACCAAGATCCAACATGACTGCAATACTTTTTAGAACACTATTTATCCTAATACAAGCCAAAGGATCTTCCAGATTGATACAGAGCATGATACAACATATAGGACATAGACAAGCATTCATAACAAAAGCTATCAAATACATAGTACCAAAAAGGAAGCAGACCATGTAACAGCCGGATGTTGCATTTCCTTGCACCCAAAATCTTTTAGAACTTCAGATTTAGAAGTCCTTGATATTAAAAGCCCCGCAAAGTACAGAACAGATAATACATGTCCATTTCAAAAAAAAAATCAACGGCACAGTTTAACAAAATCAAGCGTTTCAAACGTTAAAAATCAAGTAGAAGAGATTTTAATACATGTGCAAGTGCAAATCACTTGGAAGGAGAAAGGATAACAAAATAAAAGCTTTTCTGCATTTACAAATCATAGGGTATTCTCCCTGTTACACTGTATTATGACCAAGAACTTGCTTGACAAATGATGCTTGGCTGAGGGTCAAACATACAAAAATATTTTCAGAAGTGGACCCTAATCAGCATGGAAACAGAAGAGTGGAGTTGTGGAAAAACCACCAAACAAGCCAAATGTTAGCCACATGCTTCCATGGTGGCATCCAGGTGACTCTAGCTGATGTACAATGCAACTGGGACTTGCATGTAAAACTCCAGACAGTTAAATACCCAAAATCCCACAATGATACAACTTCTCAAAACCCAGATTTTTTTTCCATCCTGTGATGGTTACAGAATTTTACAAAATTTACAAATCAACCATGTAAAGAAACTTATCTTCCAAGAATACAAATGTAGTCATGGCTGAGATGTCGTGGTTTTGAATACAACTAGAAGCCAAATATCATAGAGTCAGCTATGCCTATAGGAATGAATGTTGTCTCCTCATCTCGTGCGCCAATTAGCAACAATAAAACTAGAAACCATCCACCTTATGTAGCTATTGAATGCACCAACATGTATTTAATTTCATCTAGGTCTGATTTAATAAGCTCCATTAGCAGTCAAATATCAAATTTGACCAGTGGTGTCTCCTTGAACTGATGATAAAAGGAAAAACCATGTCAAAGCTTGAACCAGAATTCACCTTGAAAGAAGGAAAAAATAAAAAGCCTATTATATGATTTGATGACGAAACATCTCTGCCATTACATTGAAAAACATTATCAAAACCTAAGAAGCAATCAACAACATCTGGATGATAACATTTGATAAAAATGCTTTCTGGACATCCATGCAATTCATGGATTATTCAACATGCACCAGACAATTGATCAGGTAAATCCACTATCAACCGAAAAATATGGCTTTCCATCCTATAAATTCTACATCTTTAGGCAACTAATATAATTTTGAAAGGCCCAAAGGAAACTTCCACTTATAAGAACATTAAATTGTTACGGCAGCAGTTAATCCAAGTAAAACCTAACAACTGACAATTTAAATGGCTGACTCTCCAAGGAATGAAAAGAGGATATGGAATTAATATGGCCCAGGTACAGTACTGTTACCCATCACCTTCCAATGGAAGTAACAAATAACCCAAAGGTAAAACTGATGAAACTATAGAACACGCGTCCTAAGCTAACCACCACAAATAAACATTAATACACCACCACAGGAGTTTATCAACATACTGGAATTCTGAACAATATGGATGCATCCTGGTCATTTAGACAAATACCTACTGAGCATCAATGTGCATGTCTCAGAAGCAGGGACTATTATACTAAAAGTGCTATCTGAATCCCACACCAGAAACTTGGAAATGGGTTCCCACACCTGGGACCTTCCTAGTCTAAGGGAACATGAGGTTCCCAGCTTTGATTCCTTGCAGTAATTAGGACCTGAGACTGGAAATCATAGCCTACCAATTTCACCAATACATCTCGTTTCTAAGTCTTTCCAATTTTAGAAAAACCAAAAGATTTATAGGATTTCATCTTCCAAAACAGAGATCTTATCTCAAACCAATTAAATGGTTAAATAATTCAATTAGGAAATGGATCCTGATCTTCAAGAAATAGAAGCAGTGAGTGAAAATTCAATTCTAATAAGATAGGGATATATATCATGCACAACCATGAAAACAAATTACTTCAAACTATCATATGAAAAGATACAGAATATTCGATATTCATGGTCCATGTAAAATCAGAACTGCTTGGAGGCTCAAATAATTGGTCACTTTTAGAATGGGTTATACCTATTATGAAAAAAAAAAATCATATTTATATTTTTAAACAACCTAGTTCTTATGATCATCTTTTGCCCATTTCCAAAATGCGGATTTGCTTGGGGC
This sequence comes from Areca catechu, assembly GCA_021397845.1. Lineage (NCBI taxonomy): Eukaryota > Viridiplantae > Streptophyta > Magnoliopsida > Arecales > Arecaceae > Areca > Areca catechu. The sequence goes on along the minus strand of CM038044.1, from coordinate 118,583,305 downwards.
TCTCAATGACATGAAAACAGTTGTTCAATAATTCCATGCTAACTTCAAGAAGCTGAATTGAAAAAATAAAATAAACACCGTAAAGTTGCATCCTTCCAATTGAAAAGATGATATCATAAACCTCAATTACTTTGGATTCCCATGCTTCTCCCTCTTTTACTTATCATTTTATTACAGTTCACGAAGCTTCTGAGAAGGAGAGATGTTGGACTGTGTGAAAGCATAGATAGGTGTGCCAGTCCATATCATTGGGCATATACTATGCCGGAGCAACATGTGGTAACTGGCAAGGCTGCATGCCAGTGCATGCTGCCATTTTTTGCTAGTCTCTGCCAAGAACTAGCATGGCACAGCATGACATGCACTATGCTAATGCCAGGCAAAGACAATACTAGCTCATGGCCCTTAAAACCTTGTAGCAAAGTTAAATGAAAGAGGACGGCCCTAAGCTAACTTTAGTACAATCTGTAAAAAATATTCCAAAAATCCTCCAAATTACACCAGAAAAAACCTTAGAAGGAACTAGCAATGAATAAGGATTCATAGAACTGGCCCTGAGGGAACATGGCTTTAGTTGTAGTTCTTGTTTTCCTTGAACTAACAGTGCTACAAGAAAAGCGTAGACAAAGGATAACCAAAAAAAAGAGGTCATGGTTTGATTGATCTCTCTCTCCCTCCCCCAACTCCTCCAATCTCTCATATTTAGGCAATGACATGCACCCCACCTTTCTCATACATAAATAAAATGGGTTTTCCAATGTATATTGCTCCTGCTCTGATAGCCAATATAATGTCTTTTTTCTGGGTACATACAACCAATATAATGTCTAACTAGACCACAATACCACATTTGCTAACCCATAGTAAAAATACAAATATGATGATAATATTCCTTAAGATCAAATCCTGAAATTTCAGCTGGATTTATCAGTATTCACTGAAACTAAGTGATTTCTTTTTTTTATTTTGGCCAGTTTTAGCTAGGGTCAATTATGTTTTGTTGGTATTGGCAGTTTCAGCCAAAACAGGCGTTACTGAAACTATTCAATGTGAACTTTTACTGCTGTCTGGGAACAAATAGGTCTCTTCTCATTTTACAGAATCTCGAGGGGTAATGAAGGGTTGTTGATGTCACCTCAGTATCAGCGCCTTGTTTCTTGTTTGAAAGTTAGCTGGTGGAGGATGTGATGGTCAATATTCAACCCTCTCCCACCCTAAGAACAAGTTGTTGAACACCTTTCTCTTTCAACTCTGCTCCCTGACAGCAATCTTAAGGAATAAAGAGAGCTAGAAATAGTGCGACCAATGCTAAACCAGAGATTAGTTCAACAAGAGCACACATGAGAACATGGCCATATTAACCTACTTGTGGTGATACTGATGTTGGTAGTGCAACAATTGCAGGCTCAAGTGAAGGCGATGGTGCTCTAACTTGATCTTGGATTTCATGACTGTCAACATATCCGGAGCCATGACATGAAAATTGAGAGCATCAATCTTACAACTTGAGGCACAAGTAGGAGTACAATCAAGCCAAGCCAAGCCTAGTTAAATAGCTAGAAGCTCAAGCTCAACTCAATTCAGAATAGGCACGAAACTCGACTCGAGATTGATTGAGCCTTGATATCCAAGCTCGAACTCGACTCAATCAAAAATAAGTAATGCTTGAGATCAACTCGACTCGAATATCAACCAAACCATACTCGAGCTCAAATTCAAGCCTTAGTCATAATTAAAAAATATAGTTAAAACAAAATATAACATAATATCATATTTTAAATTATTAAATAAATAATATATATTATTAAAACTACATATACTCAACTAAGCTCACGAGCCTTTGAACCAACTATTTTGCTACTTGAACTCACTCAAAAAACTATTCGAGCTCCTCAAGCTTGGCAACAATCGAGTTGAGTCAAGCTTGGGCCCAAGTCGAGCTCAAGCAGCTCATTTGTACCCCTAGGCACAAAAGAAGCACAAGTGGATCATACACATGCAAGCCATGCGAGACACCACGATGCATCCAATCCTAGTGATCATTTGAGACAAAGCAACAAAGATTCCAAGTTGGCCTCCTTAAGAAGTTCAGAATATTGCTATACACTCACAAAAGGTACATGCTCGGAAACTTTCATGACTTAAAGAGGGCAGCCCCACAATTGCAGCAAGAGTACATGATGCCAGGAGTACACATTGCCATATGATGACATGATAACATCCATGTTCAGGAAGTGAACTCTCTCATTACGATTCTCAACCCCATGAATATTCTCACCCATGTCATGATAATGATGGCAATAACCATCATTATTTGTATGATCTACCTCACAGCACTATGTGGTACTAAATTGGTACACATAACTAATCTTGCACATTTTTCAGTTTATACACAATTAGGTGCTAGTCAATGTCTGATACAGATCTTCAATAGATCGATAAATTAACCTGATATAATTCATGCATTTAGCTTCATATAGTTTAGCTTGAGCCTGATATACCTGACTTAAATTATTATCCTTGACCAAAATATAATAAAACAATGTGAAATAGCTCCCTTGATTTCTTTTATCATTCTCCTAATATTTTCTTTTTTCGTGGGTTTTCTACTGGATTTTTTAGCCAAACTTCGAGACTTAGAGAAAAACCACTAAAGCCATGGAAATAACCAAACCCGACATGTTATTCAAGAGGATTGAAACCAAAAGTGAAACCAAGATCAAGTTTTAAAACCAATGTATCTTCGACAAGGAACATAATCAACAAATTACTGTTGAGACTTCAGAACATAAATGAGGATTGGTCAAAATGCTCGCTAATTAATTACATATCTTACATAGAAGTGATTATTTCATCCAACTCTCTTTCAACATGATACAGCCTCTTCATGCATAATCCGCTCAAAGAATTGGATCATTGACTCAGTAAATAGTTGTCAAAAAATCACAGAACATTATTGTTAGTCCATTACAAATCCTTAAAGCATAAACTTTGCAATATGAACATGGCCCTTACTCACTGTGTCAAAACTTGCAATCACACATTATTTCTCATTTTTCAATGCTAGCAGATTGCCTTCAATAAAGATGCAATACCTGACTGTCAATCTCATGTTTAAGGGAGTATCTTAATAAACACCTAAAACACTTCCTAGGCTAGGTCCTCATGCACCTACATTTGCACCTCCGCTAGGACTCCTCAAGAAGAACACAGAACACCAAATCCAGCCACGTGACTTGTCATCTCTGGTAGAATATTAATTTTCCTCTTTAGGTATATCATATATCCCATTAAACATCAACAATAAAACCCATCTAACTCTGAAGACTCCAATTATCACTTGAAAGTTAAGAGAACAGCTAAAAGGAAACCACTCGAATTATAGATGCATATGAAAACATAGCCGCACATATTTTGCATGATGGAATTCAGTGAATGAATAATCTACAACCACATTATCTAAAGAGGAATGTATAAATCAATTTGCCTTGTCCATATTCTCTAGGCATTTCTTAGTCATATTGGCATGTGTCTACGCACTATCTCCAAACTCTCGCGATAAGATTCCTAGCACTCAGTGGCCATCTAATTCAACTTTAAATCATTCAAATTTCTAGATAATATTGGCATTCTACATGAACAAGCAAGAGTACTTAATAAAGTATGCTTTCCTAGTACTTATTTTTGTCATTGTTGTTGTTGCTAAAACAGACAGATGATGTATAAAACCAAAACGATGGGGATAGAGGGGAGTTTAAATTAGAAAATTATTTTGTTGGTCAGCATGTCCCTCAAAGGCCAGGAAATGCTGTGATAGGGAAGGAATCAAGAATTTAAAATGAAAGCTAAACAAATAGGAACTGAAGAATGTGACCTCCATGCATGTTGTAAGAAAAAAGACATTTGAAAAGGCAATTTACCACAACCTTCCAACCACTTTTGACAACAGGTTGGAGACAAAGATACTAAAAACAGGATGAACATTGTCAAACTATTGGATGAAACCAAAGAAAACTATCGAAGATTGAATTGGCAAGTAGACAAGAACACCAAAGGCACGTCACAAATTATGTGACACATGCCTCGTGTCAGAAATGAAAAAATCCAACATCCAGCCAAATGGAAGGACAACAGCCACATGGCAGACATGAAAAAAAAAACTCTTTCACAACTAATGAAACACTCAGAAGAACCAATGATCCAGTATAACCATCTCTGGGAACCTGATCATTGGATAGTTGGTGGGTTCTGAGAGAAGAAAAGCAGAAAGCATCATCTACCTACAGCGCAGCAAGCATTAAATTCACTCGCTTGATAAAGACATAACTTCATGAATATTTTGACAATACGGGGAAAATTCTTTCTTTAAAGTTGGTTTCAGCAGCATCAAAGTAGCACCGTTGATGTACAAAAGACCAGCATATTAAGGTAATCCTTGAATCGATCTTTGGTGAAAAAGGGAAAACTACTAAATTGTGCTATGATAGGAGTGAATTTTCTAAACATGCAGTTCGATATTTTTAGTAGAACTCAAAAACCTATGAGGCATGGACAAAGGAAAAAGATACAGCTATAACACAAAACAGATGAATGGAAATGGCAATCTTTAAAAAAAAAATAGTATGCAATACAGCCTGTATACAGTTATAAATAAATATATATAGTTCTTATAGTTTTGCACATTTGTATAAAAACATCCATAAACCAAAATGGATTAGAACAAAAATTCGTAAGATCAAAGTCCATTCTCCATACAATAACATCAACATCCAAAAACTCCAATCAGTAAGCATTCAAATCCACACACTACCATAAAGAAACATCAACATCATAAACTCTAAATCCAACCACCCGTAATTAAGAAAACAATCTTCAACCTTGAAAAAGGATGAGGAGGAGGAGGAAGAGATGAAGAAAGATTAGGATGAGAAGTAAGAGTAGGTTCTTTACCCTCATCCTTATAGAGAAACCTCAAGCATCGCATGCAACGAGGAAATATGTGGAATCTTTTTTTATTTCTAAAACTTAGGATATTTAAATTAAGTATATCCCAGCCATATATTAACCCAGCATGTAATTTGAAATATTCTTGCTTCCTACTCAAAAACATAATAATAACAAAATTGTCTCCCATGCACATAGTACAAAGCATGTAGAATAAAGAAACAGTAAACTGTAAATTATTTTTACATTGATAGTCACAAATGACAAAGCACAGCTCCAGAAATCACCAATGCAACATAAAATCTCAATTTATTGCTAAAAGGAAAATGGTAAAGATGTGTGTGTGTGTATCAACTTATTTGACTGTTCTGTGGGCACACAGAACAGTCAAATAAGGTCTCCTAACTGGACAACTGGGGAGTAGCATGAATGATTTGAGCTATAGAATATGATCTACTATCTCTAAATTGATTACCATCAAAAGAGCATGAAATTCAGCGATCCTTAGCCTATACATCTAGTGAACAAAAATATGCATGTTTTTTATTATTTAAATTGTCCATTATTGATCACGAGATCTTCAAATAAGCAGTTACAGATATTAAATCACATTCAATGGCTCGATTCATCAATACCTAGGCCCCAATCATAAGGTCAGGACCAACCTTATTTGGACTATTGTGTGAGCGCAAATATATTAGCAACCCTATTTGGGCTATTGTATGAGAGCTCATATATTAGCAACCCTATTTGGGCTATTGTGTGAGTGCTCATATATTAGCTCTACTCATACATACATACATGCATACATACATACATGTATGCATGTATGTATGTATGAGTGTGTGTATATATATACATACATACATACATACATATATACATACATACATACATATACATATACATATGTCATACATATACATATACATATGTATGAGTAGAGCTCCCTATTTGGGCTTATATGAGCACTCACACAATACATATGTATGCATGCATGTATGCATGTGTATATATGTATGTATGTATATGTATATGCATGCATGCATGTATGCATGTGTATATATGTATGTATGTATATGTATATGCATGCATGCATGTATGCATGTGTATATATGTATGTATGTATATGTATATATATATATATATGTATGCATGTATGCATATATGTATATATATAGCTCTACTCATACATACATACATGCATACATATATGTATAATATATATATGTATGCATGTATGTATGTATGAGTAGAGCTCCCTATTTTGGCTTATATGAGCACTCACACAATAGCCCAAATAGGGAGCTCTACTCATACATGCATACATACATATATACATGCACATATATATATATACATACATACAAAATCTATAAACAATACAAATAGTATCAAACCAAATATATCACTAATTTTCAGCACACAATGATAAACTACAAAAATCAAACATTAACTACTGTAACAATAAAATAAGAGACTATAAATCTACGAGCAATTACTCTGCATATTCTCATAGACAAGTCCTAATGTTAGATGCATCATGTTTCCCTGGAATATTTGATCCACAGAAAAAATGCCAACTAAGCAATTTCTTGGATGTACATATATGCAAACTCTGGGCATGTATTAATACCAATGCAAGACGAAACAGAAAATTGGTCCTTCAGTGGTCCTTTAAAACTTTAATGACAATAACAACAGATAAGCTGTCCTAGAAACAGCTGTCATACCAAGGCAGTAATATTCTACAAGCATACAGCATACCAGGGTATTGGACAACTAAAAAGGTTTAATCAGTACGTTAAACAGACAATAAAAAGAACATATCAAAAATTAAAAAGATGAAATACTTTCCACTTATTCCAAGAATAAATTATAGAATGAACATAAACATAAGTTAAATCAGCACTAAAAAAACCATAATACAATAAACCAAACAAACTATCCAGACATGCACATGAAAACATATCATAGAACAACCTATATGTACAGATGCATGTGTCAGTACAGATACATATACAAGGATTCAGGCAATAAACAATCAGTTTTGTCTGATGTAAATCTTTCACTGATTTACAATTACAAAAATGTAACAAAATAAAAACAGATGATTGTCAGAGACCATCATGAATAACTACCAAGTTGAACTTAGAATAGTTAAAACTTAATGCTACAGCACGAGTTTACAAAATGGACCTGATGTTTCACCTGAGCATGGAAGAAAATAAACAAAGAAAGTTTTTCGTATCATCATACATTCACAACACCATCAGTAAAAGGATATTATAAACACCAAGTCATGTGTTTTGTATAGTACTTATTCAAGATAAAAGAAGTTTTGGCCAAAAAAGCTATATAGCCACTTATGGCCAACCTCTGGAAGGTTCAAAAGGCTAAGAAATACTACTGATTGTCTTGAGCACACGAATGTTAATTGTTGCAGCGAAGAATGTTCTGATATAAGCAAATATAAAAGTAGACAGTTTTCCTTCTATACCACTATCATTAACTTACTTTTGCATCCCAGGGGCTAGCCTGCATGTGGCACCAACTATTAGCAGTGAGAGCGGTGGCAAGCAGCTGCAAGCATGCAAGATTGACCCCAGGGATATGAAACCAGTTGCAGTCATCAGTTCTTTCATAACCAGTTGCAGTCATCAGTTCTTTCATAACATCCTTTAATCTGAAGCTAGGCGACGTCTTTTTCCATAGTCTGCATCCCTAGAATGAGATGTGTAATATTCTTCTTGAGCCATCCGTGACTTGTTTCGAGACCTGGAAGAAGAATGTCCTCCATCCCAGTCGCCTTCGTTATCCCAATCTCTATCTCTCTGCCTATGGTCCCTATACCTGTCTTTCTCCTCCCTGTATCTTTCCCTATCAGACCTGTCCCGCTCTTTTTCCCTGTCATCACGATACCTCTTCTCAGAGCTCCCTGACCAATCCCGCTCTGAACCTCTTTCCTTCTCTCGAGATGCATTTGATCTCCCATCTCTCTCATTGTTCACCTCCCCATAGCCATAGTCAGCAGCAACATCATCACCACCATAACTTGATTCCCTTGTCCTTCTTCCATGATCCTCTCCTGTCCACCCAGCCATGCCCGTATCGGTCCACATCCCTGCAGAATGCCCTTCCATCCCATTGCTACCCATCATCCCCATTGCATTTCCAGACATCCCACGACCAAAGAAAGCAGGGTTAACATGAGGTGCTACACCAGGAAGGCCAACACTGCTCACTGCTTGGAATGGAGGCATCATCCCAGGAAAAGCAGGACCAGAAAAGCCTCCAAAAGGGCCTCCTCCACCCATGTATGTCGGGTCAAATGCTGCACCCATCATTCCCTGCGGGTGCATCATCCCTCCTGGAGGTCCAAATGGGCCACCAGCAACCCCAGTCCCAACTCCACCACCAGGCCCCCCAATTCCTCTTGCACCCATAGCTCCCCTTCCCCTCATGGGCCCAGCACCGCCTTGACCCCTGTTGGGCAGTCCCTGCCCACCTCGACCACCCCATCCACCACCTCTACCCATCCCACCATTCATCTGCCTCCTTCCATGTTGCTGAGGTTGTGCTTGAGCCTGTCTGTTCGTATAAGCTGCACCCATCTGCCTCAAAATCTGAGGAGATGCATATTCCACCACACAGGGCCGCCCATTAAACACGTGACCATACATTCCTTCCTTACAGGCAGCTGGAGCTGTGGCATCATAGAACTCAACCTGACAGTAACCCTTCGACTTCCCACTAGCTCTCTCTTCAAAGAACTTAATCTCCTTCACCCTCCCATATTGTGACATCGTGCTCTCAAGCTGGGCATCAGTTGTCCACCAGTGCAGGTCCCCCACAACAAGCATAGTTGGGCCATCATTATCCACCAAGCCCATTCCTGACCTTGAATTATCATTCATCACCACATGGTTTGCAGCAGTTGCTACTGCCTGATTGACAGGCATCGGCTGGGGGTTCCTGACACCACTTCTCTCTGAATCAGATGGCAGCGACAAAAGCCCACTAGCATGCTTGAGATCCATACTGGTTTTTGGTGGCAAATGTGCCACAGAATTTCCATGAAACCCAGCATTCCCTATATTAAGCTCTTGGACCGTCTCCGGAGCCTTAATTCCTTTACGAGAAAACCCTTCAGGAAAATCCCCACTCCCCTCTTCCAATCCCTTTCCAGCAAGAAACCCACCAGACTTCTGCTCAGTTTCCAGGGACCCAAAACCAGGCTTCGGCTCCTTCCCTTCCTCCCCAAGTCCTGCGATGCTTGCACTGGCTTGGCCTCCAATCTGGGGAGTGGAGGAACTAGGGCCATCTGTCTTCTGATTAAGGAATCCACCATTGCCGGAAGGAACAGGTGGCTCGTGCCTTTGCTGCATGGTCTGCATGAAATCCTCACCAATGTTGACATCATTATAGAGATCATCATACTCATCATCCTCCCCCATCATCTCCTCCTCTGCAAGGGCCGGGATCGCTCCTCCACTTCCCTGGTACTGCAATTTCTGGTTTCCCCCATACTCCTCATCCCCGTAATCCAACTGCTCTTCCATGACAGGATCCATAAATACGACACCGTACAGAAAAATCTGCACAACCAAATCTCCGAAAGCCTACCTAATAAAACCCAATAAATTTTCCTTTTAATCGAAAAGAATTAACAGTACGTCCACTATTACACATATAATAAATCCATCTAGATAAAAACAACTCGTAGGTATAGCATAACCAAAAATAATTGGCCAAAAAGAAAAAAACAACTACTAAATCAGTTTAAAAATAATACCACTAACCTCAAAGAAAAGAAATCTTGGACTATAAACAGGGAAAATAGCATTCAGACTAATAAAACAACACAATCGACACAATAAAATTGCAGGAAATAGGGAAAAGAAAGGTACTGGATGGATTTGAGATTTCTAAATTCAGAACAATGACGGGCGGGGGCGTTGTGGGAACCATATACCTGTTGAATTTCTTGATCAAAAATTCCTTCTCTCTCTTCTCTCTCTTGCCTCTCTTTTTCTTCTTCTTATTATTCTTCCTATCTTCCGTCTTCTTGTATTCTTGTTTTTCTTCTCTCGAGGGATGGCCGGATCCGTCCGGCGGCGGCCGACGCACCAATGCGTGGTTTAGCGGTTGCCGCTGCAAGGGGAAGAGAGAGCGGAGAAGATGGGCTGTCCGCTGGCTGCCCACGGTTTTATAGTCCCTAGGGTTATGCATGAACCGGCTCGGTTGGGCCGGTCCGAGTCCAAAATACAACCAGACCAAATCTGAACCCGCTTCAGCAGTTCCGCTCATGAGCCATCCATCACTTTTTTATTTATGCGGGCAAAAATACTTTTAATTCTCCAAATTCCAGTAATAGAACAAATTGATTTTATTTACAACTTAAACTTGTGACCGCACCTACCATTAGCATGTTATAGGGGATATATAAATTTGGGTTCACAAGAATGACATGTTTATTCCGTGAGGGAATTTTAAGCTTTCATGCTATTGTTGCTTGGAAAGGAGGAATGCTTCCAAACTTCTTTGGGTAACTTTGCCAAAATTACCTTGGTTGAAATTGTCCATATGATTCATGCTATTGTTGCTTGGAAAGGAAAATGCTTCCAAACCTTTGGGTAACTTTGCCAAATTACCTGGTTGAAATGTCCAATATGATTCTATCCAACTAATGCAAAATGAATTTGGCCAAGCATCCTATTTAAACAAATTTAGTTGATAATAATTTATTTGGTACCATAAAGATAATAAACAAGGAATTGGTTAAATAGCACGAATTCCATGTGCATGTTTGGTTTGACAATTGTCTACGTATAATGTTGCCCATACTTTATGTTTTATATGTGTTGCCACCAGGATCATCGTGGCCCGTAGCTACTGTCGATGCCGGAGTGCGCTTCCTCGTTGTCTAGCCGTCTGGTAGTCCTGGACCTGCAAAACAGGGATTAGTGACCCGGACCGGGGTTTCCGACAGTGGCACTCCGACGGTCAAGTCAGTGACGATCCAGAGAAACAGATCCTCCTGGTCGAGCCCCTCTTGATGGACTCCATGCTAGGAGGAGTGAATGGTGTGAGGATGGGATGCAAGTGTGTCAGGGGAAGAGCGGCCTAGCTAGAGGGATTTTCTGTGTGGCCTTTCTGCCCGCCCTTGCTTGGATTTTCTTGTGGTGCTACGCTCTTTGTTGAGCTTGCACTTGTGTTCGAGTGGAATTGCATGTGTTACCTCCTTTGTCTTGCTTCCTTCGAGCTTTGTAGTCTAGGTTACCATTGGGTGTCCGTCTTGGGATCTCCGCTGGGCTGTCAGGCACGTGCGGCAGTGTCCCGAGGCGCCTTTCCCAATTCGTGATAAGGGAAGCTGTCATATGTTGTCATATGTTCTAACATTCCTTCTGGTCGCCTCATTTCGGGAAACCTAGCAGTACCTCGATCAGTGGGTCGCTACCCCTGGGATTCGAATCTCCTGGTTAACTTCCTCTTTCGAGTGGTTCAGGTGGTTGGTGAGGAGTGTGGCGCCTCGATCAGTGGGCCTCTTCCCTTTCTGGTGTAACCGGTGGCTGCAGGTGGTCATTGCGGTCTGGCGGATGTCTCAGTGCAATCCTCGGCGGCCTGCCAGTGTCCTGGGATGGCGGTGATGTCCCTTGGTTCGTCGGTGCTCGTGCCTGAGCTGGGGGCTGAGTTGGAAAGGCAGGGCTCGACCCCGAGCTAAGCATCCCGAGCTCGCAGGCTCGCCTCGATGGAGGAGGGCAGAGTGTGGGCCCGGTCCAGAGGGCTCGACCTCGAAGAGGCTCCATGTGACGAAGAAGGGCCGAGCTCGACTCCGACCACGGGGCTCGATCTTCGAGGGGCTCGCTCTGGAAGGCAGAGTGCGGGCCCGGTCCAGAGGGCTCGACCACGAAGAGGCTCCACATGACGGAAGAGGGCTGAGCTCGACTCAGACCACGGGGCTCGATCTTCGAGGGGCTCGCTCTGGAGGGCAGAGTGTGGGTCCGGTCCAAAGGGCTCGACCTCGAAGAGGCTCCACGTGGCGGAGGAGGGCCGAGCTCGACTCCGACCACGGGGCTCGATCTTCGAGGGGCTTGCTCTGGAGAGCGGAGCGCGGGTGCGGACCAGATGGCTCGACCTCGAAGAGGGGCTCGATCTGGAGGGCACCGCTCGGCTCCGACCTAGGCGTCCCGGGCTCACGGGTCCAACCTGGTGGAAGACGGAGCTCAACTTCGACGGGTAGTCCCGTTGTCCTAGGGGAGCTCAGCCCGGTGAAGGAGTCCGAGCAGGGAAGTTGATGCGGCATCTGACATGGCAGCTTTCTTTGTCGTGGCATCTAACAGCTAACCCACGTCAGCGATCTTGCCACATCATTTGCCCCCCACTCTCGAGGCTCGTTAGTGCATGACGCTCGGGCCGAAGGGAGTAATTGTGATGCTGACGTGGAAAGGTGAAGATTTGGCACAATGATGGCCATGATTGCCGGCGCTCCGTGGAATAGTCCTTCAGGCCAGTTAATGTTGGCACAGAATTCAGAGCGGCCAGGATGCCTTTTTCACCAATGGCTGGCACGTAGAGTGAATCCGTTAGCGGAGAGGTCGTAATGGTACGGATGCGTCGGGTCACTTCGAAATGAAAAGTTCTTACCCAAAATATCTGTTCTTTTGAATTCTTCGTGCTCGCTGCAGTACCCGAGCCTTCTCCTTCCTCCCAGTTGCCTCATATCTTCTAAGGTGCCAGGTTAGTTTCTTCTTCTTTTTTCTTCTCTTTTTTTTTTAACGTTTTATATGGTGCAAATCGGTGACGAGGCCCTCTTCATCAGGGACTGCTGTTGAAACTGGCAGTGCAGTGAACAGCAGTGGGCGGCCGAGATCGAGTCACTGAAGGCCAGCCTGAGGGAGAGGATCGAGGTGAATGGAACGCTCGAGCAAAGGGTCAAGGACCTGGAGAAGCAGCTCGCCGACTCTGAGGGATGAGCGAAGAAGCTCCAGGAGGGCCTCGACCTGGAGCGGAGTCGCTCGAAGAAAAATGCTGATGAGCTCGCCCTTGCTGAGAAGAAGCTGAGGTGGTACAATGTCGAGACCGATCGGCACAAGGAGACCGCCCAGTCTGCTCAGGCCGAGCTGATGGCAGAAAAGGAGAGGTTGGCCGCGGCTGAGAGGGCGACAGAGGTGGTGGCCAAGTCGGCGGAGGCGGCTAGGGTGGAGGCTGCCGAGGCAAGGAAGGAGGCCATCGGGGCTAAGAAGGATGCTGAAGAGGCCGTCGCCAGGTACAAGGCCTCGGAGGAGTTCATCGTCAAGATTCAGCAAACGGTGTCGGACTCCTTCTACAAGGGCTTCATGTTCCTGCACAGCCGAGTTGAGATGTTCATTCCCGATGAGGGCCGCGATCGCCTCAGATATCCTTTAGCCTCGCACATGGAGTCTGGCCAGGAGGCGGGCGTTGAAGAAGCTGTGGCCTCCGAGCCTTCCCCACCAGTCGAGGCTGATACTGGGCCACCCGAGGCTGGAGCCATTCAGCCAGAGTTTCCCAGAAATGGGACCTCACAGCCTCAAGGTCCAGCCGGGGAGCTAGCCAAGGAGGAGTAATTTTTTTTCTTGGTTTCATTTTTGTACTTGGTCGGGGTCACCTGGCATGTCGGGGACCCAAAAATGTTTGTGGCTGACCTTTATTAATAAAATGAGAATTTTTCTACCATCTATTCCCGAGCATTGCCTAACTTTTCCCCCTTACCCTCTTTCTTTCCTTCTTCTCTCTTTCTTTTTCTCTCTTTCTTCTTTCTTTTTTTTTTTTTGAGATGAGTGGCGAGATCAGAGAGGAGGGTTCCACCTTGTCTAGGATTTGGCCACCAGGCTTTGGTGTCGACAAGTTGGGCACAAGATTTTGGCAGTTGAGAGCAGTTGGGCTCAAAGATTTCTTGGCTGGAGAGCTGGGTCCCGGTCCAAGGTGCTTGAGAGCTGGGCTCAGGGCTTGGGTGCCTTGGAGCTAGGCTTGAGGCTTTGGTGCTGGAGAGCTGGTCCCCGATCTTGGGTGCCTGAGAGTTGGGCTCAGGTCTTGGGTGCCTTGGAGCTAGGCTCGAGGCTTTGGTGCCGGAGAGCTGGGCCCCGGTCTTGGGTGCCTGAGAGCTGGGCTCAGGTCTTGGCGTCTTAGAGCTGGGCTCGAAGACGTTGATGATTTGAAAGCAACTTGGCTTGAAGATCCCTTGGCCGGAGAGCTGGGCCCCGGTCTTGGATTGCTTGAGAGCTGGGCTCAGGTCTTGGCGTCCTGGAGCTGGGCTCGAAGACATTGATGATTTGAGAGCAGCTTGGCTCGAAGGTCCCTTGGTCGGAGAGCTGGGCCCCGGTCTTGGGTTGCCTGAGAGCTGGGCTCGGGTCTTGACATCCTGGAGCTGGGCTTGAAGATATTGATGATTTGAGAGCAGCTTGGCTCGAAGGTCCCTTGGCCGGAGAGCCGGGCCCCGGTCTTGGGTTGCCTGAGACCTGGGCTCGGGTCTTGACATCCTGGAGCTGGGCTTGAAGATGTTGATGATTTGAGAGCAGCTTGGCTCGAAGGTCCCTTGGCCGGAGAGCTGGGCCCCGGTCTTGGGTTGCCTGAGAGTTGAGCTCAGGCCTTGGCATCCTGGAGCTGGGCTTGAAGACATTGATGATTTGAGAGCAGCTTGGCTCGAAGATCCCTTGGTCGGAGAGCTGGGCCCCGGTCTTGGGTTGCCTGAGAGCTGGGCTCAGGTCTTGGATGCCTTGGAGCTAGGCTCGAGGCTTCTTCTTCTGGAGAGCTAGGCCTCAGGTCTTCGCGTCTCGGAGCTGGGCTCGAAGACTTCTTGGAGGTTTTCCTGCAAGGAAAATAGATACTCGTGCAAAAGGAAAACCGTTATTATTATTATTGGGAGAAATCCTTACATTATTGATAGTATCTTCACAGATTGCAGACATTCCACGTTCGGGGGAACCTGACTTCGTTGAGATCCTCGAGGTAATAGGCCCCTTGTGAGAGGGCCTCAGCCACCTTATAATGGCCTTCCCAGTTCGGTGAGAGCTTGCCGCTCTCCCGGAGTTGAGATGCTTCTGCCTGGCGTAGCACCAAGTCCCCTTGTCTGAAGGCTTTTGGCCTGATCCGGGCATTGTAGTACCGGGCTACTCGTTGTCGGTATGCCACCATTCGTAGTCGGGCTTTATCCCTTATTTCTTCGAGGAGGTCCAGGTGAGCAGGAGGTGTGCTGAGTTTTGCGCCTCATCATATTACTGCACTCGAAATGTGGGCACGCCGAGCTCAACCAGGATGACTGCCTCGGCATTGAAAATAATGTTGAAGGGCATCTCGTAAGTTGCCATTCTGGGCATTGTGTGGTAGGCCCACAGATTTCACATCATTTCACATCATTTCATTGCACATCATTTCATTGCTGTAAAGTGATCCGTAAATTATTTGCAATTCCCAAACTGTCCACTTTGGACAATCAATTGATTAATGTACATAGATCTAAGATCTATACAAAATTAAAAATAATGTATGGATACTATAATTTATGCATATTAAATAATTGACGGGTCTACAGTTCAATGCAATGCAATGCAAATTTTGTTAAACTAATTTCGGAATATTGGATTAGTAAACTATGAAATTATATACAAATTTATTTTTCAATGTTTAATTATTATTTATTCTAGCATTATCAATAAATATATTATTATGACTACTAGATTACTCTAATTTAATCATGATTAATCAAGACAATAAATTACAATAAAAAAAATTTTAATTTTAATTTTATACAAGATAATTTACAACAAATTCATCTAAATACCATACAACAAATTCATACAAGGCAATTAAAAAAAATTTTAACTTTATTTTTAATTTAAGATCATCTAAAAAATACCATCTAAAAAAATAATAGGTCGGCATGGATTAATTACCATCTAAACAAAGTATAATACCATCTATATTTACAACTTTAATTTTTATATTTATTTATTATTTATTCTAGCATTATCAATAAATAATTTATTATGATTATATCAAATAATAATAATATAATTAAATAACTAATACTAACATTTAAACAACTAACATAATAAATTCTGAATATCTATACTTAATTATTATCTATACTTACAACTTTATTTTTTGAATTTAATTACTATTTATTCTAGCATTATATATTATTTATTAATATATTATCAATAACAACAACATAATTCAATTACTAATAATAATATTTAAATAATTAACATAAAAATATTTATAATTATTATACTATGTTTTTCAAAAAATATTTTAATTTAATCATGATTAATCAGTGTATTAACTAAAACAACAACATTAAACTTAACAAATCATAATAAATTCATATAATATAATTAAATAATTTAATCATGCAACATAATTCCAAAACAACATTATATTCAACAAATTTAAATCTAAATCATGTAACATAATTTCAAAAAAAAAATATTTACATAATAAATATAAGTGCATCTAAAAAAAATACCTGTAAAATTATGGAAATGGAATGGATTGAATGAAGCCAAGTAGACCAGATCTAGCAATCCAAGCAAAGATCTAGCCAAAAAAAAAACATAAGGAAACAAATAAATTGGGATAAAAAAAAATACCTTGACTTAAATCGGACCGGGAAAATGCGGGGTCGAACTTGAACCGGTCGGAGAGAAGGAGAGAAGTGGGCAATGGGAAGGGAAAGACCAAAAAAAAATTTTTGAACGCGATGGGGCCGAAGGAGAACAAAACAGAAGAGAAAACCCAAAAAAAAAAAGGCTTCGGTTGGGGGTAATAACAGGCGAGAGCTCGTCTTTCCGAAAGACGATTTCACCTCCTGAAATCGTCTTTCCGAAAGACGATTCACCTCCTGAAATCGTCTTTCGCAAAGACGAGTTCAGAAGTCCACCACGCGTCGCAGCAAAGGCAGACTCCTTGCCACGTGTCGCGCCGGGAAGCTGCCAGTAGGGGGTGAAATCATCTTTTGAAAAGACAATTTTTCAGTTTGAAATCGTCTTTCCAAAAGACGATTTCAGGCCACCCAGCCCACAGCCAAGCCATCCTGCCACATGTCGGGCCAAGGAGCCACCAGCAGGGGAAGAAATCGTCTTTTGGAAAGATGATTTCTCAGCTTGAAATCATCTTTCCAAAAGACGATTTCAGGCTTACCTGGCTTCAACGCGTGCCACGTTTCAGGTATTTTTGGCTGACATTGTCCACGTCAGTCAAAAACACCTAAATCCGTAAATATATCCGGTGACACCTAATTTTATAATTATATTTTTTTTAGCATTAAAAAAAAATTCAACATATTGCCTTAGTTAATTTAATAGATTCTGGGGCAAGAGAAATGAGAGGTAGAGATTTTTTTCCAAATTTTGAATTGGAGAGAAAAAAAAAAAGGAGAACTTCACTAAGTTTTAATTGTTTGAAATCCTTTTACATTGCCTAAATTTGTCTAAGTAATGTGGCATTCACAAACAACAACATGGATGTATTACTTAAAGGAAGAGCTGCATTAATCAGTGATGGGATATATAAGGTGGGCTGTGCCATAAGAGTTAATCGAAAAAAGATTGTTGCCCCAATTAATTATATCGAATCTAGTGTGAGAGAAATGAGAAATGGAGCTTTATTTTCTCTTTTCAAATTTTGATTGGAGAACAGGGAGAATTTGTCAAATTTAATTACTATTTCATATTTTTACAATGCCTAAAATTATCTTAGCAATATAGCATTGAAAAACATTAATATGGATGTATTATTTAAAGAAAGAGGTGCACTGATCAAGAAAGGGATGTATGACATGGCCTATTAAAAATTTAATAAAGTGATAACTATTTCTTTTTTTGATTTTTTTAGAAGAATGAGAGAATTTTTGCGTACCTATCTTCCATCTCTAATTGGCTTGATTGTATACTATAGACTAAATCAATTTGAGTATCATCAATTGGAGGGTTAAAAAAGGCATAAAGTATGTAAAGATGACAATATCAAGAATAAGCGCTATACATTACTTTAGGAAAGGATAAATTACAAAAACCTCCTAAGGTTTGCATATAGTTACACAGAGACATAATGGCATTACTCAAGTTATTTTAGAAATATGAAATAATTAAAAGGCCATCCATTATAAATTAGTAAAAAAAAGCCAGTCAATCCTGGCCCCTTTCACCATCTTTTCTTCCCCCTTCCCATCTCGCCTTCCCGGCTCTTTTACTCAAATTATTATTTGTCATTAGAAAATACTCCCACCTTATTTGATTAATCTTACAACATCGCAGAAATACCTTCAATTAAGTCCTTGGAAGTAACAAAAAGCTGGCTCATTATTCTATAAGGTAAAATAAGTTTTATTTTATTTTTAGATGAAATTTTCTATTAATTATAATCCATGCATTTTTTCTCCAATTGTGCTGCATACATATTTTGATTTTTTTTTTTAAGAGAGCCTTCATTTTCTCTTCGATTTTGTTGATTTAGTGGTAGAAATGAAATATTTTTTATTAAATTCCTTAACCGGTCCCCTTCTTCACATGGTATTATAAATAAAGTTTAAGTACTTCCAAAAATGAAGCTTTTTTTGAAAATGAATTCTATTGGTGGTCCCCTTTCTTCTATGGTGGTCCAATCTCGTAGAGCAGGTGAATTCTTTTAAATATATATTTTTTTCGATTCTTTTTTTGAAATACAGGGTAGGAGGTCAGCTACCTATTGATTACATTATAAACTTATGATAACGAATTTATTAGAGCTCATGCATTTAGCCGAATTAGTAATTTTGTTAACAAATTGCATTTCTTAGATTGATTCAGTAAAGATTAAAAGGGTATAGTTTCATATAGCTATGATGGATACCAATCACCCATGATTTGGCTATCAAATTAATCTTTGTTTAGTTGGTGATGGTAATGGTGCTAAGATACAAAGCATAATACACAAGGAGGATTTTTTTTATCAAATTAAAATAAATGGCTTCCACATTTTACTTTAACATATTAAATACATAATATTAGTTCTACTCATCCATGCAAGGGATTTAATAGTCTGATGTGGATTCCTTAGTTGTTTCAATTATTTATCATCCAAGGAAATACCATCTTTTAAATGCCCAATTATTAAATATATATAAACTAATATAGTGATTGATCCGTGCAAGGGTACAATGGCTAATCATAATTTGATTGTGCATTATCAAGATCGAGAATATTGGATCGACAATGCAGATGAAGATCTTTATTTATATGTAAAAATGATGGTTGAGTTATATAAACTGATTGATAAGAGGGATGTAAATCTTACTATCTTATGTGGCAATGATTTTTTTATTAAAAATTAAATAATAATAACGTGATCAGTATATTTAGCATACATATAGCATACATTAAGAAGTTGAAGAGATATACTTATTTGTTGAAGATGATGTTAATAATCTAGTTCTTTCTATAGTTATTCTTTCTGGTCGGGATGCATGTTTTTATTAAAAATTAAATAATAATAATGTGATCAGTATATTTAGCATAAGTTGAAGTGATATACTTATTTGTTGAAGATGATGTTAATAATCCAGTTCTTTCTATAGTTCCTTCTGGATGGGATGCACGTATAATTGAAGTTGAAGAGCAAGCTGCAGGTCAAAATGCAGGGCAAAGAAGGGAAATAAAAGGATGTTGTACGGCAAGTTAGGTTGAAGTTGAAGAGCAAGCTGTAGGTCAAAATGCAGGGCAAAGAAGGGAAATAAAAGGATGTTGGACGGCAAGTTAGATGAAAGAAGTTGAAGTGGATGTTGGAGGTCAGGTACGAGGGTTTCTTCTATTTTTGCATTATCAAACTTGCCTGGTAGCTGGACCTTAGACTTGTTCTATTTGTACGAAGATTAATGAATAATTAACACATTCAAACCCAATAAGTATATGAAAGTCCTGTTTAAGCATTCAAACCCAGTTTCTCTGGTTACATTGCTATGAGCTCATAAAAATTAATCATATCAAAATATAGCACTGTACATTTAACACCAATAAGCATATAACTAATTAATCATATCAAAATTATATTTGTGTTTGGGCATTCAATTTGCTTACAATTGAGTAGTCTAATTAATCATATCAAAATATAATTTTGCAACATTTCTAGATGTTAGTCATTGATTATGTGCTGGTAGGTATCTATATTGCAATTTTAGATTAAAGTTTCCTAGGCTATTGTTGAGGTTTGACTTTTAGAATGCTGTGAAAGCATATGATTGAGTATTTTTTGAAGATATAATGAAAAGAATGAAGGAGAACGATGCCAAGGCTCATGCATATACGATGAAAATACCACTATCAATGTGGAAAAGGCATGCCTTTTACCTAGAAGCTCAAAGTTACTACATCACAAATAATGTGCGAGTCTTTCAATCAATGGGTAGGCAAGTTTAGAAGTAGGCCTATTCTTGGGTTGCTTTAGAATATAAGGCTAAAGTTACTGACAAAAGAAGTATGCTAAGGGATGTACTTGATAGGGCAGATTAACTCTATATGCTAGCTTTAGGTTCAATTAAACTGTACAAGCCTCGAAGGTCCATAAGCCGTTACCATCAAGTAAGCAAGAGTTCCAAGTGTTGGAAGGAGCTCCAAAATTTGTTGTTGATTTAAGTAAAGGGAATTGTACTTGTGGTGAGTGGGAGATCACTGGAATACCATGAAAACAAGTGCTATGTGTTGGTTATACAAGAGGGGCTTTAGAGAAATCATGTACTGATTGTTATACAGTAGCAAAATACTTAAAGGCTTATAATTGTGTAATTCATTCGTTACCTAATGGTAACCTTGATCTAAGAAATGATGATGAGAATTTACACCTCTACCCCTCAAAAGATTGTTCAAAAGCCCAAGAAAAATAGGAAAAAGGAAGAAGGTGAACCTAATTTGGAAGAAAAGGCCAACCACCATGAGGTGTGATAATTGCAAAAGATTTAGCCATAATAGAAGGACCTATCAGCATGCTCCTGTGACAAAAAAGGTATAGCTTTTGAAGCTTTTTTAAAACTTTATTTCATCAAATTGCTTACCTCAATTTCTTATGATTTTGGTAGAAAAAGCACAAGAACACCTCCGAGCATGTAATAGAATACCTACAACTGGATCTGCCTTAAAGAGAAGAGGTGGATCTACTTCAAGGGGAAGCTCTTCTTTGAGGGGAGGATCTAGCTACTTCAATGGGTTCATCTACTTCAATGTATGTATTGGTAGAAGGGGAAGGCCCCAAGAAGGTGGTAGGAGTGCCAGATCGGGGGTTAAGTAAAAGGAGTGCAAATTTATTTGGAAACCAACAAAATAGAATTAAGGATGTTAAAGTGGGTTATTTGGATTCTGACCTTTTTATTTTTTTTTCTCTCTTTTTACATGTAAAGAATGGATACTGCTATTGATGCCATGTAGGTTGTCTATGATGACTATGGTTTATGTTTGTTAATCCATGGATGGTGAACCTTTTAGTGTTGTTGATGTTAAACACTATTTACATTCAATATAGTATAATGTTTCATCTTGTTGTAGATGTTTCATAGCACATGTTGAAGGACCTTGGCATCCGAAACTTTGGCACCGTAGTAGGAGTGGGGTTGGGCTGACATACCCATCTAATTGTGAGAAGGGCACGCGAAAAATTACGGCCCGAATCGAATAGGGAAGCTCTTTCCTCTCCCCTCACCCTTTTGTTATATCAAAAAAAAAAAAAAAAAAAAAAAATCTTGGCATGGAAACAG
The DNA here is from genome assembly GCA_021397845.1 of Areca catechu. Lineage (NCBI taxonomy): Eukaryota > Viridiplantae > Streptophyta > Magnoliopsida > Arecales > Arecaceae > Areca > Areca catechu. Next base: position 118,561,620 of record CM038044.1, on the reverse strand, counting down.
ATCCCAGGAATTGGAGAAAATCTGCAAAAATCTGTTTTCTTATCTTTGAATTTGCAACGGAAATTTTTTCTCGCGGCTGAACTTGCTAAGGTGCTGTTCCTCTGCTTCGCAGGCATGCTGAATCTATGCAGGATAAGGGGTGCATAGTAATAAGGATTCTGAGGGGATGCTACTAATGAGGATTCTGAGGGGATGCCATTCTTTTTCGCGTTCCATTCTGGGAAGAGGGGCGCAGGTATTTTATTTAATTCTTGTGGTCATGAGAATGGAAACTTGTTCTCATCCTTATCTGATTTTTATTTGAGAACAGCAATTTGTTTCCCGAGAAATATCTCCCAATCCTGATGATTTGAATTTTGAAAATTCAAATTCCAACACACAAGAAGAATTTCATGCTGAGAAAAATGTTCATAAGAAATATCTCCCAATCCCGATGATTTGAATTTTGAAAATTCAAATTCCAACACACAAGAAGAATTTCATGCCGAGAAAAATGTTCATAATATTTTTTTCTCCTTTTTTTTTATAGCATGGATTTCAAAGCCTTTGTCATAATGCCCACTCACCCAATCACCAAAACTAGCATGAACTACTCGCACCAAAATTTCAAAGCACAAACAATTCACGCTGAACTTTCTTAGCATGAACTATTCACGCAATGAACAGTCCACCTTGGGTTCAAACTTTTTTATTTAAATTCTAAATTCAGAAATTAAATTAGGGCTATGACCAAAATTAGATTTGGATCCTAACCACGTTAGAACTCAAACCCAATCCCCCTGGAATCTTTATTAAAAATAAGATTAACATTGGTCCAAAAATCAGATCCTAATCAACTTAAGATTTGAACCAATTTTTCTTAAAAATATTGGATTACAAATTAATCCAAGTACAACCCCGGAATTAATCTTGCAACTAGTATCCAGCTAAACATTGGCATTTAATTATGTATGACCTATAAATTAATTCTTAATTAATTAAGATCATTTGTTTAATTAAGTCACCTATTTCCAAATTGAACAAATAGATCTTTGGTCAAGCATTCTTCTATATTACTTGACTTATATGCATAATTTTATAAGTTCAAATACTAAGCCAGTAGTACAGAAATAAATTTCTATATTAATCGAAGTAAACATCTAGCAATGATACCTGATGTCCAGATAGATCGAATATTTACAAAGCAACATTCATAAACCTGGTAACATAGTTTCCGCATAATTCATCCTTTTGATCGTCAATGCTCGGGATGACTTCGGAGTTAAACTATCAACCCTTAATCAAACATCCATATTATGTCTCAACCTTATAATCCTGTGACTCACAAGGTTTAGCCCGGCTAAGGTTTTGCTAAATTGAAATATAATTAAGCATTATCTTCAATAACTTAGAGCAATTAAACCCATCTTGACTCATACACAGAATTTGTAAGTACTTGATTATACCTAGAACCTTCCATCATTGTATTAGAAATATAAGTAGTCCGGAACTAAAGCATAATCAGTTGCTTGCAAGCCACCGTGGTGATCTCAAGTTAGAGGGAAACTTATATCCATATTATTCGTGAGCTACTCTTGATAGCAGAGTGCTCCATAGCTAAGTCACATTCAATAAAAATGTACTGTATTTTACTTGCATGCCATACCAGTATCTCCACACTTTTTGATTACAAGGATAACCAATCCATCTAATATACAATGATATAAACTTGATAAATGTTATTGCCCTGTTAATAACATATCATTTAGTCACGAACATAATTTAAGAATTACACGATAAATCCTCCTTTATCGATTAGAAATAGTTCTAATGACTTCATCATATAGAAGAGTTCATAAAAGAAAGATGCACAAATTATGATGAACTACCAAATAACTTTTATTAATTAAAACTTATATACAAATTACAAAAAGCATAACCATCTACAGCTTAGACAATTAGAATTATGACACAATTCCCAACAACTTATATACAAATTACAAAAAGCACAACTATCTACAGATTAGACAATTAGAATTATAACACAATTCCCAACAACTTCCACTTAAACTAAAACCAATTGAAATAATATCTAATACTCATCTTCCATTTGTGATCATCGAACTCTTTGTTTCCGAGGGCTTTAGTAAATAGGTTGGCTAAATTTTCTTTTCCATCGATTTTTTGAAGCTCGACATCATCTCAATCCATAATTTCTTGTACAAGTAATAGCGACGCAAAATGTACTTGGTTCTCTAATGGGACTTCGATTCTTTCACTTGAGCTATAACTCCAGTGCTAGCATAATATAAAAGAACTGGACTATCGATGAAGAATGCCACTCCAAGCTCACTGTATCCGATATCATTATATACTCCACCTCGCAAATAGAATTAGTTATAGTGTGCTGCTTGAAACTTTTTCAACATATTGCTTCACCATTCAAGATAGATATAAAACCTGGCACACTTTTACTATCATCATAGTCTGACTGAAAACTAGAATCTATATATCTTACAAGTTTTAAGTCAGTATCTCTATAAAGAGCCATTGGTTCATGGTATTTCTCAAATACTTAAGAATTTATAACTTTTTAATGATTCTCACCCATCAGACTGTTATCTACTCACTATCCCTAGTGAGTAGACTATATCCAGTCTTGTACATGTCATGGCGTACATGATAGATCCTGTTGCCGCCAAGATCACCGTGGCCTGTAGCCATGTCGAGCTCGGAATGCGCTCCTGTTGCTTGGGATCCTGCTCGGGCGTCGGGACCTACAAAACAGAGTTAGAGATCCAGGCCGAGGATTCCGGCGGGGGCACTTCGACGGTCAAGTAAGTAACGATCCAGGAGAACAGATCCTCCTGATTGAGCCCCAAGTATGGACTCCATGCTAGGAGAAGAATTTGTGAGGTGAGAGAGTACGAGTGGATCGAGCACAGAGTGCGGGAGTGGTAGCAGAGGAGAGCTCGAGCTGAGTTGCTGTCTCCATCTAGAACCCTCCTAAGAGTTTCGCGGTAGCCTCGAGCATTGTCTTCCTGTGCGCTGCCCCTTCTTGCTCGTTGGACCTCACTCGATTGAATCTTGAACATACCTTGTTTGAATCTGGGAGACCCCTTTTTGCTAGGGGCGTTGCGCGTCGCTTACCTTGGGATCTTCCCCATGCTTACGGGTGCATGCGGCGATGTTGCATGCCGTGGATGGGTTGCCTTTCCATTCTGGTGGCATGGAAGCTACCATTCCTTCTAACATTCCTTCTGATCATTCCTTTTTGGATAACTTAGCAGGACCTCGATCAACGAGCCACCACCTCCTGGATCCGGATCTGCTGGTTGACTTCCAATTTTGGAGGGTGTAGACGGTTGGTGGAGAATGCAGAACCTCGATCGGAGGATTCCTTCCATTTTGACGTAAGTGGCAACTAGGACCATCATCACGGCCTGGTAGGCATCTTTTCGCAGTTCTCGGGTGTCGAGCTGCGATCCAGGGAGAGCGGCGACTCCCTTCGACAGAAGATCTCTTCGTCCGAGATGGAGCTGATCTGGAGAGGCGAAGCTCAACTTCGGCCTCGGCCTCTCCACCCGGAGGGAGCACAGCCGGGCGAAGGAGCGCGGAACTCGACTTCAGCCTCAGCCTCTCCACCCGGAGGGAGCACGGTCGGATGAAGGAGGGGCGGAGCTCGACTTCAGCCTCAGCCTCTCCACCCGGAGGGAGTGCAGCCGGACAAAGGAGAGCGGAACTCGACTTCGGCCTCGACCTCAGCCACTCCACCTGGAGGGAGCACGGCCGGACGAAGGAGGGGCGGAGCTCGACTTTGGCCTCAGCCTCTCCACCCAGAGGGAGCGTGGCCGGGTGAAGGAGGGGCGGAGCTCGACTTCGGCCTTGGCCTCTCCTCCCGAAGGGAGCACGGCTGGGCGAAGGAGGGGCGGAGCTCGACTTCGGCCTCGGCCTCTCCACCCAGAGGGAGCGAAGCCGGGCAAAGGAGGGGCGGAGCTCGACTTCGGCCTCGACTTCTCCACCTAGAGGAAGCATGGCCGGGAGAAGGTGGGGCGGAGCTCGACTTCAGCCTCAGCCTCTCCACCCAGAGGGAGCACAGCCAGACGAAGGAGGGGCGGAGCTCGACTTCGGCCTTGACCTCTCCACCTGGAGGGAGCGCGGCAGGGCAAAGGAGTCCGGGCAGAGGTGTCCCACATGGTAGCTTCATCCGACGTGACGTCTGATAGGGGCCCCACGTTAGCAATTCCGGCACACCATTTGGCCCCCACTCCCGAGACTCGTTGGCGCGCGATGCTCAAAGTGAAGGGAGTAAATGCAGTGCTGACATGGAAAGGCAGAAATCTGGTGCAATAATGATTATGATCGTCGATGCTTCGTGAGCGGTTCTCCAAGCCAGTATGGAGAAGCCACGTAGACACGTTCGAGGAGCAGTTATTGCTAGCACATAATTCAGAGTGTCCATGATCGAAGCGAGGCATCTCATCCATCGATGGCCAACACATGGTGCAGATATGTCAATGGAGATGCTGTAACGGTATGGTTAGGCATCCGGTCACTTCAAAATAAAAGAATTTTTTTTTTTAAAACACCTCTTTCAAATCTCGCGTGCCCGCCATCATACCAAAGCTTCCTCCTCTCGCCCGGCTATCCTAGACTCCTCTAGTTAGCCAGGTTTGTCTCTTTCCTTCCCCATCTTCCAATAGGGTAGGATTTCCCCTCAAGGTCAGGGTCTTCTCGGACGTAGTCTGCCCTCATCTTCTTCTCTTCCAGCCTTCATCTTCTTTGCCTACTAGATGTCTCGTTTTGGCCCCAACTTCCGTCCCTCAACCAACCAGGGTGAGGCATGGCCTTCTAGGCCAAGGCTGCCTTTTTCCTCCGACGAGGAGGAGGAAGAGACACGCTTCGAGTTTAGCCAGAGGTTCCCTCCCACCGAGATCATCATTAGAGAGCCTAGAGCTAGCCCCCCTCCTCCTCCACCTGAACCCGCCTCCGAACCCCATCGGTTGACAGGTCCTGGCGAGGTTGTTTCGACAATCTCTGCTGAGGAACTAGTGACCATCCGGGATGTCTATGGCATCCCGTACTCTGTCCGGCTCTCAGTCCCTCGACCGGGAAAATGGGTCACCTCTAGTGGCCCAGGCTAGATCACCCTCTACGAGGAGACTCTCGCAGGGGGACTTCGATTTTCCTTTCATCCTTTCTTCTTTTTTGTGCTAAGCAATTTCCATCTCGTCCCTACTCAGCTCATCCCGAATGCTGTGAAGACCATCTTCTGCTTCATAGTACTCTGCCATTTTCACGGGATTGTAGCCCATTTTTTCTTGTTCAAGGCCTTTTTTACCCTGAAGCGCCACCCTTCTGAGGAGGAGTGGTGGTCCATCTCTTCTCGCCCGAAGGGCATTAAGTTTGAACTCCCCTCTTCCATAAAAGGATGGAAGAGCAAGTACTTTTTTACAACGATTGAGGGGGTCGAATGGGTTTGGAGCGATCCAGATCGGTCCCCTAATCGAAACTCCGTGATCGAAGTAGCTGACCGAGAGGTCTTCAAGCAGCTCTGCACCACCCAGGTTCCTTCTCTCGAGTTAGCAGAACCTCTTCGAGGATGGGGTCGACCCAACGAGAGAGTTGGATGAGTTCGGCTCAAACTTTTCTCCTTGTGCTTATTCTTTTATCTTTCTGAGCCTGGAGCTGACACTCTTTTTTCTGTGTGCAGGTATGAAGTTCTCACTAGATGACTTGCTCTCGATGACCAAGAAGAGGGGTCCTCTAGCAGCGATCGGCGAGTCCCCCTCGAAAAGGGCTCACGATGAAAGTGGGGCGGTGATTGCACCCACCGTGCCGACTGAGCCGAGCAGAAGGGGAGCCGAGACTGTCCCTAAGCAAGGGAGGAGGACGGTCGAGGTAAAGCCCAAGCTGGGCCAGAGGGCTGCTAAGCCCGTGCCAGAGCAGTCGAGGCGGCGAGAGCCGGTCCCGGCCCCGGAGCCTAAGGTGGTCGTCCGGGCCAGGGCCGCCATTGTTGCCGTGACGTCTCCACCCCCCGGAGATTGTCGTTGTCGAGGAGAGCAAGGAGGAATGGAGCCAGCATCGGGGGCATCATCCGAGGAGGTGTCGAGCTCCCACCACGCCCCAAAACTTCTTCTACCGGTGGAGCGGGTGACTCCGCATCCGAGATGAGCAGGAGGTAGAGGGACTCTGCCGGGTCCCCTTCAGACTGGCGCCAAACATCTCCCCGGTCCGGGACCAGGGTCTGGCAGAGCGCATGATGGATTTCTCAATCCAGTCATGTGACCGGCAGGAGAAGACCGAGAAACTTCTAGGGGATGCAATCGGCAGCACCTTCCCCCATCTCTTCTCTTAAGCAACTTCATCTGTTTCATTTCCTCCTTCTCCGCTTTGCATTTGTTGCCAACATCTTCTTCGGTGCAGCTCGGTGCTGAGCTCCTTCTAATCAGGGACTGCAAGCTCCTTCTAATCAGGGACTGCAAGAACTGGTTGAAGAAGGATAGGCGGGTAGCGGAGCTCGAGTCTTTGAAGACCGAGCTGAGATAGAAAAATGACGATGCCTGGAAGGCAAGTCAAAAGAACAAAGAGCTTCGAGGGGAGCTCACAAGTGCCGAGAGGCACTTGAAGGAGCTTCAGGAGAGCCTGGACCGGGAATGGAGCCGGTCAAAGAGCAAGGCAGAGGAGCTCAAGGCCACTAAGTCGAGGCTGAGCGAGTTCAATGCCGAGGTTGTCAAGCAGAAGGGTCGAGCCCAATCTCTCCAGGCCGAGTTGGAGACGGTGAGGGAGAGATTGATTATATAGAGAGGAGGATCATCACTACCGAGAAGGAGGCAGCCACAGCAGCTGAGTCGATGGAGGCGGCAAAGAAGGAGGCCGCCAAGGTGGTCGGGCAGGCCGAGGCTGCCAAGAAGGGAGCCGCGGAGGCCGTGGCGAGGTACAAGACTTCGGAGGAGTTTACCGCTGAGTTCCATGAGATAGCATCGGACTCCTTCTACAAGGGCTTCATGTATCTCCACTCTAGGGTGGAGGGCTTCATCTCAAACAAGGGCCGAAGCTTTCTCACATATCCTGGGGCTTCGGACAGGGGACCGGCCCCAGACTTGGGCACTGCTGAGGAGCTGGCCATGGCCTCTGATCCTATTCCATCGACGGTGGTCGTCGAAGCCAAAGCCACACAGCTTGAGGCCCTGGAAGGTGATGTCCCACCGGCACACCATTCCGAAAAGGGGCCGGCCCAGTAGGGTAGGGGCCCTTGTTATTTTTCTTTTCTTTATTCTCTTGCCTTTGGTCTGGGCTACCCGGCATGTCGGAGCCCAGAAACACTTGTATTAAGCTGTTTGTTATCAATGAAGAAACTTTTTCAGTCATCCCTGGCTTGAATCTTCTTTTCTTTCTCTTCTCTCTTCTTCTCTCTTCTTCTCTTTTTTTTTTGCTGTGTTCCGAGCATGTGATGGAGTTAGAGAGAAGTTCTTCGACTTGCCAAGTTGTTCCCACCTCGTGGGTGAGGTAGCTGGAAGCTCCCGAGCGCTTTGCTGGATGAGATATGCCTGGTTCCGATCGGGACCGGCTCCAGGTGTGCACGGCAAGGCCGAGCTCGGAGGTTGTAATGCCAGGTGACTGTGGAGCTCCGGTCTTTAGGAGTTCCGGGCATTAGGTGCCAGGTTGTCCGGTCTTTTGGGTGCCGGGCTTTAGGAGTTTTCGGTCTTGAGTGCCGGGGTTTACGTCTTTGGTGCTGGGCTTCAGAAGTTTCTAATCTTTGATGCCGGAGAACTGAACTCCAAGCTTTGGTGCCGGGCTTCAGGAGTTTCCGGTCTTTTATGCCGGAGAGTTGGCTCCGGGCTTTGGTGCCAGCTTCAGGAGTTTCGGATCTTCGGTGCCGGAGAGCTAGGCTCCGGACTTCGATGTCGGAGAGCTGGACTCCGGGCTTCGATGTCGGAGAGCTGGACTCTGGGCTTCGATTCTGGATCTTAGGCTGGGCAGCGATGTCCCTGCAAGGCAAAAGTAGTTTGCACAAAAGAGGATCTTTATTATTGTTAGGAAGAGGCCTTACACTATTGATAGTATATTCTCAGGTTGCAAGCATTCCACGTCTGCGGAAATCTGGCACCGTCCAGATCTGTGAGATAGTAAGCTCCATGGGAAAGAGCTTCGACCACCTTATAGAGGCCTTCCCAGTTCGGTGAGAGCTTGCTGCATTCTCAGGATTGAGACGCTTCAGCTTGGCGTAGCACCAGGTCGCCAGGGCGGAAGACCTTCAGCTTTACCCGTGCATTGTAGTACCGGGTTACACGCTACCGGTAAGCCGCCATTTGGAGTTGAGCCTTGTCCCTGGTTTTCTCGAGGAAGTCCAGGTTAAGAAGAAGGTGCGCTGGATTCTCTGCTTCATTGTACTGCTATATTCATAGTGTGGCACACCGAGTTTGACTGGAACAATGGTCTCTGCACCGAAAATGAGGTTGAAGGGCATTTCGTCCATTGCCATTCTGGGCATTGTGTGGTAGGCCCAGAGAATGCTGGGGAGTTCTTCTGCCCACCTGCCCTTGGCTCGGTCTAACCTGGTTCTGAGCCCTTGGAGAATGGTCCGGTTGGTCACCTCGACTTCTCTATTGGTCTGAGGGTGAGCCACCGAGGTGAAGCGATGCTGAATGCCGAGTTCGGTACAAAACTCTTCGAACTCCCGGTTGTTGAACTGCCGCCCGTTATCGGTGATGATGCTATGGGGCAGCCTAAATTGGCAGATGATCAACTTCCTAAAGAATTGGCGGGCCTTGGCTTCCATGATCCGTGCCAGTGGCTTTACTTCTACCCACTTGGTGAAGTAGTCAATGGCCACTATCAGAAACTTCCATTGCCCTGATGTAGGGGGGAATGGACCTAGGATGTCCATCCCCCACTGGGCAAACGACCAAGGGACGGAGAGCTGAGAGAGCAGCACAGCCGATTGACACTGTATGTGAGCATGGTGCTGACACCGGTCACATTTCTTGATGAAGTCGACTGCGTCTTCTCTCATGGTCTCCCAGTAGTACCCCTATCGGAGGGCCTTGTACGCAAGTGTCATCCTCTCAATGTGGTTTCTGCGAAGGCCTTCGTGTATCTCTTGGAGCATGAAGGTTGCCTCTGAAGGTCTCAAACATTTTAGGAGCGAATAGGAGTAGGAGCGGATAGGAGTAGGATCGGTGGTAGAGCTGTCCTTCCATGAGGACAAACCATGAAGCCTTCTTCTTGATAAGACCAGCCTCCGCTCGATCTTCCGGCAGGGTGCCATCGATGATGTATCTGATGTACCTATCTATCCAGCTCGGCTCCGGGGTGACTGTTGCACCTCTACGGGAGCTTCGTTGCTTGAATTTTTGAGGTACTCGATGTGGGCGTGCCCTAGTGACGAGTCCGGTAAGGTCATAAGTCTTGACAGTGTATCGGTGCGAGCATTCTCGCCTCAGGGGATGTGAGAGATGCTGAAGTGTCGGAAACCTGTCATGCTTAAGCGGACCCGCTCTAAGTACTTCATCATCTAGGGATCTCTGGCTTCATACTCTTCGGAGACCTGTCGACCACTAGTTGGGAGTCGGTGAAGACCTTCAGGCTTCGTACACCCAGCTCGCAGGAGACTCTAAGGCCCGCGAGGAGTGCCTCATACTCCGCCCGGTTATTTGTTACGACGAACTTGAAGTGGAGTGCGCATTCAGCTATAACTCCATCACTATTAGCAAGGATGAGACCTGCTCCGCTTCCATCCGCATTGGATGCACAATCGACATGGAGGATCCAAGACTCCTCCTCGGCTCCGGGCTCCACTTGGTGCTCCGGGGCAGTCTGCTCTGGCTCTTCGACAAGTCCAGCGCACTCGACCAGGAAGTTGGCCAGCACCTGGGCCTTCTGAGATGACCTCGGTCGATACGCGATGTCGAACTCGCTGAGCTTTAATGCCCACTTGGCCAAACATCCAGATATGTCGGGATGACTGAGCACAGCCCTCAAGGGCTGATCCATTAAGACTACGATAATGTGCGCTTGGAAGTACGGTGTAAGATGCTGAGCAGACATGATAAGAGCAAAAATGAGTTTTTTAAATCGGGTGTACCTGATCTCGGCATCCCGGAGGATCTTGATGGTGCAGTACACCGGCTTCTGGGATCCATCCTAATCCATGCAGACAAGGACCGAGCTGACGGCTCCAGGAGTGACCGCCAAATATAGCAGGAGCTGCTTTCCTGTTTCTGACCTGGAGAGTAGTGGTGGTGATGCCAGGGAGTCTTTAAGCTCCTTGAAGGTCGCCCTGCACTCCTTTGTCCAGGTGAAGTCGTTCATCTTACGCAACACCTTGAAGAAAGGAAGGCAGCGGTCCGCCGACCTCGAGATGAACTGGCTCAGTATGGCGATTCGACCCGTCAAGTATTGCACCTGCTTCTTTGAGGTCGGATACTCCATGTCAATGATCGCCTGGACCTTCTCCAGGTTCACTTTGATTCCTCTTTGGGTCACCATGAAGCCTAGGAACTTTCCTGCTGCTACCCCAAAAGCACATTTTGCCGGGTTCAGCTTCATCTTGTGTTCCCGGAGATTTTGGAAGGGTTCCATGAGGTCAACGATGTGGTCCGACCTTGGCTTACTCATGACAAGCATGTCTTCCACATAGACTTGCATGTTCCTGCTGATCTGGTCCTTGAAGACCTGATTGACCAGCTGCTGGTATGTGGCACCAGCATTCTTCAAGCCGAATGGCATCATCCGATAGCAGTACGTCCCTCGATCGGTGATGAAGGTAGTGTGCTCCTCTTCCTCCGGGTGCATCCGGATCTGGTTGTATCCGGAGAATGCATCCATAAAGGAGAGCAAGCAATGCCCCAAGGTGGCGTCCACTAACTGGTCAATTTTTGGCAGGCGAAAGCTATCATTTGGATAGGCTCGATTGAGGTTGGTGTAGTCTATACAGATCCTCCACTTCCTATTATTCTTCTTCACCATAACCATATTAACCAACCAGCTCAAATATTGCACTTCCCGAACAAAGCCGGTTGCGAGGAGTTTGTCCACCTCCTCGTTGATGCCTTTTGCCTCTCCAGTGCAAAACTCCTTTTCTTTTGCTGCACAGGATGATACTTCGAGTCGATGCTCAGCTTGTGGGTTATGATCTCAGGTGGGATCCCGGGCATGTCGACAACCGTCCAAGCAAACATGTCGGCGTTTGCCCGGAGAAACTCCAGCAGGTGGGCTCGCTCATCATCTTGCAGTTGCGCCCCTATCTGCACCGTCTTCGTCGGGTCAGTTTCGAGGGGATACGATAGCAGGCGATCGACCGTGCCACCTCTGGGATCCTGTGCCCTTTGGTCAAGGTCGTTTGCATACGGGTCGTCCTCGACGACCTTGGCCCCGGGGATGGTTTGGAGGTAGTATTGGATAGGCTGAGATGCCCCCCTCATCTCCCTGACACCGTAGGGAGTTGGAAACTACACTAACAGCCACTTTGTGGAAATGATCGTGTCGAGCAGGTTGAGCCAGGGTCGGCCAAGGATCACGTTGTAGGCGGAGGGGAGCCTAACAATCATGAAGGTCATCATTACAGTACTCTGCCAAGGTGGCGTCCCGATAATAACGGGGAGAGTGATCTCCCCCTCGACTCCTACATAGTCACCTGTGAAACCAACAAGGGGTGTGTGTGCACAGGTCTGAGCTGAGCAGATGACAGATTCATCCTAGAGAAATCATCATAAAAAAGTACATCCATGGAGCTCCACTATCAACCATGATGCATTTTACAGGATGCTTTGTGATCGTCATCTCGTCGACCACAGCATCATTGTTTACATTTTTATTTTCAACCCCCCCTCCCTTAAAAAGGGAAGTACATTCTCAAAATCCTCCCCCCGGGCCTTCTTGGAAGCACGCTCGACTCCCTAGCATATCATCCCCACCGGCTTCTCGGTAGGGTGGTTATTGATTGCAGGGACTGGAGAGAGAGCGGCGAGCGCCTAAGGTTTCGTTGGGGGTCTGCCCCCCACAAACCTTCCGAGGTAGCCCCTCTTTATGAGCTCTTCAATCTCTTCTTGAGGTGCCGGCATTCCTCGGTGCCATGGACATGGTCGCGATGGAACTGGCAGTACTTCATCCGTCGCGACCATTGGATGGCTTCAGCGGAGGTGGGCGCTTCAAATATCACTCACCCTCAATCTCCATGAGGATTTTCGCCCTCGGGGTGAGGAGAGGAGTGAAGCTCTCTTCTGAAATGGGGTCTCTCCTCAGCTTCAGCCTCTAGCGGAAGTTTGGTGCGGCTGGTCCGGGCTTCCGTATCCTCGAGGTCTCCCCGGAAGCTGGCTTCTTCATAGGCCTTCCATCCAGCTCCCTCCTTGTGCGATCCGCCTCCTCGGTGTAGATGTACTTCTGGACTCGAAAGAGGAGCTCGAAATACATTTTGGGGGGCTTTTTGTCAAAAGAGTAGGTCAGGCGGGAAGTCTTGAGCCCTCTCTTCAGTGCCAGCATGGCAACTGGCTCGTTAAGGTTGTAGATCTCTAGCACAGCAACTTTGAAGCGGGCCACGTAGTCCCGTAGGAGCTCGTGGTCCTATTGCCTGATGGAGAAGAGGCTGTCTGCCTCTCATGGCACCTTTTAGCAGGCATCAAAGTGGGCCATGAACTTTCGCTTCAGCTGAGCAAAACAACCGATGCTCTCCGACTCTAGGCGGGTGAACCACACCAGAGCAGCTTTCTGGAGAATAGCCGGAAAGGCGATGTAGAGAAGAGCATCGGTCGTACCCTGGACTCTCATGAGGGTCTTGTAGCTCTCAAGATGATCAAGGGGGTCGGTGGTCCCATCGTAGGGATCCACCTGTGGCATGCGAAACCAGCTCAGAACGGCTCCTCTAGACTTCTCAGGAGAATGGGGGATGGGCGTCGTAGCCCGCCACTCGCTAGTGGAGCCCTGTAGATTTGCAAACTGGCGAGAGAGCTTCGCCAGCTTGCACTCCTGCTCCTTCAGGCGCTTCTCTTCCATGCACCTGATTTCCTCGTTGGTTGAACCCTCTACGGAGGCTGAGTGGAGTGGAGAAGGTGACATGTGAGGGGTGTCACGATGGAAAATCTTTCTTCTTAGACCCCGGCGGGGCTTGGCTGTTACCCGCTCGAGGTTCGGGAACCGGTTCTCCTGATCGACAGATCCGGCCGTTGTCTCTTCGTCGGTGTTTGGTGGCTTCCCCAGCGATTAGTGGTGCCCCGTGGCTGCGAAGGCCTTCCTTGGAAGGAACGAAGGCTATCGCGGGGTGCAACAGCATGGGCCGCAGGAGTCCCTGGCTACTGGTGGGAGCCAAGGACCGGTGCTGGTGCTAGAGCTGGTGTACCGACGTAGTGAGAATCTGCATCTGCTGGATGAGTGCGGCCAGCTAAATGTCCTTCGGAGGTGGTTGAGCTGGAGTGGGGAGCTCCCCTTCCAGACTATGCGGGTCCCCATGAGAAGGGGGTTCTCCCACACGGTTGGTGGAGACTTCACTCACTCGCGTCATCACCATCCTCCCGGTGAGCTGCTTGCAAGGGGATCAGGTCTAGTCAAGATGTATCCTGTCACCCCCCTACCTGGCATGCCAATCTGTTGCCGCCAAGATCGCCATGGCCTATAGCTGATGTCGAGCTCGGAATGCGCTCCCATCGCTCGAGATCCTACTCGGGCACTGGGACCTGCAAAACAGAGTTAAAGACCCGAGCCGGGGATTCCGATACGGGCACTCTGATGGTCAAGTCAGTAACAATCCAGGAGAACATATCCTCCTGGTTGAGCCCCAAGTGTGGACTCCATGCTAGGAGGAGAATTTATGAGGTGAGAGAGTGCGAGTGGGCTGAGCATAGAGTGTGGGAGTAGCAGCAAAGGAGAGCTCGAGTTGAGTGGCTGTGTCCGTCTAGACCCCTACTGGGAGTTTCGCGGTAGCTTCGAGCGTTGTCTTCCTGTGCGCTGCCCTCTTCTTGCTCATTGGACCTCACTCGACTGAATCTTGAACATACCTTGTTTGAATCTGGGTGACTCCTTTTTGCTGGGGGCGTTGTGCATCGCTTACCTTGGGATCTTCCCCATGCTTACGGGCGCGTGCGGTGATGTTGCATGCCATGGACGGGTTGCCTTTCCATTCTGGTGGCATGGAAGCTACCATTCCTTCTGACATTCCTTCTGGTTGCTCTTTTTTTGATAACTTAGCAGAGCCACGATCGACGGGCTGCCGCCTCCTGGATCCGGATATGCTCCTTTTGGAGGGTGCAGATGGTTGGTAGAGAATATAGAGCCTTAATCAGAGGATTCCTTCCATTTTGGCATAAGTGGCAGCTAGGACCATCATCGTGGCCTAGCAAGCATCTTTTCGCAGTCCTCGGGCATCGGACCGCCATCCAGGGAGAGCGGCGACTCCCTTTGACTGCAGATCTCTTCATCCGAGGTGGAGATGATCTAGAGAGGCGGAGCTCGACTTCGGTCTCAGCCTCTCCACCTGGAGGGAGAGCAGCCGGGTGAAGGAGAGCGGAGCTCGACTTTGGCCTCGGCCTCTCCACCCGGAGGGAGTGCGGCCGGGCGAAGGAGGGGCGGAGCTCGACTTTGGCCTCGGCCTCTCCACCCGGAGGGAGCGTGACCGGACGAAGGAGAGGCGAAGCTCGACTTCGGCCTCGGCCTCTCCACACGGAGGGAGCGCGATCGGGCGAAGGAGGGGCGGAGCTCAACTTCAGCCTCAGCCTCTCCACCCGGAGGGAGCGCAACCGGGCGAAGGAGGGGTAGAGCTCGACTTCGGCCTCGGCCTCTCCACCCAGAGGGAGCGCGACCGGACGAAGGAGGGGCGGAGCTCGACTTCGACCTCGACCTCTCCATTTGGAGGAAGCATGGCCGGGCGAAGGAGTCCAAGCAGAGGTATCCCACATGGCAGCTTCATCCGACGTAGCATCTGATAGGGGCCCCACGTCAGTGATTCCGCCACACCAGATACCATTATGAATGTATATGAGATTCTACTTATACGCTCTCTCTTGAGGAGTTGTAGGATAATTCTTCTTAAAGAGAAATTTCTTGATCTATCAATAGATAGTCCTTCTTGAAATTCTTAATGCTGAACCATTTCAACATGGTATCAATGTACATGGATTGGAACAATCCAAGCAACCTTTTAGATTTATCTCTATAGATCTTCATTCCAAGGATGTAAGATGTTTCTCTCAAATTCTTCATGGAGAATTGAAATGATAATTAAACTTTTATTCTCTATAATGCAAGGATGTTATTCCTATTTAAGAGAATATCATCTACATACAATACAGGAAATATGATCACAGAATTATTATCCCATTTATAGATACACGGTTCTTCTATATTTTTAATAAAGCTATACGTTCTGATCATCTTACGTATGTTCCAACTCTAAGATGCCTACTTTAATTTATACATGGATCTATTAATCTTACATCCTTTGTTCTATCAATAGATGTAAACCCTTCAGGCTGTATCATATATACCTCTTTATCTAGCTTTCAATTTAAGAAAGCTATATTAACTTCCATCTACCAAATTTTATAATCAAGGTATGCTGCTATCGCAAGCATAATTTGAATAGACTTGAGTATTGCTATAGAAGAAAACATATTGTCATAGTCAATACCATAACATTGATGATGTTCCTTGGCAACCAAAATAGGTCTCCTTCTTCTTATCTACGTCCCTTTCCTTTTGAATATCCATTTGCATATAATTAATTTTATCCCTTCAAGTGGATCAACGAGTGTTCATATATCATTGATCTTTGTGGACTCTATTTTGGATTTCATGGCTTCCAAACACTTATCAAAGTCAAGTCTCTGCATGAAATTTAAATAGGTGATCGGATTTTCATTATTTTTATCCAGTTCAACAGGATCACCATACTGGACCAAGAAACCATAGTATCTATCCAGCTAACATTGTACTCTATCAGATGTTTTTAAAGGTGCCTCTACAATGGGCCCTAAATTTGATCTAAATTTGGTTCTATATTTTCACTTATTTGTGTCGATACTTCTACCTATCGAACTTCATCAAGTTCAACTTTAGTAGCTTTAGTTTCTTCTCCAAGAAATTCCTTTTCCAAAAAGATAGCCCTAAGGCTGATAAACACCTTTTGTTCTTCAAATTGGTAGAAGTAATAACCCTTATTTTCTTTTGGATACCCAATAAAAAAATATTTATCAGACCTAGGTCTAAACTTATTTTCATTAAATGTTTGACATAAGCCGAGCATCCTCAGATCCTAAGATGTGAGGGTACCAGTTTATGTCATGTCTATATCTCATATGGTGTTTTATTGATAGATTTGCTCGAAATCTTATTAAGTATATAACAAATCATCTCAAGAGCATATCCCCAAAAGCAGATCGATAGACTTGTAAAGCCCATCATGGATCGAACCATATCTAACAGCATTTGATTCCTCCTTTCTAACACTCCATTATGTTGAGATATCTTAGGAGGTGTCCATTATGAGAGAATCTAATTCTCTTCTAGATAAGTCATAAACTTACTAGTAAGGTAGTCTCCTCCTCGATCTAATCTGAGAATTTAATACTCTTTTAAACTTATTTTTCAATCTCATTATAGAATCATTTGAATATTTTAAATGATTCAGACTTATGCTTCATAAGATAGACATACCCATACCTAGATAAGTTATCTATAAATATAATAAAGTAGTAATACCCACCTCTGGTACTAGTGTTCATTAGTTCACATATATCAGTATATATTAGACTTAGAACTTCATTGGCTTGTTCACCTTTTCTAATAAAAGATGACTTAGTCATCTTACTAAGAAGACAGGATTCATAGGTCGGCAATGATTCATATTGATCGACATCAAGGATATCCTCTTTAGATAACCTATTTATCCTGTTCTTGTTAGTTTGACCTAGCCTACAGTCCCAAAGATAGGCATTAGTGATATTACCTAATTTAGGATGTTTATTAGTAGTGTATATTACACTAATAGGCTGTGATAATATATAAATATCATTTCTTAATTATCCATGTATTAAAGTAACACCATTTATATTAATATTACAAAAATCATTCTTTATCAAGAATTCAAATCCATCCTTTGCTAGAAAACCTATAGAAATGATATTTAATAAGAAGGTTAGATAATAGTAACAATTACTCAGATTAACAATATTTGAATTGAAAACAAGCTTGGTAATTTCTAAAGCTAAAATTGAAACTTGACTTCCATCTCACACATTCAGGAATCTCTCACCATCTTCAAATCTTCTACTAATCTAAAATCCCTTCAACGAATTACAAATGTTAATTGGACTTCCGGTATCCAATACCTAGGTAGTAGTGTCATAAATAGATAACTTACAAGGTATTATCATATAATTACCTTGTCCAAAAATAGCTTGCTTCTTTCTTTTATTCAGCCTATTCGAATCAAGGAAAGTAATATAAAGAGGATAATTCCTCTTCCAATGACCTGCTTCTTACAATAGAAGTAATCTACCTAACTCTTATTGACCTTGA
Source organism: Areca catechu (assembly GCA_021397845.1). Taxonomy (NCBI): domain Eukaryota; kingdom Viridiplantae; phylum Streptophyta; class Magnoliopsida; order Arecales; family Arecaceae; genus Areca; species Areca catechu. The sequence continues at coordinate 118,544,133 of CM038044.1, read as the reverse complement.
GCTTCTTGATCTAAGAGGAATGAGATGTCCTAGAACACTGCACCTTCTTCTTCTTCTTCCCTTTCTTAAAGGGACGACACCCAGAAGAAGACCCACCCACAACATTCATCGGGTCCTTTTGGAGCTAATGATCCTTCTCAAATATCTACAATAATCCTAAGAAACCATAGTAGTTCACTATAGAATTAGTCATTCAATAATGATTGAAAAAGTCTAGGTCAAAATTTGATCGCTTATTATAGGATGGTCAAAAATAAAATTTAACTCATTACTGTAGCTAGGATGAGTAGGGATTGTATCCTCAAGAACAATGATAATTATTTTATGAAAAAGATAAAAAAAAGTTAGAATAGTTTAATTATGAATTTTTAGAAACTAATTTATAAAAAAAATAATTTAAAAGATAATTAAATCATATCTCAGGGATTAGGAATCCATTCTTCTTATTAATCGATTTTGGTATTCATTCATACAAAGGCTTATGATTAATTAGTATTTGAATGTAACATATCGCTATCTGAGTACAAACCATCTTTCCAGGATCATGACTTGTCTTTTTATGAGTGTAGATTATTCCAAATCCAAATAAAAGAAAATTAATTAACTTCAATATAATTTATTCTCTATTCGAATATGAACTATATCTTATCAAGATAATAACACATCTTCTTTGGAGAATAAATTTTGTTAAATTAATTCAAGAAGACATAATACAAGCATAAGTAAAGAAAAAAAGAAATTTTATTAATAGTGTATGAAAGAAATACATAAGATGAAAAAAATAAAACAAATCTATGATACAAGAAGAACTTCATCTCCTTCCTGAGATGGAGGAGCTTAGCCATGCATGAGTTGAGTTGATATGATCTTCTTTCTTTCCATCTTGAACCCTTTACAAAATAAAAGAAAATAAAAATAAATTCTAGTGGCCGCTCATCTTACAAAATATAAGTAAAATCATCAATTTTTTTAAAAAAAGGTTAATTAATATATATTTTGATGCTTTAATTGAAATATTTAATAGATTTATTACACCCCCAACATACTCATTACTGGTCCTTTAATATTGTAATAAAAAATGTAAATACTTATCATCATATATCATTAAAATCCTCCTTTACAAAAGTAAATCTAGAGTTGAAGTTAAAAGATTTAACAAGTATCACTAATTAAGTATGAAGCTTCAGAAGCAAATTTTGCAGGCAGTGCAATTAAGAACTTCCTTAGGATTCATCTAAAAATCTATAGTACTTGTATTTATGATGGTTAACTTAGTATTTCAATGTTAGCTTGTAAAGGACAAATGTATGTTCTCTTATCATCTACTTTGGTTAACTTTCTATACACCCCCAAATCAAGTTTAGGAACTAAGATAGCTTATCACTGTCGTAGGCGGTCAAAAATAAAACTTACTCACTACTATAGCTGCGATGAGTCGGGATTGCATCGGGGACCAAGGGCAATTATTTCATAAAGAAAACAAAGAAAAGATATAATTATTTAATATTTAGAAAATAGATTATGGGTTAATTAAAACTAATCAATTAAAACTAAACATGAGATCGAGGGATTTATATGATAAAAAGATGTCTATGGGTTTTCAGGTAATCACGAACATAATTTATGCATATGTTCTACTCTAAATAATCAAAATCCATATTTATTTAGAATCTTTAAGCTAACTCTTGGCATAGGCTATCTTGCCAAGTACGAGCCATATCTTATCAAGATCATGGCCTGTTACACAAGTATAGGCTATCCAACACTTAGTTGAAAAGATCCTAATAAGACATGTAAATAAAAATCCTGGAATTAATTATCTATGTTAAGCATAAACCATATCATATCAGAATCATGATCCGTCTCACTAAGATAATTAATTTGAAGAATTAAATAGAAAAGAAAAGGAAATTCAAAGCTTTTATTCAATTGTATAGAAAATAAAACAATTGCAAAGATTAATGAAAGGATCCCTGTACTTCCCTACAGACTGTACCTTAGTCAAGCATGGCTCCTGGATTCATCTTCTTGGAGACTCGGGGCTCTGTCATTGTACCTCCTCTCCTGAAGAATCTTCTTCTTGATTTCTCTCCCTCTCCCTAAAAACCTAAACTAATTACAAGAATAAAATAAAATATTATTTGTAGAATTGATGATGGAATTGATGATCTCCTGCTTCCCATGGCTACCTTTTTTTAGAGGAGAAACCGGTTAAAATCTAATTCAAACTAGAAGTAAAATTCTAATTGGAATCCAACTCTAAAGTCTCTTGGCTGTCAAACCCAAATCATGCTTCAAACCAGGCAATGCTCATTTCTCGCTATTGGATCAGTCTTAAAGGTCTCTGTCAATCCTTGGATCATGTAGAATGCAGCCCCAGACTTCCTTCTTAACTCGAAATTACTTGTCAAGAGAGGAGTAGAATGATATTTATTTTGGAATCCTATTGAAATACTGCTGCAATGTTGCCTAGCCATTGAATCTTCCTTAAAAAGTCCAGATTATGCCGCAACCCTCGCTAATCTTGCTTCATTGCATCCCAGTTGCAATCGGGTTCGATAGCTGCCATTGGATTTGCATCTTAGAAGCCATCAGGATCATGCCTGGGGATGACTTCTTTGACTCAGAATCTAATTCCACTAAAGGCAATGACAGTGAGTAGAGGGGCAGCAGCTCGGACCAGTGAGGGGGTGGAGCAGGGAGAGGTGGCTTGCAACAGTGACCGAACGACAGAGGGGAATAGTGTGGGACGGTGGAGAGGAGTAGGTGGGCAGAGCAAGGAGAAGTGGCTACAACTTTGGCCGATGATGGATGCTGAATGGAGTATGGATGAGCACCGATGGCTTCCCAGTCATGGGTGGGCGGCTGCTGAATAGCAGTGGTGATGGACAGAGAAGAGAATTGGAAGATGGTGGCCGAGCGATGTTTTGACGGTGGTCAGCAGTCTCCGGCAGCTTCTCTAGTTATGAAGAGGTTCTCGGCGGCGAGTGGGATGGCAGGGGACAGCTCCAGTGGCTTGGCAACTTGAAACAGAGTAGGTGGTCCATGAAACGAGCTCGTGGATCGTAGTTCATGGTAGCCATGGACTGTATCCCACTCCCGTAGACCGAGCAACCGGTCCATCATGGATCGGCAACTCTAAAAATTATATAATTTATTAGTAAACTTCAAACTTGAATTCACGCTCATTCAAACTTCGATTTAAATGTTGTCTATACCATTGGACTTCAAAAATTGAGCTCTTTCTATCCATGGACTCCTTTTCTACAAAACTCTAATAAAAATGATCAATTATTACTAAATAAAAAGTAACTAATATTTATTTTAATGGTTAAATTAGGATAATTAATAGACTTATCAGTAGTTTCTACACTACCTAAATTTTTTTTTGAAATGATGGGCATCCCGGCCTTTCCTTCATCATTTGATGCGAACCTCCACACTTGACTTAGGTGCCGAGACCTAGTTACTAAGCTTAAGCCAATCCACATATATGCTATGTTTTACACTTTTATTTCAAGCAGGTAGCTCTTTCCTTAAATTCAACATAGCTTTCATACTATCTAATTTTTTTTCAAGTAGGTAGCTTATTCCTTAAATTCAAGTTTCTTTAATTAGGGTGTATATCAATTACTAGTTTTCAATAATAATTGAATCATCAATTGGCCTTTACAATCAATGCCTACTTTACCTTGTCAGTGTGCATATGCAATGAAAGTGCTTATAGCCTTTAGGTGACCTAAGTAGGTCGCTAAAAGTGTGACCAGCTAGTCAACTTCTTAATTTACGATAGTCATTAAAAAATACTTTCTAACTTTATTATTTTTTTCTAGTCTATTTTATTAAAGATTTACTTTCTTAACACATGATTTATTCAAAAAAAAATTTCTTTTCAAAAATTTTGAAGAATAAATGATTTTTTTTAAGTTTTCAAAAAGTTCTAGAATATTTTTAAAAATGTATTAAAAAAATTTTAAATTTTTTTCTTATCCTTAACTTAATTTTTATTATCCTCAATGGAGTAAAAAAATAAAATATAGATAGATAAATAAAATAAAGATAGATACCACCTGAACTAGATATGCTCATTCATTGATAAGTACTTCCATGTAAAGTAATCCCTTGCTGCTTTAGGCTAGATATGTTCATGGTTAAGCTCAACCTTCATAATTTTACTTGATGTTCTTGCAAAATAGATTCTCCCCTAACTTAGACCTAAACTTGAAAAGAAGGTAAATACATTAAAAATGAAAAGAAGATTTAAATGCAAAAATTGGGTTACCTCCTAGCAAATGCTAAGTTTAACATCTTCAGCCAGATTTTTCAAAGTGCTTATCTTATTCTTGTTCAAATCTTGATGTGGGTTTGTAATTCCCTACATGATTCAGGTTCAACTTTAGAGTACTTCCTACATGGGATCATTGAATGACTTATTTTCTTGATAGCTAGCAATTCTTTTTCTATAATTAAATCTAGGTATAACTTAACTATTAGTCAAGGTTCTAAGGGGCCTAAATCTATATACTCGTTGTGCTTGACATGTTGAGGGAGTATTTTAGATCCCCTTTTGGTGCCTCTTCCTTCATAGGCAAAGGTTCAACTAGTATCATGAGGGATTCAACTAATAATTCAAGTCTTGATTGCATTCAATGGTCACTAGATGTAGATACCTTACTAATATTTTCTATTTTAGATATCTCTATCAATTCTTCAGTCTTGAATGTTTTCATTTGATCATACCGGTCTTCTTGTTTAGGTTCAGGACCACTATGGGCTTTAGAATCAACCTCAAATTGGCTTAGTAATCTATCCTTTTCTTGTTCATCGAATGTCGTGACTAATTTATCCAACTACATTTCTAGACGGGCAGTAGCCTGAGTTTAGAAAATTACAAGTTGGCTTGTGGTTTGCATAAAATCATTTAGGGTAATTAAATTTTGGCCCATGGTTTGCATGAAATTATTGAGGATATTTGTAATGTCTAAGGTTGATTGTGCCAAGACTTCCATACTTTGTTTAAATGTGCTGATTCCTTCCTCATGATCTAAATCTGGTCGATTATTCAATATTTGGTTGGGCCTTTGGTAGGGCTAATCACAAATATGGGCTCCTAATGGTGTATCTTGTGACCGTGCAAAATTGGGATGATTTTCCCTCCATAGGTTATAAGATTTAGTCATATATCTTTCATTGGTTATACTCCCCCGAGTAAACTCATTTTGGATTGGATGCATCAAGGATACTCCTCTATGACATGATCTAGTGCATCACATGCAGTACACATGGGTGCTAGTACTTGATTTAATTAGGTATGTCCTTTGCATTCTAGAACTTCAATCCTACAAGTCAAAGTTGCAAAGATATCTTCTTCTGACTCCCTAGTATAATTGTTTACATCTTCGAATCTAATGAATTTAGGATGCATGTTAATCATTTCATGTCTATTTGCAAAATTGTTAGTTGGGGATCTAATTGTAGATGATTTGACAGAGTTAATCTTATAGCGATAGTCTCTTAGGCTTAGGGGATATCCTATTTCATCCATGGTTAACTCTGAGTTTTCTTGGTTAAGGATAGGGTTTAGATCTACTCTCTCTAATCGACCAAATTTCCTTTTTCTAAGTTATAATTTTGCTATTTTTTTATATATTTTATTTTATTATAGAAGAAGAGCAAAGAAAAAGGAGGGATATATGATAAAAGTGTTAGGAATTGTGTTTGAAAGCCAATCATCTAGACTGTAGATAGTTGTGCTATTTTATAATTGTATATAAATTTCTTAATAAATAAAAGTTATTCTTTTGGCTGTTCATCACATATGCATTTTTCTGAAAAGAACTCTTATGTAATGGAGTCCTTAGAACTACATTATATTTGATATAGAGAGGATATATCGAGTAGTTCTTAAACTGGTTCACAACCAAATGATACATTATTATAGGATGGTGATGTATCAATTGTAGGTTGTTGTATGTCACATTTATTGGTTGTCCTCTTAACCAAGGAGTATAGAGACACCGATGTGACATACAGGTGAAATGTATGACATCTCACTGAACATGACCAACTACAGAGCTCCCTTCTGCCAAAGAGTTGCTTATGAAGGGATATGGGTATATGTCCCTCAGACCTGAGGTCACCATGGTAGCTTGCAAGCAACTCACTATACTTTGATGCCAGACTACCTAGATTTCTAATCTAGTAATGAAAGGCTTCTGGGTACAATCAAGTACTTATGGAGCGATGGTGGATCAAGATGGGATTGACCCCTCCAAATGGTTTGGAGTGAATGAATCACTATGTCTCAATTTAAGAAAATCTTGGCCAGGGTAGTTCTTGTGAGGAGTCGCAGAACTTGTAAGGTTGAGATACGATCTGGATGTACCAGGTTAGGATTGATAGTCAAATCCTAGGTCATCCTAAGCATTTTGAGGTCGAAGGAATGAATTATGTGGTAACCATATGCCAGAGGTTCTAGAAAGTTGCTCTATAATCTTCGACCTGTCCGGACGTAGGGTATCATTGCTAGGTGATGACTTTGATTGGTACTGAAAGTGTTCCAGTGCTACTAGCTTAGTGTTCAAACCTATGGGGTTACATACCATAGAGATTTCTATCTGATCTAAAGGGTGATCGATGATTGAGAACTTTTCCATCACTGGTGATCAATATGATTGACCATGTTCCAAGTGTCGACACTTGGAAAGTCGACACTAGGAAGTGTCGATACTTGGCTATGACAAGCAAAGATTCTGGAAAGAATTTTTGGAAAGTTTTGACCTTAATTTGAATTTCAAATTTTGGCTAGTTTTGGCTCTAAGCTTTCATGGAATGATGGTCATTCTTTGAAAAGTTTTGACCTCAATTCGAATTTCAAATTTTGGCTGGTTTTAGCTCCAAGCTTTCATGGAATGATGGTCATTCTTGCCTCATGAGCTTAGAGCCAATTTAGTATGGCCCTTGACCTTCTCCCCCAAACACTCCTTCCTCTTTCTCCCTCTCATTGCTGCCTCTATAAATAAGGATTATTTTAGGGGCTGATGGGGGGTTGAAGAGTTTTCTTGTTGAATGAGATGCTGAAATTCTGAGAGGGAAAAGAAAAGGTACTTGGGAGGACTAGGGTTTTGGGTGTGACTACCTAGCACTCAAGCTAGGTCTTGGAAAGAGAGCTAGTTAGGGAGGGTTCCACCTCTCCTCCTTATCTTCCAAGAAGAAGTAGATCAGCCTTAAGGATCCCATGGAGCTAGCACTCTATGGGAGTTAATTAGAAACAAGCCCTGGTGTGAACTACCCATAGAGGCTAGACACATGTATGGCTTGTGAGCTTTTCACAACCTCCTCCTAAAGGTATAACGGTAAGATATCCTTATGCCTTTTGGTTCTTTTCTTGCTTATGATGTCTTTTGAATGCTATATTATCATATTTGTTCCTGTTGCAGGCAGATTGGTAGATTATTTTGATTGATCTACCAAGCCTTCTGCTGTGCTTATTTTAAAATTATTTTAAAATATATTTTTTCTATCATGCATGCTCATTTTGCTTTCCCTTCAAAAAGAATTCTTAAGATGAGTCCTAAGGAATCCTAAATCTATAGATGATAGAGAAGGGTATTTAAATTAAGTTAAAGTTTTGTTAGTAAACAAGTTATTAAATAAATTAAAACTCTACTTAGGTTTATCCTAGGTCTAGACAGCTCCTAATTGTCAAGGCTATCTTGGAGCCCTTCAAGTCAAAAACTAACTAGCTAACTAGCTAGGTAAGAGTGAGGTTGGTGGGGGATCCCCGATTTCTTTCTTTAAATACCAAGTTAATTGGCCAGGTCAGTCAATGGAACTAATTAAAAATCATTTTTCTTCATGGCTGCATCATCCTTAAACTCCTTTTCTAGACACCAGTCAACCAGCTAATCCTGACCCAGTCTAACTCTTTCAGGTACCTTGTCCTAGTGAGCTTGAGTATCCTATAGTCGATATCTAATTGATTTTATATTAAGGTCTAGGTCAATGCAGATACAAGATAGTGGTTTATGGGCTAAGGGTGATCAAATCCTCACCTTATCTTGTTTAAATAGGTTAATGCCCTTAAGGCAGTTTATGAGATATACAATGCAAATAAAATAAGATATCCAAATAAGGTAGAAAGTTTTTATTTTTTTTATTTTTTAAATTAATTAAGTTTTATGGAAAAGATGTCTTTCTTTTTTTGGGTTATTTAAGGTAGTTAGTGATGTGGCACATTCATTGACGCAGGGCCCTCACTGGCATTCATCCTGGCAAGAGATCCACCACCTCGACACGGTGGCCTAACAAAGAGACAAGGCGAGCCCTCCTGGTGAGGTCAGCTCCCAACCGGGATCGTGCTCATAGGATGAGCCCTCCGTCTGAAGCCATCTCCCGATCGGGGTCTTGCTCATGCTGCCAAGGCAAGCCCTCTTACCGAGGTCAGCTCCCAGCCAGGGTCATGCTCATAGGGCAAGCCCTCCATCTGAGGCTAGCTCCTGGCCAAGGTCGTACTCATGCTACCAATGTGAGCCCTCCTATCGAGGTCAGCTCCCAGTCGGGGTCGTGCTCATAGCACAAGCCCTCCATCTGAGGCTAGCTCCCAGCTGGGGTCATGCTCATGCTTCCAAGGTGAACCCTCCTGTCGAGGTCAGCTTTTAGCCAGGGTCGTGCTCATAGGGTGAGCCCTCCATCTGAGGCTAGCTCCCGGTTGGGGTCGTGCTCATGCTGCCAAGGTGAGCCGTCCTACCGAGGTCAGCTCCTAGCCGGGGTCATGCTCATAGGGTGAGCCCTCCATCTGAGGCCAGCTCCCGACCGGGTCATGCTCATGCTTCCAAGGGCGGGGCTCCCAAAGCGAGCCCTTTCCCTACCTTATGGAGGATAGAATTCCCACCAACGGCAAAAAAGGGAAGGATCAACAAAAATTCAAACTACGGCAAGGGAGTCCCCATCCACCGGCAGCCTCTGGGAGGAGGCGCATGCCCTACCATTAATTTAAGCTTTGTAATGCACTACCTACATGCTCTGTACAAGGTGTGCTCCTCCAGGCCTTCAGTCTTGTAGCATAACGCCACATCGACAATCATGCAACTAGGGATCTCAACCCTCGTGATACTAAACCTGAACCTCCTCCAAGAAGAGTATTCAATTAAGGCCACAGGCCCTGCGACACTCCGACGGTCCCTCCAGGAATATAATCATCCCACCATGGTTCAGGACTCAGCAACACGGTGCCCACCCCTCCCACGGGGAGCTGCACCACCAAGGGGACAAGGTCTGTGCCATGCCAACGAACACCCCCAACAGAAGGATCCCCTTCAAAGGATCGGTCCAAAGGGGGAAGCAAGGTGGACAATAAAGAGCCGCCCTCCAAAGGGGGCACCAGGAAAAGGACATCTCAGGGAAGCCCTAGACCTAGTCTGGGCCATCGTTCTCATATAAAATAGAAGAAAGAATCCCCAAAGAGAGAAAAAAAGAAGGGGTAACCGGTAAGAGACGGAGAGCTAATGGGCTAGGAACCAGCCAGCAAAACCTTCCAAGCTCTTTGATCCCAGCTCGCCCTTGTCTTTACATTTCTCAGTTCTATCTTTCACCCTCTACGCTCGGAGAGTCTCCAAGCTCTCCGTCGAAGAGGTTCTGTTCTCCTAGATCATCCCACTTACTTGACCATCGGAGTGTCCCCGCTGGAATCCCCGACCCGGGTTTCCTCTATTTTGTAGGGTGGTCGACCAAGGAGCACACTGAAGTAGAGGATCGAGCATCCAGCGGGAACCGACGCGCTAGCTACAGGCCACAACGATCTTGGCGGTAACAAATTAGCATGCCAGGAAGGGGGGAACGGAGCACAAGAACTCCAACGACTGTGGGAAGTCCAACCGTGAGTCCCCCCACTATCGGTAGAGCACCTGCAAAAGCCTCAAAGCTCCATGGTGACAACCAGAGCACAAGAGGCTTCCGCCAACAAGGCAAGAGCCCCCCATCATGATAATTAGAGCCTAGGAAGGGGGCTCCCCACTCCACCACCACCACCGACAGACCCCCAGATCACTGTACTAGCCCAGCAGGTCCATGCCCGGCTACGATGGTGCGCTAGCTCCATCAGAGACACCGGTCCCTGGCAACATAGCAGTAGCCAAGGATGTCGGCGGCTCATGCCGACCCCCATACTAGCCTGCGATCTTTCCAAGAGGGGCTGTTGCATGTGGTCTCCAACCCAAGAGGGGACCATCAAGCGATCGGAGAAGAGGCAGCATGATGGTCTGACCAGCCAGGAAAGCCGCTCCTCGGTATCGGACCATGGTGTGCACTCCTACCAGTGGCACTGACATGGCCGGGAACTCAGGAGAGAGTTCCCCCACTCCTGACCTTCTTCACCCCTGACAGCCTCTATCGAGGGGTCCACTGACAAGGCCATTCATCGTCAGGTGGAGAGATGCCTCGAAGAGCAGGAGTGCAAGTTGGCTAAACTTTCTCATCGATTTGCAGGGATTTAGGACTCCCCTAGTGACCTGCAGGTTTTGACACCAGCCCCCCTTTCTCCTGCAGAATCCAAGAGAAATTGATTCCCAGCCAGTTTCACATGCCCAAGTTGATCCCTACAACTGGACAACTGACCCCCTCGATCGCTTGGAAAACTACAAGGCCCTTATGAGGGTCCAGGGGACTATTAATGCTCTCCTCTGCATTGCCTTCTCGACTACCCTACGAAAGGCCACTCGAGCCTGGTCTCTAGACTCGAGTCAGAAAGCATTAACTCCTCCCAGTTGGAGAACAGATTCTTGGCGCACTTTGACGCATGCAGGAAGGTACCACATGAGGCTGACAGCCTCTTCTCAATCCATCAGCAAGATCGAGAGTCCCTCCGAGACTATGTGTCCCATTTCAAGGCCACCACCCTAGAAATCTACCACCTCGATGAACTAGTCACTATGCTGGCTTTAAAAAGGGGGTTGCGGACCTCCCGCTTCACCTACTCCCTCGATAAGAAGCCTCCGAAGACTTATTCGGAGCTTTTCCTTCGGGCCTATAAGTACATTCACATGGAGGAGGCAGATCACACCAGGAGGGAGCTCGACGGGAGGCCTCTCAAAAGACAGGTTGTTGGGGAAACATCTGTTCCTCAAGCCCAAAAGTTGGTGCCAGCCCCATGGCCGGGGTCGAGACCCAGAGTCGACCCTACCAAGAAATAGAAGTTCACCCCTCTACTTGCCCCGAGAGAGAAGATTCTTATGAAGATTTTGGGCGAGCGCTTGCTGCGCCGTCCTCCTCCTCTGAGGCCATCCGTTGGATGCGACCGGTCCCGCTACTGCTACTTTCACTAAGATCATGGCCACGACATGGAGGAATGCCACCACCTGAAGAGGGAGATTGAAGACCTAATCAAGCATGGATACCTTGGAAAGTACGTGGAGGGAGGAGTTCCCTCGGAAGTCCAGAATGAAGAGCCCCGTCCACTCGCCATCGACAACCGGCCCATTGAGAAGCCGGTAGAAATGATTTCCTGGGGGGCAGGCCGAACCTCAAAGAGGGCTAGGGAGAGAGAAGAGAGTGATATGTACTCCCCTGCATGGGAGAGGGGTCGGCTAGGGTAAATAACCCAAATAATGATGCTATCATCATGAAAATGATGATAGCGAAGTAGCATGTAAAGAGAATCATGGTGGATAGTGGAAACTCTATGGATATCCCTTTTTATGATGCTTTTGCAAGGATGAACATGTCTGTTGATCAAATAAAACCAGTATTTACATCCTTAGTGGGCTTCACTAGGAACTCAGTTGGAGTTGAGGGAGAGATTACACTCCCAATAACTACCGGGATCCCACCCAGCAAAGGACTATACTGACAACTTTCACAGTGGTGGGTGTCCCTTTGCCTTATAATGTAATTCTGGAGCATCCCAGACTTAACCTGCTCGACACCACTATTTCTACAAGGCATCTCGTCATTCAGTTCTTGACCCCTCGTGGGATCAGGGAGATGAGGGGGATATGCCAGCCCGTACAGCACTACCTACAGACTGTTCCGGGGCCACGAGGAGCTGATTCGAACCCAATCATCGACCAACTAAATCCAACTGAGCTGGAGTCGAAGTGCAAACTTGTCAAGCCCTTATTGTCCTTCCCCTTAGGAGAAGATCCCTCGAGAATGATGAAGGTGGGAGCCCTGCTGCCTGAGGAGGAGAGATCCTATCTGCTTAGCTTCCTGCAGGCCAATGCAGATATCTTCGCCTGGACTGCCACCGACATGCCCTGCATCCCCCCAGAAGTGATCACCCATAAGTTGAATGTTGACCCCAACTGTCGCCCAGTTCAGTAAAAGAAGAGAAGCTTTGTGCCGGAGTGGCAGAAAGTGATCGATAAAAAAGTGGAGAAACTTCTCGCAGCAAGCTTCATTCACGAGGTACACTATCTTGACTAGCTTGCTAATGTGGTGATGATCAGGAAAGCCTCTAGAAAGTGGAGGATCTGTGTATACTACACTGACCTCAACCAGGCATGCTCAAAGGATATCTTCCAACTCTCCAAGATCGACTAGCTAGTGGACGCGACCTCTGGCCATAAGTTCCTCTACTTCATGGATGCATTCTCCGGATGCAACCAAATTTGCTTGCATTTGAAGGATGAGGAGCACACGGCATTCGTGACTAACTGAGTTACTACTATTATAAGATGATATCATTTGGTCTCAAGAATGCTGGGGCCATGTACCAGCGACTGGTTAGCAAGGTCTTCAAGAACTAGATCGACCGCAACATGCAGGTATTTGTAGATGATATGCTCATCATAAGCGACCTGGAGTCAGATCACGTTGCCGACCTAGTGGAGGCTTTCGGCAACCTTTGCCTTTATCATATAAAGCTGAATCCCGCTAAATATAAATTTAACATGGTGACGAAAAAATTTCTAGGGTTTATGGTCACCTAGAGAGGGATAGAGGCCAACCCTGAGAAGATCCAGGTGATCACTGACATGAGACACCATGTCTCCAAGAAGGAGGTCCAACACCTGACTGGACGCATCACATCATTGAGCCATTTCATCTTGCATTCCATCGAGTGCTGCTAGCCCTTCTTCAAGGTGCTGCGGAAGATGAATGACTTCACTTGGATGAAAGAGTGCTGGGAGGCATTCGAGGGGATGAAGAAGCTCCTCGCCTCCCCACCGTTGCTGTCAAGGCTGGAGCCTAGGGAAGAGCTCCTCTTGTACTTGGCAGTCTCACCTAAGATGATCAGCTCGGTGTTGGTTTGCACCGATAAGGACAGCACCCAATAGTCAGTCTACTATGCTAGTAAGTTGCTCCGCGATAAGAAAACTAGGTACACCCGATCTGAAAAGATCATTTTTGCACTAATAATGTCTGTGCAGTGCCTCAGGTCCTATTTCCAAGCGCACCCCATTGCTATCCTCACCGACCAGTCCCTGAGGGCTATCCTGAGCTGCTCTGACACTTCGGGGTGCCTGGCCAAGTGGGTAGTGAAACTCAATGAGGTCGACATCACCTACCACCCATGATCGATGCAAAAGGTCCAAGTCTTAGCTGATTTCCTGATGGAATGCACGTGGGTAGACAAGAACCTGGAGGTGGTAGGCCAGCAAGCCGAGCCTGGGTCGGACCCAGCCCTAGAGGCAATGAATGGATTTTTTCATGTCAACTGCATGTCCAACACCGGAGCGAGCGGAGCCAGTCTCATCCTCACCAACTCTGATAGGGTTGTTGTGGAGTATGCACTATGGTTCCTCTTTAAGGCGACCAACAATCAAGCTGAATATGAGGCACTCCTCGCAAGACTAAAGGTATCCCGCAAGTTGGGTGTCAAGAGATTGAAAGTCTTCACCGATTCTCAGCTTGTGGTGGGCCAAGTCTCCGATGAGTATGAGGCCGGGATCCCATGATGGTGAAATACCTGGATAAGGTACATTCATATACGGTGAACCTCCAGTACTTTAGCATCTCCCACATCCCGTGAGTGGAGAATGCTCGAGCTATTGTCCTCTCCAGACTGGCCACTCTGTCGGAGTCGCTGTCGGGGCATACCTTCGTCGAGTGCCTCAAAGCACCCAGCTAAGAATCCATAGCAAAAGTCCAGCAAGTCACCATTGAAACTAGCTAGATAAACCCCTATATTAAGTACATCACTATCGGTGCCCTACCTGAGGATCGGAAGGAAGTCGGCCTCCTCAAGAAGAAGGGCATGTGTTATGTGATGATGGATAGGCAGTTGTACCAGAGGTCTTACTCTTACCCCCTGCTGAAATGTCTGAAGCCCTCGAAAGCCGCCTACGTGCTCCAAGAGATACATGAAGGCATATGTGGCAATTATTTGGGGGATAGAACTCTGGCCTACAAGGCCATCCGGTAAGGGTATTTTTGGGAGACCATGCGAGAAGACGTTGCCAGCTTCATGAGGAAGTGTGAACGTTGTCAATGCCACGCCCACATCTAGCGGCAGCCGGTGGCTCCACTCTCCCAACTATCAGCTCCGTGGCCGTCACCCAGCGAGGAATGGACATCCTAGGACCCTTTCCTCCCATGTCTGGCCAACGGAAGTTCTTAATTATGGCTATCGACTACTTCACCAAGTGGATCGAGGCCAAATGCCTAGCCCGGATAACGGAGGCAAAGGTCATGTCTTTCTTCTGAAAGTCTGTCATTTGTCGGTTCAAGTTGCCGCACTCAATCATAATGGATAACGGATAGCAGTTCGATAATTAGGTTTTCGAGGAGTTCTGCGCCGACCTCGGCATCCATCACCACTTCACCTTGGTGGCTCATCCCCAGACCAATAGGGAAGCCAAGGTGACTAACCGGACGATCCTGCAAGGGCTCCACATGAGGCTGGATGAGGCCAAGGGTCGATGGACCGAAGAGCTACCTAGTGTGCTGTGGGTTTACCACACTACACCCCACACGACCACCGACGAGACGCCCTTCAACCTTGTCTTCGGCACTAAAGCTGTGATCCCAGTAGAACTTGGTCGCCCACACTCCGAATTGAGCAGTACGATGAAGTCGAGAATCCAGCCCGTCTCCTCCTCAACCTGGATCTACCATACGAGATAAGAGATAAAGCCCAACTCTGAATGGTAGCCTACCGGCAAAGGGTCACATGCTACTACAACTCCCACGTGGGGCCTAAGATGTTCCATCCAGGCAACCTCGTCCTCAAGCAAGTGGAAGCATCCCAACCAGGGGAGTGCGGCAAACTCTCCCCAAATTGGGAAGGTCCCTACAAGGTGGTCGAGGCTCTACCAGGTGGGGCCTACTACCTCGCTAGACTTGATGGTGCATGGTTCACACAAATGTGGAACACGAGCAATTTGAGAATATACTGCCAGTGATGTAAGACGCCTTCTCAATCATTAAAGTTTCTTTTTGGTGCAAACTTTCACCTGTGCAGGAACATCTCTGTCTAACTCTAAGTCTGGTGAATCAAGCCAGAAAACATACGAAGCCCCGCATCTCAAGCAGGGAAACTTACGAAGCCCCGCATCTCAAGCAGGGAAACTTACGAATCCCCGCATCTCAAGCCGGGAAACTTACGAATCCCCGCATCTCAAGCCGGGAAACTTACAAAGCCCCGCACCTCAAGGTGGAAAACTTACGAAGCTCCTCACCTCAAGCCGGGAAACTTATGAAGCTCTGCACCTCAAGCCAGGAAACTTACGAAGCCCCACACCTTAAGCCAGAAAACTTATGAAGCCCCGCACCTCAAGCCAGGAAACTTATGAAGCCCCACACCTCAAGCTAGGAAACTTATGAAACCTGGCATCTCAAGCCGGAAAACTTATGAAGCCCCGCATCTACCACCTTGCTGATAGTTCGGAGATGTTTGCTGGGAAGCTCTTGAAGTCCCGCCATCTATCGCTTGACTCACAACATGGCTAATTCCATCGAGAAGTTCCAGAACTTTCACATCTGGCCTAGCTCATAGTCTGGAGATGTTTGTTGGGAAACTCTTGAAGTCCCACCATCTATCGCTTGACTCACAGCATAGCCAATCAAGTCAAGAAGCTTCAGGAACTTGGCATCTATCAGCCTCGCTCACAGTCTGAAGATGTTTGTTGGGAAACTCTTGAAGTACCACCATCTACCGCTTGACTCACAGCTTGGCCAATCAAGTCAAGAAGCTCTAGGGACTCGGCATCCAGCAACCTCGCTCATAGTCTGAGGATGTCAGTTGGAGATTCTAGAAGTCCCACCATCTGTCGCCTGGCTCGCAGGTTGGCAAATCAAGGAACCCTAGAAGTCTTGCACTCAGGTCTGCATGACTACAGGGCTAGAAAAGCAGGAATGAAGTGTTCCCAGAAACCTTCGTGCCAAATCTAGGGCTACAGAATCAACCTGTAGCAATTGAGTCCGAAGGAAAACACACACCTCCAGCGACCATGAAGATTATTCCCTTACCATGCATTAAGGTAAAGGAATTAAAGAGAAGGAAAAGATAAAGTCCGAACTAAAGACATTGGTCTAGTTGAACCATTCCCTCATTACAAAGATGAATCCTTCACAAGCTCTAAAGGTCCCTCTGAAAGTATCTCAAGGCAAAAAAAAAACAAAGAAGAAAAAGAAGAAAAAAAGAAGAATGAATGAACAGCCAGATGCTAGTTTGCAAGAAAGGATGCCTTTTTCATTGATCAAAATGCTTTTTACATCCTATAAAGGCTCCCGACAGTCTTTCAAAAACTTAGTTACAAAATGAGAAGGAAAAAGGAAACAGGCTTAGGCCTCCCTCGCCGCTCCTTGCCCGACCAATGGGCAGGTCCTCTTAGTGCTGGCACGGTGCTTGGGGCTCCGGCTCTAGACTCTACCCTTAGGACTAGATGGAGGCATTCCAGTCCCTTCTACCCAAGAAAAGCGGGTGCCCATCTTTTCTGGACCCCTGGTGACAAGGGTCAGCACCGCATCCACCACCTCGTTCTTGAAGGTCACCAATCTTGTGAACCTTGGGGTGGCTTCAGCAGCTTCGTGTTAGGCTACCACCATCAGTGCCATGATGGTCATGGCCTTCTCCATAGCGACCACGATCTTGGTCGCCCCCTCATCCGATTGCACCTGGAAGGCCTGTGGAAGGGCCACCTCCATCGTTGAGGCAACCACCTTTTTTGCTTTCTGGGGGCTCTCCCCTTCTTATCCTTCAGGGCAGCTTTGAGCTTGGCAAATTTCTTCCCCAGGCCGGACGCCCTCACCCTAGCACCGATCAATTGCTATTAAAGAGCCTATACTTGGCCCTTTAGTTCTTGAGCTGAGAACCTGAAGTCTACTAGAGGCCCTCCCTCAAGCACAGGCCAAGGGCAAGGGGTTGAAGGAGAAGAGCATGAGAGAAATAGCCTAGCCTACTAAGAACTCCAAACTCTAGAACAAGAGGGGGACTAGAGAAGAAGGAAAGGACTCCACGGAAGCTTGCTCGCTCGTGCTTAAAGATCCTTTAAAAAGGCAAGGGGGCAAGTCCTTTGCAATAAAGCTGGTCGCCCACCGTCACCTCGTATATGGTGAAGGCGTGCACCATATCTCGCCCAGACCAGCCAGGGCATGCCATGTGTCAGGACCCGTTGGGAGCAATGCTTTGATCCGGAGGTAATTCCTTCAAGCCCAGTGAAGGCATTTATGGATGCTTTTTGAAAGGGGCTATCGTGGCATTATCCTGTTGGTATGGAGGCACAATCTCCTGAACACTGGTGCATAAGGCATTGATGGTGCAAGAAGTGTGCCCCTCCACATCAGCATAATCATTACTTTCCTCGTCCCGAGCATTGCTTTATTCTCTGGGCTCGAAAGTGGGGGCATCTGATGTGGCACATTCGCTGATATGGAGCCCTAGCTGGCGTTCACCCTGGCAAGGATCCACCACATGGACATGGTAGCCAAACAAAGAGCCAAGGCGAGCCCTCCTGCCGAGGTCAGCTCCCAGCCGGGGTCATGCTCATAAGGTGAGCCCTCCATCTGAGGCTAGCTCCTAGCCGGGGTCATGCTCATGCGGCCAAGGCAAGCCCTCCTACCAAGGTCAGCTCCCAACCAGGGTTGTGCTCATAGGACGAGCCCTTCGTCTGAGACCAGCTCCCGGTCGAGGTCATGCTCATGCTGCCAAGCCGAGCCCTCCTGCCGAGGTCAGCTCCTAATCAAGGTCGTTCTCATAAGGCGAGCCCCCAATCTGAGGCCAGCTCTCGGCCGGGGTCATGCTCATGTTACCAAGGCGAGCCCTCCTGTCGAGGTCAACTTTCAACCGGGGTCATGCTCATAGGGCGAGCCCTCCGTCTGAGGCCAGCTCCCGGTCGGGGTCATGCACATGTTGCCAAGGCGAGCCCTTCTGTTGAGGTCAGCTCCCAACCGAGGTCGTGCTCATAGGGTGATCCCTCCATCTGAGTCCAGTCCTTTGCCGAGGTCATGCTTATGCTTCCAGGGGCGGGGCTCCCTAAGCGAGCCCCTTCCCTGCCTTAAGGAGGATAGAATTCCTGCCAATGGCAAAGGAGAGAAAGATCAACAAAAACTCAAACTACGGCAAGGGGGGTCCCCGTCTACCTATAGCCTCTGGGAGGAGGTGCATGTCCTATAATTAATTCAAGCTCTGCAATGTGCCACCCGCATACTCTGTATAAGGTGTGCTCCTCCAGGCCCTCGGTCCTATACCATACCACCATGTCACGATCATGCAACCGGGGGTCTCAACCCTCACAACACGAAACCTGAACCTCCTAAGAGTAGTATTCCATTAAGGCCACAGGCCCTACGATGCTTTGATGGTCTCTCCAAGAATAAAAACATCCCACCATGGCTCGGGGCTCAATAGCACGGTGCCCTCCCATCCCACGGGGAGCTATACCACCAAGGGGATAAGGTATGTGCCACGCTGGTGAACACCCCCATGGAAGGATCCCCTTCAAAGGATCGGTCCAAAGGGGGAAGCAAGGTGGACAACAAAGAGCCCCCCTCCAAAGGGAGCACCAGGAAAAGAACATCTCAAGGAAGCCCTAGACCTGGTCTGGGCCATCGTTCTCATATAAAATAGAAGAATCTCCAGAGAGAGGAAAAAAGAAGAGGTAATCGGTAAGAGACGGAGAGCTAACAGGCTAGGAACCAGCCAGCATAACCTCCCAAGCTCTTTGATCCTAGCTCGCCCTTGTCTTTACATTTCTCAGTTCTATCTTTCACCCTCTACGCGCGGAGAGTTCCCAAGCTCTCCATCGAAGAGGTTCTGTTCTCCTAGATCATCCCACTGACTTAACCATCGAAGTGTCCCTGCCAGAATCCCCATCCCGGGTCTCCTCTATTTTGTAGGGCGGCAGACCAAGGAGCGCACCGGAGCAAAGGACCGAGCACCGAGTGGGAACCTGATATGCTAACTACAGGCCACGGCAATCTTGGCGGCAACAGTTAGATTAAAAGATAAACTTAATTATGTTAGGAGTCAACTTGTGAAAAAAAGAAATGCATAATTTTATATATATTTTTTCTTTTTTATGTTAACAAGAGTAAAAGGTAATTTAGAAAATAAGGAAACTAAATTTAAGCACTAATAATTAAAGAAGGCGATAAAATTAAAGAAAGTAGTAAATAAAGTAAAAATAGAATTTTTTTTAGTTTGTTTCAAAAAATAATCGTGCCTAGATTCTGGCAAGAGTGCCAAAATTTGATCGCTTATCATAGGATGGTCAAAAATAAAACCTAACTCACTACTATAGCTAGGGTGAGTAGGGATCGTATCCTTGGAAATTAAAAGCAATTATTTTATGAAAAAGATAAAAAGAAAGAAAGTTAGAATAGTTTAATTATGAATTTCTAGAAACTAATCATGCAAAATAAATTAATTTTAAAGATAATTAAATCATGTCTTAAGGATTGGGAATCAATTCTTGTTGTTAACTGATTTTAGTATTCATTCATACAAAGGCTTGAGATTAGTTAGTATTTGATTATAACTTATCTCTATCTAAATATGAACCATATCTCTAGGATCATGACCCATCCCTTTATGAATATAGATTATTTCAAATCCAAATAAAAGAAAATTAATTAACTGCAATATAATTTATCCCTTATTCGAGTATAAACCGTATCTTATCAAGATAATAGCACATCTTCTTTGAAGAATAAATTATTAAAAATTAAATTAATTCAAGAAGATAATATAAGTATAAATAAAGAAAAAAGAAATTATATTAATAGTGCATGAAAAAATATATAAGATGGGAAAAAGAAAATAAATTTGTGATACAAGAAGAACTTCATCTCCCCTCCAAGATGGAGGAGCCTAGCCATGCATGGGTTGAGTTGACATAATCTTCTTTCTCTCCATCTCAAATCTTTTATAAAATAAAAGAAAATAAAAAAATAAAAAATAAATTCTAGTGGGTGCTCGCTTATACAAAATATAAGTAAAAGCATTAATTCTTAAGAAATAAAGATTAATTAATATATATTTTGATGCTTTAATTTGGATATTTAATAAACTTATCATAGGACTTATGCAAAAAGCTTGAATTCACATCTTTTCTTAGCTGCTCATCAAGGAAAATCCAAGTTTGCTCAGGTGTTTGATCTGCTCGATCAAATAATACATGATCAGTGATCGATGTTCCCTCATACATCCAAGCACTGAAAACAGCACAAGAGGTTTTGTTCCTCTCAACATCATCTGGTGTGTCGAAGGACTGATTCGTATTTTCTCCAGCTAAGCATCCTCAAACTTGCAACTGAACTCGTCATTTATCACCACCCTCATGATGCAATGCACTATAGTTCAATCACTGAGCCACTTCTAGTAAGTATCTCAGATAGCTCCATGAGCATTCAGAGCATGCTCCTCAAGTACCAGATCTATAAGTACATACAAGATCTTTTCGTGTTCCAAGACGATCTTAATTTTTGATAATAGATATCAAAATTGGGTCCTATGAGCTAGTCATTGTATAATAATGACTAGAGTCATAAAGTGGTAGCCATTACTGAAAAAAAAAAAACATAAGATCAATTTAGTATATGAATTATTAAATCCTAAAGACTTAGACTTTGATCTAAAGGTTCTTCCACTATTATATATGAATTGGTAGTCTTTACCTCCAATTTGAAAAATTATATTAATTTTTTAGTAGGTACTAGAATCCATGTAGACTGCACTCGGGCTCGAGTATGGCTCACCCAACCCTTGTGCATCTATGGGTAGGTTCTTAACCAATTAGTTCTCTAAATAATTTCTAGTAATAATTTTATCCCAGACACCTTTTTAGCAAGCATGTGGTGCTTGCACTGAAAGTCCTCATTAGGTCCAACCATTAATATGAAAAAACTCAATGCAACTAATTAATAAATGATCAAGCCCGAGTATGGCTTATAGCTTGCTAAAATACTATTATGAATGATAATTTCAATATCCACATAAATACTAGGTGTATGGTGCCAATAATTATTTGGACTATTGGACCTGTTACCATCTATCTTAATGGGAGGCTATAGCTTAGTTATCCCCATAACTTTATCATTTTAAGAATCTAATAATTTAAAGATTTAATTATATATTATAGAAAATAGAGGAGATGAATCGACAATCAAAAATCCTCCCACTAGCTTTAAGTCTTTGAAGAGGGTTTGAGACTAGCTAGTCTAAGGGCACCTAAATCAATCATACTGATTTACCTTAATGGCATGGGTCAATTCAAATCACTAAGCGATCTAATCAAAAACTTGATCGACCAAATTGATCGGGTAAGTAAGATGATGGAAAGGTTCTATCTCTTTCTCTTTCCTTAGACACCAACAAAATTAGCCATATAAAAGAATGGCCCCAATTAAAGACCACGATCAAGACTTACCTTAGACACCAAATGGTTTATCAGTTTCAATTTGGTCAGTCTAATGATATGGGCTCGACCACTAAGGCACAATTAGGTCCTTTTAAAAAAGTAAGGATATGGACTTGATCTAGCTACAACTACTGAGTTTGATCTAGAAAAGTTTTAATCTAATTCAACTCTTAGTTAGATTTTAATCAATTTCTCAATTTAATTCATAGCTCATTTGATTCTAATCCTAGGTCTAACCTAGTTAATTGACCTGATTCAAGCTAACCCATAATCCCATAACTTATGAAATGGCTTTAGATCTTTCATTCTCAAATCTAGATCTTTAACTTTCATATCTTAATTCTCAATTAAGGATATGAATAAGTGAAACGATTTCAATTGACAAACTATTTTTAAAAAAAAATCCTTTTGGTATTTTTTTTTTCATGAGTCAAACCATAGCGACACCATTACATGTTATAAGAGAAGAGAGGGATTTTAAATCCTGCTTCCTATTATAACCAGACGGTCATGATGAAGTACTCAATCCGAGTACTGTTATATCGTATATGCATGTAGTTTTATAACTTAACATTAATTTCTAATCATATTAGAACAAAATAAACCAAGCATATCTTATATGTATTCATACAAAGATATAGAACTTTGAATCTAATCAAATTGGATCAACTATAAACATACATAAAATTCTGCATAGAACAAAACAGCCCACAAAACTAATTTACTGTTTCAAAATTCAGAACAGTCCAAAATATGAACAGATTTCTGTGCACACAAAATCTGATTTCCATTTTCATCAAAACAGGTTTTTGATTAATTAAAATCAGATCACTGTTTTCAGCAAATAAAGTTCGTATTCAGATATCTGTTTTCACTAAACCAGATTTCTGCACAGATTTGAATTTGCATTAAATCAGATTTCTGCTCATAAATCTGATCAAAATCAGATTTCTGAACATATAATCGGATCAACATCAGATTTCTGCACATATAATCTGATCAAAATCAGATTTCTGCAAACCTGATTTTGTTTACATCTAAGTTGATTTCTGATTTCATAAATGCAGAATTAACAGAAATGTAAATCAGAACAAAATAGACTATAAACAGATTTTATAATCTGTTCCAAATAGATTATAAACAGATCATATCAGCAAGGAAAAATCTATCAAAAATTGATTTTAATTTCAAACATAAAAATATGTCTAAAATATATATTTATCAGATATTAATTGAACCAAAGAACATGAATGAATATCTGTTCAAAACAGATATAGATCTGATCTATAATCAGATCCAAACATCAGAAAGGGAAACTCAGCTTATCTGAAAACAAAAATAAGAACAGAATATTTTGATGTGTTCAGATCTTGAAAAAACATATCAGAAATGCTACCTTTAAAAATATATTTGAAATCATAAAAATAATCAGATTTTGTTCTGATTAAAATCCAAAAACAAAAGTAAACCCGCTTTGATACTATTTGAAGGATCTCCAACACGGAAACGCCTGATCCCAAGAATCGACGAGCAGAGTTACAAGAAAAAAATCTGCAAAAATCTGTTTTCTTAACTTTGAATTTGCAGCAGAAACTTTTTCTGGTTGCTGAACTTTCTCCGTGAGAGCATCACGCTGCTCCTCTGCTTCGCGCTACACAGGAGAAGAGGGCAAGGTAATAAAGATTCTGAGGGGATGCCATTCTTTTTCTCGTTATATTCCGGGGAGAGGGCGCAGCTATTTAATACCTGTTGCCAATGAAACCTGTTCTGATCTGATTTTTGCTTCAGAACAGAAATCTGTTTCTCGAGAAATATCTCCCAATCCCAATGACTTGAATTTTAAAAATTCAAATCCCAAAGCACGTGAGAAAAATTTCATGCTGAGAAAAAATGTCAGTAATATTTTTTTTCTCCTCTAGCATAGATTTCAAAGCCTTTATCATAATGCCCACTCACCCGAGCACCCAAACTAGCATGAACTATTCACACTGAAATTTCATAGCATGAACAGTTCATGCTAAACTTTCATAGCATGAACACTTCACCTCAGGTTCAAACTTTTTTTTTATTTGAATTCCAAATTCAGAAATAAAATTAGGGCTATGACCAAAATTAGATTTGGATCCTAGCTGCATTAGAACTCAAACTCAATCTTGTCTAGAATCCTTATTAAAAATAAGATTAAAATTGGTCCAAAAATTAAATTCTGATCAAATTAAGATTTGAACCAATTTTTTGTAAAATATTAGATTACAAATTAATTCAAATGCAATCCCAAATTAATCTTGCAACTAGTATCCGGTACCAACTAGACATAGCCAGTATTTAATTCCATATGACCTATAAATTAATTCTTAATTAATTAAAATTATTTGTTCAATTAGGTCACCTTCTTCCAAATTGAATAAATAAATCTTAAGTCAAGCATTCTCCTATATTACTCGACTTATGTGCGAGACTCTATAAATTCTAATACTAAGCTGATAATACATGAATAAATTTCTGTACTAATCAAAGTGACCATCTAACAATGATACTCGATATATGGATAGGTCGAATATTTACAAAGCAACATTTAAGAATCCGGAAATATGGTTTCCACATAATTCATCCCTTTGACCCTCAATACTTACGATAACGTCAGAGTTAAACTGTCAATCCTTAATCAGTGCATCCATATTATATCTCAACCTTATAAATCCTATGTCTCCTCGCAAGGTTTATCCTGGACAAGGTTTTGCTAAATTAAAATACAGCGAAGCATTATCTTCAATAAATTGGAGCGGTCAAATCCATCTTGACTATACATAGACTTTGTAAGTATTTGACTATATCCAAAAACCTTCCATCATTGTATTAGAAGTATAGATAATCCGGCACTAAAGTATAGTAAATTGCTTGCAAGTCACTATAGTGATCTTAAGTTAGAATGACACTTATATTCATATCCCTCGTGAGCTACTCTGGATAGCAAATTGCTCCGTAGTTGAGTCACATTCAGTAAAAATTTATCTCCACATTTCATCTACATGCCATACCAGTATCTTTACACTCCTTGGTTACGAGGACAATTAACCCATATAACATACAATGACCTAAACTTGATAAATATTATTATCCTATTAATAACATATTATTTGGTCTCGAACATAATTTAAGAACTACATGATAAATTCTCCTTTATCAATTGAAAGTAGTTCTAAGGACTTTATCATATAAAAAAGTTCATAAAAGGAAGATGTATAAATTATAATGAACTGCTAAATAACTTTTATTAATTAATAATTTATATATAAATTATAAAAAATATAGCCATCTACAGCTTAGACGATTGGTATTAGAACATAATTTTCAATACATGTTATGTTATATGTTATATTATATGGTTTGCTCCAGGTTGTTGAAAGTGTATAACACATGTTCCTGGTTCAAGATAGACAAAATTGATTGCTTCGAGTTATTGAAAGTGGTCTATAAGTGATTCAAGCTGATACGGTCTGCATAGTGAAAGGTAATATGCTACTTCATATTGTGTAGGTTGTTATAAACTCATGTTTATATCTGTAAGTTTATTGATGTCTTTAAAGTATCTTATTTGCTATTAATTAAAACAGGGACAAAGCATACTAATTCTATCTCTTAGCATTCAGAGCTCTTGACTGCTCAGTCTGATTCAATTTTAGAAAAGTTAGGAGGAACAGTTGAATTAGAATAATTAGGACGGGACATATGGATAAAAACTAGTCAACATATTTTGCTTGCAAAACAGAAGAGCTAGATACTTGGCGTTCACACTTTATTACAATACAATTAAAATCATACCATACAAATTTAAGACCAACATTCGTTACAATAACAAGTTTTCCAAAATTGCAATAGGTCACTTAAATGTAAATACAACCACAAGAGTAAGTAGTGCTATTATTCTAGCCAAAAATCTGTTCGGCGTTGCACTACTCTTTCTTAATTCTTTAATTTTACAATATAGCATTCTTGAATCCAACCCTAGATCACTAATTTCACTTTTTATATCTCGAAGTGAATCATCAATCGATATTGATGAGTGAGTTCGGTGAGTTCTTGATCGATCATTGGTAGAAATACCAATCCACAAAGTGATGTTCTTCACGACTATAACTTATTTAGATTTTTTTAAGAACTTGAATTTTTCACCGATGCTATGCGACCATAAAGGCACCTCTTGATAGAATAATCAAACCAAGACGAGCTAATTTGAGAATCCGCAGTTAGTCGAGACATTTGAATATCTTGCACAAAAAAAAAAAAAAAAAAAAAAAAAAACTTAGAAAGACAATATTAGTTAGAAAGAGAACTAGATAGATTAAGTGATATTAAATTTAGATTAAGACAACATGTTCTAATATATTCATTTAGATTCAATTAGTTACATTCAATTAGATTTAAATACTAAATATCTGATACATTCAATTAGAGACCTAATAAAAATCATTAAATCATACCATATGCAGTAACATTAATTTCAAACAATAAAAATTTGATAAATTCCTAACAAATTCAAGCAAAGCTCTAATAAATTTCATGTCAAAAAAAAAAAAAGGATTAGGATTTTGGTGCAGGGAATAGTCCTAGGGTTTCGGTACAGGATGCCAGTCTAAGGCTTTGGTAGTTTATTTGGATTAGATAGAGAGGGTGGGTCAGGAATGGAGAGGGCATATGAAGTTTATAGTGGAAGGGAAAAACTTGGAAGGTGGCTCCTAACGATATCATTGGTACATGAGAGCTGGAGAGCGGAGGTGCATCGGAGCAAGAGGCCATTGTCGCCTGACAGTACCGGAGCAACAGAAGAAATGGGGCTAGGCATAAAGGAGAGGAGAAGGGTTTTTAGAGAAGTGGAGGATTTTTATCCTTCATCTTGCTCATTCCCTGTTGAAAGCCATTTTGATCATTTCATAAAAAAATTATTATGCAGCAGTTGGGTCCTATTTAGAATTTAAGGGATGCTACCTCATGGTTTGGATTAATTTGTAGGCTTAAAATATTGGGTATAAATGTGATTTTGGTCCAAGCTTGGGGTGGTTTCTGTAATCTATCCCTCGGGGGGGGGGGGGGATAAGCCAGCATTTCTTCATTTACATGGAAGAACATTATGATTTTAGAACATGAGATAAAATACAAGGTGATGATAGAACTCATAAAAAAAAAAATAAATATAAATATAAATATAAATAAAAAAAACTTTTAAATCTATACAATTCATATAACACTATTTGTAGAAAGCAAAAATAGATGGGCGACTTGCTGATTCATAGAATAAAAAAATGACAATTAATCAAACAAATAAAACATATACTATAATTAAACTTTTCTTAACCTATATAATATGAATACTATAATTCCAAAAAAGAAAAAGACAAAGAGTGACTGAATAATAGTAATAAATAATGAATCAAATGCAATTTTTGCATTCCCGCCTCCATTCAACTCACATCACCAGCCACAAAATCTAGGAAAAGTTATGGAAATACTCCCTTGATTTTGATTGATTTGCACTCACACCCCTCTACTCTAAGAAAATTTTAATTTAGTCTTCTTAGTTGCAAAGCTGATTGGCTGACCCAATATGTTCCAGCAGTCCATCTAGCACCCAATAATATCAATCTGCCATCTCAAAAGAGAAAACAATGCCCTCCCTCTCTTCTGCCATGTTTGAAGTTTTTTTTTTTTTTGTTCGCTTCAACTTTTCCATTCCAAACTAATCCTCCGATCACATCTCCTTTTTTTTCTAGTGATCATTAGGCACTTGCTTGCAGTCATGACCAATCATTTAGTCATTCCATTATGTTGTTCTGACCAATCATCCAGACTGAAGCCATCGGACACTCTTCTTCGAGTTGTGCAGAGTCTCGTTAAGAGATTTAATTAGTATATTGCAATGTGAAATATTTTAGAAACACTCTAGGATTTTTTTTTTTTTTTCTGCTTTGCTGAGGGGTAGAGGAGTATTCTCGGGGTGGAAAAGTCTACAATATTTAAAATATTGGCATTATAGGATTGGTTATTTTAAGAATATGAAAATTTCTACATAGAAATTGATATTCTTGATGTCTATTTGGATGATCCTGTACAATCTTACATACTCATAAGACTACAAGCTAGGGCTGAAAATGGGCCGGCCCAAAAGCCCATTATCTGAAACTGGGCTGGACCAGCTTAATAAATTTTGGGTCGGTCTGAAATTGGTTCAGACTTCGGATCAAATTTTAAGTATATTGGACTAGTCTTAGGACTGTAAAATAGAGTCCGTTTAATTTTTGGGCCAAAGGAATGCTCGGATTCGGTCCAAAATTTTTTAAAATATAGTCTTTGGGCCGGCCCATTTCCAGCCCTACTACAAGCTAAAAAGAAAAAATAGTCATGGTTTGGCTAGTCTTAGGATTGTAAAATAGAGTCCGTTTAATTTTTGGGCCAAAGGAATGCTCGGATTCGGTCCAAAATTTTTTAAAATATAGTCTTTGGGCCGGCCCATTTCCAGCCCTACTACAAGCTAAAAAGAAAAAATAGTCATGGTTTGGGCCAAACCTATATTTATCGGATTCACAAGAATACCTTAGCAAGTAAGGAAAATTCTTTGTGCACCGCTTGTGGTGCAGGAAATCCTAGCTGGCCCACACTGCCTCTCCTTATTGGTCCATATTGATCCTACATGACTTGATGGAATGGAATGATGACTTAATAGCAAGGATACTGGCATCAGTTTTGAGCATGATGTGCATTAATATTCGGTCAGTCTTTTTTTGAAATTTTTAAGCAAACCAAAATGCCATTTCCCTCCAGCTTACTTTTCTCCACCATATTACTTAGATTTTGTTGATTTTAGCACATTCTTCATGGAACTTCTGGCTAAATTTTTTAGTTTTCTGAAATCTGCTCTGGCTATCGAGTCTAAGGAATCAGTCTAAGGTTGAAGCAAGATTCTCCCTCACTCTAAAATGTGCTCTGAGAGTCTGGTCTAAGGAATCTATTTTTGGAGGTTGATATAAGCTTATTCCTCGTTCTGAAAAAGTAATCTGGGTCTCTAGTCTAATGTATCAAGTAGTGTCCGAGGCTGAAGAAGATTTTTTCGTGCTCTAATAAGTGTTCTGAGAATCGAGTATAAGGAAACAATTTTGGTATGAGGTTGAAATAAGCAACTGAAGGTTTCTTCTATAACTGCAAGATAAAATGTTATCCCAAACAAGAAATAAAAAACCCTTCATAGGATGTTTGATGCGGGACTAATTATGCATGCCAATTATTTTTCTGTTATTAGGCATTTAGTTAGGAGTTTGTATCCCGAATTTCAAACCAAGAAACTAAGTAATTCTAGAGAAATTCAGAAGCACAGGCATGCAGAACTAAACCCTAAAAGTAAAAAAACAGGACCGCCGAGGCTAAGAAGCTCCGGTAGGACTAGCTCTTCTGCAATACCTCTACCAGAGAAGTCTAGGGGGTGTACCTAGTAGAGATTTGAAGATCGATCCATGAAGAGTTCACTCTACGCTCCCGGATGAGACCGGGAAAATAAAGCTATCGACCTTGCGGATTCGCTGCTTTCAATCTGGTGACCTAAAAGCTGGTCAGATGGAATCCTTGGATTCATGAACTCTGAGGGACCTGCAAATCACTATTCAAGGGTTAGGAAACAAAGAAGAAAGAGATTAGAAGGCTGAAAGAAGAAGGGAAGGAAGGGAAGGATGAGGGGTGGCTAGGGCTTCTGGTTGGATGGCTTGGAGGCAGGGCATAGGGGTTGGGATCACACGAATTCCCTTCACACAGAGTTCACACTGAAATCACATAGAATTTTATGAAAAACTTAAGAGAAATTCATTCATAATAATTGATCAAAATATATGAGAGGGGGCCTTCATATAGGCATACAAGCTTGGGCTCCAAGTAAGGGCATACAAGAGATTTTCTAGGTATCCTTTTCCCACTCAAATACATGGAGATCTCCTCTCCCAAATAGGTTCAAACTTCCTCTTCTCACTAGGATTACTCCTCTCCTTCTCTTTGACTTGGTCTTGGCCAAGGGAGGTGACCATAAGTGTGGTGCCCAAAGGGAGGTAATCCTAAGGGTGGGGCACCAATTCATGAAGGCTTTGGGCTTTGGGCGGCCCACTTCAGTGCTGGGCTGGCTCTAGGATTTCTCCTGGGCTCCATCTTCTTAGCAAGCTGATGATGTGAAGATCTTCAAGGTCCTTCTCATACAATCCAAGGTGGCACCTTTAAGTGTGACCAAGGCTCCTTGAAGTTGTCAAATTCTGGCTGGGGTCCATCAGTGTCTTGAGTTTTCTTCTGGACTGGATTCAAAATGAAACTTACAATATTCAAAATGAAAAATGGCTCAACATGAGCATACTCATGACTTGAGTCAACAGAACTTGACTCGACTTATCCAAAACCCTAATGGTATGGATGACTCTAATTATAGGACTCAAATGCAAAAAAACCTAAAATAGGATTCAAGGACCAAAATACAGACTCAAGCGGACTAAGCCATTATTACAAAATTGGACTTAATTACTCAAAACATTACTCAGATAACCACAGAGGGTTGAAAAGCCTCTATTTTATTCTATTGCCTCTGGTATTCGCACCAATTCTCCCGGGATGGGAGAAACTTGACTCCGTCGAGTAAGGATCGCTCTGGCTCTGGTATCACTCAAGGAGGTCTGGGTTGAGGCACTACAAATCCTCTCAAGTAATCCATGAATCGTCAGATTCTGGTCGACCTTGCCAGTGGACCAGGTAGCATTGATAGCCACAGTCCCGGGTCGTGATAGCTTGATCATCCAGAATACGCTCAATCCATTTTTCTCTCTCAGGCCAATTTATAGGTGGACACTCTGGGTTAGGTTCGCTCTCAAAGGATGGAGTAGGTTCAAAATCCTCACTAGGAATCGCTGCCAGTTTTCTATACTTAACCAAGTCCGTGATATTAAAAGTAAAGCTAATACCAAAATCCGGGAGCAGATCTAGCACATAGGCATTGGGTCCTACCTTCTTTATCACTCTAAAGGGTCCAGCTCTGCGAGCATGAAGCTTCTTAACCATAATAGAATCTCCTACGTTAAATTCCTTAGCTCTCTTTCGGGAATAAGCCAGTTTCTTATATTGATGCCGGACTAATTATGCATGCCAATTATTCTTCGTGTATTAGGCATTAAGTTAGGAGTTTGTATCCCGAATTTCAAGCCAAGTTATTAAGTAAGGAACTCTATAGAATTTTTGGAAGCACAAGCATGCAGAACTAAACCCTTAAAGTGAAGAAACAGGACCGCCAAGGCTAAGAAGCCCTGGTTAGGACTAGCTCTTCTACAATACTGTAACCAAAGGAGTCTAGGGGATGTACCTGGCAGAGATTTGGAGATCGATCCATGAAGAGTTCACTCTATGCTCTCGGATGCGGCCTAAGAAAACAAGCCGAAGATCCTGCGGATTCGTGGCTTTCAATCCAGTAGCTCGAAAGCTTGCCGATTGAAATCCTGGATTCGTGAACTCTAAAAGACCTGCAAATCACCTAACAAGGGTTAGAAATCATAGAAAAAATAAGTTTGAAGGCTAAAGAAAGCAAAGGGAAGGAAGGTTTGGAAGTGGACGACCAAGAGATGAAGAGGCAGGCGGCTTGGAGGCAAGGCGCAGGGATCACACAGATACCTTGAGAGATCACACAGATACCCTTAATCACATAAATTCACTCAGAATTCACACCAAGAGTTGAGAAGAACACAAGAAAGTTTTCATATTCATTAACATCCAATATACATGAGAGGGGGGGCCTTTAAATAGGCTTACAAACTTGGGCTCCAAGTAAGGGCATACAAGAGAATTCCAACTAATCCTTTTCCTACTCAAATACATAGAGATCTCCTTTTTCAAATAGGTTCAAACTCTGTCTTCTCACTAGGATTACTCCTCTCTCCTTCTCTTTGACTTGGTCCAAGGGAGGTGACCATAAGTGGGGTGCCAACATGAGAGGTGACCATAAGGAGGGTGCTGAATTTGAGGATGGGCCAGGGCTTTGGGCGACCCATTTCAGTGCTAGGCAGGTCTAGGGTTCTCCTGATATCCATCTCCTCCTGGTGGGCTGATGTACTTGTCATCCAGGTCTTCAATGATAGCTCCAAGACTCCTTCCATGCTTCCCAAGTAGCATAATTATGTTGATGATTGGATTCCTTGCAGTGGTTAGAGTATTATGCTAACTGGCTTCATAAGTGACTTTAGTCTTCTTATAAAATTGGACTGGACTGAATATAAGATTTACAAAATTGGACTAGACTCATAAAACTCAAAACTTACAGGACTCATAAGGCTCACTAAGCATCCAAAACTTAACTCAATACTCTAATTACAGGACTCAAATGTAAAAAGATCTAAAATGAGATTCAGAGGCCAAGGTACAGACTCAAATGTAACAAAGCCTATAAAACAAAACTCATGGTTCAAATACAAGACTTAAATGACTAACATAGCCAGATTATTGGACTCAAAGATAAAATTGAAATCATGGCTAAAGGACTCAAAACTCAGGGACCCATAGTAAACTAGGATTGACCTGATGTCCCCATCAATTCTCCCGGGGTGGGAGGAACTCGACCTTGTTGAGTATAGGGTAGTCTGGTGCTGGCAGTAAGTTTGGGTGGAGGCACTGTGGGTCCTCTCGAGTAATCCACGAATCATCGAATTCTAGTCGACCTTGCTATCGGACCAGGTAGCGTTGGTCATGATAGTTTGATCGTTCAGGATACGCTCAATCCATATTCTTCTCTCAGGCAAATTTAGTGGACATTCAGGTAAGGTTTCTCTCTCAAAGGATGGGTGAGGTTCAAAAATCTCACTAGGAATCACTATCAGTTCCCTATACTCAATCAAGTCCGCGATATTGAAGGTAGAGCTAATGCCTAAATCCAAGGGCAAATCAAGCACATAGGCATTGGTTCTACTTTCTTTATCACTCTAAAGGTTCAACTCTACAAGCATGAAGCTTCTTAACCATAATAGAATTTCCTACATTAAATTTCTTGGCTTTCTTTCGGGAATTAGCCAGTTTATATAGATTTCATTACTTAAATTAATCTTTTGGCTAACGTCATGATACAAATGCTGTGCAGAGGTCAGTGCAGGTATAGACAAATAAATTAGATATGGGGACTTATTGGACTCAAAACCAATACTTAATAGACTCGACTGGGCATTCCTATCGAAGAAAATTTATTGGACTCTTTAGGTCTAAACCTAACAGATCATAGGCTCTCTAGGTTTAACCCTGGTGTGGCATGCACATGAAAATTTACAATGAACTTCTAGTAAATGCCATAAAGTATACCAGAAATATGATGCAAACCTAACATGCACAAGGAATGTATGAAACATGCTTACTTCGACAAAATGCAGTCTAGTGGTTAGATAAACATGAAGCTTTAGAAAAGGGCAAAAAGAGGTAGATTCAGGGTGGGAAGTAAGAAAAGGGATTAGGGTCGATCGGATAGAATAGAATGTAGGAAGGGGTGTCAGGGATTAATCCTAGACTAATGAGATTGACCTTATAGGGTTGATGTCTATCTACAGAGTCTATATTATGAAAGAATGGGTCACTAATCTTAGGAAAAAGATCAATTAGAGTCAAAGGGGGGACTTCATCCGGAGGGTACTGATTTAAAGAGTTCAAGTCCTTAATTAATTCTTCTGGTTCTTAGATCTCAGGACTGGGCTCTATAATTGGGCTTTCTTCTAATGGCTCCTCAGGTAAGAGTCTAATAGTAGGGTTGGGTTCCTCATCCTCTAACAACTCTTCCACTATAGGCTCAGTCTGGGTGTGGTCAGTGTCAACTAACTTTGGGTTGGCTTCTATTTGGGTATCTACCTGGTCAACTAATTCTGGGTTGATTCTACTTGGGTATGGTCAGGGTCAACTAATTCTAGGTCATCTATATGTATCTTTACTGGACTCAACTCCTTAATGTCATCTTTAGACTCATCAATGGGCTTAGGAGTTTCTTCCTCTAAATCTTCAATAGGCTCATCATCTTCATACTCCTCTACCAGACTTGGGTCAGCCTCATATACTTCTACATTGGGTTCAACAATGGGTTCAGACTCATCTTTATGTAGCTCACCTAGGTATAGGGTGCTAAATGGATACTGGCTAACAAAATGGCTTGGTTTACGACATCTAAAACACACTCTCGGGAGATTGGAACTAGACTTGCCTCTACCTTTTCTAAGGGCCGTAGTGGAACTAGGCTGAGGTTGGCTCAGGTTGGGTTGGTTAGGATCTGTTCCTGGGCTAGGGGCACTAGTCTTAAAGGGTTTGAGTTGACTAAAGGGAAGTGAACTAATACTAGGCTCATATCTAGGGATATCAATCCTATGGGATTCAAGTTGATTAGGGGAAAGTGGCATAATACTGGACTCATAGGATATAGGTTCAGATCTATGGGTTATGGATCCACTAGACTCATAGGAGATGGGTACATAGGATTTGGGTTCAGAGGGTTTGGGTGCATAAGTTCTAGAGTCATAGGATTTGGGCTCAGATATATAGGTTGTGGATCTCCTAGATTCAAGATATTGGGCTCTCTTAGGGTTAGGCTCTGAGTATGGGTCAAGGTATTGGGCTTTCCTAGGGTTGGACTCAGGTTTAGGTCTGGGATGGGTTTTAGGGATTTTCTCTAAACCTCCCAATTGGTTATCTACTTGATCAGAACTATTGGTTAATTGGTCAAGCCTATTGCTTGCTTGGGCATTTGATTGGGTCATTTGGCATATCTGAGTGGTCAACTGGGCAAACTAGTTTTGGGATTGGGTATTGGACTGGTTAATCTGGGTGGTTAATTGGACAGTGTTTTGGGCATTCAGTTGGTTCATCTGGTCAAATCGTTCAGTCATGGCTTTCATGAAGATCTCAAAGTTGGAGTCCATGACTGAGCTAGGTTGGGATTTAGACTGTTGATATTTGGTTCCTAACCTAGTGGTCATGCAATCAATCAAACAAGTTAGTGTGATGCAGTCAAGCACACAAAGTGAAAAGGGACTACAATTTGCTAGACCTAGAGTCAAAATTGAATGGGTCTACTCAACTTACACTTAACTCAACAGCTAATCCTTCCACTGGCCAGGTAAGAGGTGGGGTGGTGGGAGGCTCCCTCTGCCTGTGACAGGGTCCTAATTAAAAATCACCAGTCCACTTAGGGTGTTTGTCTCTGGACCTCTAGCCTTGACACCAGTTTTTAGTAATAGCTGGGAAATTAGGAGCACTAATTGGCCCACACAATTCGGACCCGACCTGTTGGTGTCCCTAAGCTCTCTAGAGCAATTAGGTTACTAATTGATTTTAATTAAGGCTTGGGTTCTGATGCTGGGTGGTTATTTTGGGCCTAGGACAGGTGATGAAATCCTGCCCTGATCTGAGAGAGAAAATTGCCCTTAACATTGATATAATGAAATGATGAACACACTATAAGCCCTAATGCAACTAATAACAATCAGAAAAATAAAATATTTTGGTCTTTTATGAGATGGTAAATTAAGTTTAAGTAGGTTAAGTTAGCAAACAAAATTTGGACTTGGGTGAGGTAGGGTTTGGAAGTTGATTAGGTTTGGTTTGATCAAGTATATAGAACAGAAATTAGGGTTTGTTTAGAATAGAGTTTGGTTCAGTTTCTGATGCAGACAAATTTCAGAAAAAATTTAAGACAGAGAATGAAAAGTGCAAATGATTATTACCAAGTTTCATGCAAAAAAAAATTTGGATGATGATGCAAAACCCAGGGTTTTTCAGACTATGTGCAGAAATTCAAGATTCAGGTTAGGGTTCCTAATATATAGATTTTTATAATTTTTGTATTTCTATAAAAATAATTAAAAATTATGACAAGGATAAAGACTAAACATAGGATACACCATTCAAATCTCAAAAAAAATAAAATACTTAAGGTGATGAAATAGACCGAAATCTAGACACCTAATGCAGAGACAGGATGCAGAGATTTCTAAGGCAAAAGAAAATAGGCATGAAAAAAATTATACAGACTAAAATAAAT
This sequence comes from Areca catechu, assembly GCA_021397845.1. Taxonomy (NCBI): domain Eukaryota; kingdom Viridiplantae; phylum Streptophyta; class Magnoliopsida; order Arecales; family Arecaceae; genus Areca; species Areca catechu. The sequence goes on along the minus strand of CM038044.1, from coordinate 118,508,271 downwards.
CATGAAGAAATTTTCAAAAATACTATCAATTATATAAAATCTAGAAAAATAAAAATCAGAATTTTATGACCTACTTATATATAGAAACAATAAAAATAACATACCATATATAAGAATTTTGGGATGCAAAAACTAGCCCTAAAACATGCTCTGATACCAAATGATGTGGGACTAATTATGCATGCCAATTATTTTTTGTGTATTAGGCATTAAGTTAGGAGTTTTTATCCCAAATTTAAAGCCAAGTTATTAAGTAAGGAGTTCTATAAAATTTTTGGAAGCACAGGCATGCAGAACTAAACCCTAAATATGAAGAAACAAGACCGCCAAGGCTAAGAAGCCCTGGTTAGGACTAGCTCTTCTACAATACTGCTACCAGAGGAGTCTAGGAGTGTACCTGGCAAAGATTTGGAGATCGATCCATGAAGAATTCGCTCTACGCTGTTGGATGCGGCATGGAAAAACAAGCTGGAGACCCTGCAGATTCGTGGCTTTCAATCCAGTTGCCCGAAAGCTTGCCAATTGGAATCTTGGATTCGTGAACTCTAAGAGACCTGCAAATCACCTAACAAGGGTTATAAATCAGAGAAGAAACAAGCTTGAAGGCTAAAGAAAGCAAAGGAAATGAAGGCTTGGAAGTGGGCGGCCAAGAGATGAAGAGGTAGGCGACTTGGAGGTAGGGTGCAGGGATCACACAGATATCCTGAGAGATCACATAGATATTCTTAATCACACAAATTCACTTAGAATTCACACCAAGAGTTGAAAAGAACTCAAGAAAGTTTTCATATTCATTAACATCCAATATACATGAGAGGGGGGGGCCTTTAAATATGCTTATAAACTTGGGCTCCAAGTAAGGGCATATAAAAGAATTCCCACTAATCCTTTTCCTACTCAAATACATAGAGATCTCCTCTTCTAAATAGGTTCAAACTCCCTCTTCTCACTAGGATTACTCCTTTCCTTCTCTTTGACTTGGTCCAAGGGAGGTGACCATAAGGAGGGCGCTAAATTTGAGGATGGGCCAGGGCTTTGGGCGGCCCATTTCAGTGCTGGGCAGCTCTAGGGTTCTCCTGGTGTCCATCTCCTCCTGGTGGGCTGATGTACTTATCGTCTAGGTCTTCAATGATAGCTCCAAGACTCCTTCCATGCTTTCCAAGTGGCACAATTATGTTGATGATTGGATTCCTTATAGTGGTTAGAGTATTATGCTGACTGGCTTCATAAGTGACTTGAGTCTTCTTACAAAATTAGACTGGACTCAATATAAGACTTACAAAATTGGACTAGACTCATAAAACTCAAAACTTACATGACTCATAAGGCTTACTAAGCATCCAAAACTTGACTCAATATTCTAATTACAGGACTCAAATATAAAAAGGCCTAAAATGAGATTCAGAGGTCAAGGTAGACTCAAGTATAACAAAGCCTATAAAATAAAACTCATGGCCCAAATACAGGACTCAAACGACTAACATAGCTAGATTATTGGACTCAAAGACAAAATTGGAATCATGGCTAAAGGACTCAAAACTCAGGGATCCATAATAAACTAGGGTTGACCTGATGTCCCCATCAGGTTCACTCTAAAAGGATGGAGTAGGTCCAAAATCCTCACTAAGAATCACTACCGGTTCCCTATACTCAACCAAGTCTGCAATATTGAAGGTAGAGCTAATGCCAAAATCTGGGGACAAATCTAGCACATAGGCATTGGGTCCTACCTTCTTTATCACTCTAAAGGGTCCAGCTCCACAAGCATAAAGCTTTTTAACCATAACAGATCTCTTACATTAAATTCCTTAGCTCTCTTTCGGGAATTAGCTAGTTTCTTATATGTTATATTATTGGTGCTTAATGCAGATCTCTAACATGAGGCACCTGTGACTCATACTGACACCTAACAAAGTACATACTCGACTACGCATTCCTATTGAGAGGAACTTTATTGGACTCTTTGGGTTTAAACCTAACAGACTATAGACTCTCTAGGTTTGATCCTAGCTTGGCATGCACATAAAGATTTACAATGGACTCCTAGCAAATGCCATAAGGTATACCAAAAGTAAGATGCAAATCTAACATGCACAATAAATGTATGCAGTATGCTTACTTCTACAAAATGCAATCTAATGGTTCTAGAAATATGAGAAGAATCAGTGAAGGGTAGGAAATAGGGAGGGGATTCAGGGACTGGTTCTAGGCTAAGGAGACTAACCTTAATGTATGAATATTGAGTTATATCTATAGGCAAGAAAAGGTCCATGCTATGGAGGGATGGGTCAACAATTTCTAGGAAGTGATCTTCAATGAAAACTATAGAAGGGGATTCATCCTGAGAGTACTGAATTAAAGAGATCATGTCCTCAATAAATTCCTCGGGCTCTTGAATTTTAGGACTGGACTCTATAATTAGGCTTTCTTCTAATGGCTCCTCAGGTAAGATTCTAATAGAAAGGTAAGGTTCCTTAAGGACCTATTCCTGGACCTCCTCTATGGACAACTTTTGTGAATCTTCACTTTCATCTACTATGTTCGATCCTGGCTCAGTCACTCCTTCTTCAAATTCTATAGTGGGTTCAGGATCTTTATCTTTTGATTCCTTAATGGATTCACTCTCTTGTTCCTCTTCTTCACATTCCTCCTCAAAGTCTTCTCTTTCATATTTGTTTGCTAAACTTGGATCAGCCTCATATACTTCTATATTGGGTTCAGGGGTCTTTTCCTTGCAAACTAGTGGGATAGGAGGAGTAGGCTGGTTTGAAGGAAGTTGGCTAGGTCTAGGCTTAGGTTCAGGGAGACTAACCTTGTTGGACTTAGATTGACTGGTCATGAGTTTCCTCTGATATAACTCGAATTCCCTAGCTAAGTGATAGGCTTCCTCTAAGTTCTGAATTTTTCAATGAAACAGTTTCCACTATATGTCCCTATATAGGCCATCTCGAAATCTAGCCATGATCTTAGACTCAGGTTCAACTATGTTACATCTCCTACTAAACTCATTAAATTGGTCAATGTACTCAGACACAGTTTTATTACCCTACCTCAGTTCGTACCATTGGTCTAAAAGTTTGTATTTTTAAGATTCACCTAGGTACTTCTCTCTCAATTTACTTCTCATGGCTTTCCAGGTACGTATTTCATCTTTTCCTCGATAACATTCATCCTCAATAACTGTCCAATGCAACTTAGTATATCGGGTTAACCTATGTATGGCCAATCTAAATTTTCCAACTCTGACATCTTAGTGTACTTAAAATACCGATCCATTCTCTCCTCCCAATCAATAGATACCTCTTGTCTTCCATCAAAAGTGGGTGCATAAGGTTGGGTGCTCCTAATGGATCTTTCTTCTGAATCAATCAAGTATGGGTATGGACATCTAGGGTTAGACTCAGGGGCAAGATCATGATAATAGGCACTTGGATTAAGGGACTCGGCCTAGATGATTTACGTTTAGTATGGGCCATATATTCAATGAGGGCTCAAATCTGGGCTTCAAGATTTGAATTATCCATGGATTCAATCGACTGTGGGTGTGGTGGATGATATGAGACTCCTGATCTAGTGCACATGCAAGACTCATAAACGAATCGACTATGGCTTCCTAAACCTAGAGCCCGAATAGAATGGGTCGACTCAACTTATACTAAATGCAACCTGTTACGGCCATAATGATGACGTGGCCGGTCTCAGATTCCGTCGGGCATGATTGAGCCGCGTGGAGGTTTCTTCGGTCGAGTCAGCTGCGGGTCCCATGCCACCGAGGTCGAGCTCGGCCCTTGCCCCCCCCGGCTACCTCGCCAGGTGATATCCCGAGGCGTTACCGCCCTGGCCGAAGTCGAGTTCGGTTCAAGGCCCCTTCTGCCACCTCGCCAGGTGTCCGCCCAAGAGGGGTCCACCTCAACCGAGGTCGGCTACTCCTCCACTCCCTCGCCAGGTGGCGCCCAGAGACGGTCCCACCGAGGCCGAGGTCGAGCCGGGCCCCTTCGCTCCTTCGCCAGGTAGCCCCCGGAGACGGGACCACCTCGACCGAAGCCGAGCGCCCTTCTGCCGCCTCGCCAGGTGTCCACCCAGGAGGGGTCCACCTCGATCGAGGTCGGCTGCTCCCCCACTCCCTCTCCAGGTGGCGCCCAGAGATGGCCCCACCAAGGCCGAGGTCGAGCCGGGCCCCTTCGCTCCTTCACCAGGTGGCCCCCGGAGACGGGACCACCTCGACCAAAGCCGAGCACCCTTCTGCCGCCTCGCCAGGTGTCCACCCAGGAGGGGTCCACCTCGGCCGAGGTCGGCTGCTCCCCCACTCCCTCGCCAGGTGGCGCCCGGAGATGGGACCACCTCGACCGAAGCCGAGCGCCCTTCTGCCGCTCCGCCAGGTGTCCACCCGGGAGGGGTCCACCTCGGTCAAAGTCAGGCCGCCCATATAGAGAAGGACCCAAAGAGCGGAGGCGCAGGTTCCGAGGTTGGCGCTCGAGCCGTGCGCACCACAGACGGCGCCCCGTACAGATGACAGCGGCACGTGAAACATCACTTACATCGGACCGACAAGTTCTACAGTCGAGAGACGCGATTCTGGCAAAACAGGGCCCGTCAACGGACAACGCCGACACCTGGGAAGGGGAGCGCCCACACCGGGCCCGTGGTCTGACCGGCCGCCCTGCCGGCGCCCCCCCTTCCTTTACCCTTTCCCCGCTGGGCTCGGCAAACGAGGTCAGAAAGCCGCCTGGCCCTCGAAACCAAAAGGGGAAAGAGAAAAGGATGGAGAAGGGACAACGAGAGCAACAAGGGGAGCCTCCCAAGAGCGGAAAACAGGCAGGCAACGAGAGGAGATAAAAGGAAGGAAAGAGGAGGTGACCAGGTAAGGTGGGACGAGTAAGAAACAAAGGCTGAAGGCCCCGCTCCGAGAGTAAGATCCAGGGCCCCGAGAGGGGATCGCTTGGCGTGAGCTCGGCAAGGGGACCCGGCCGGGTTTCTGGTCCCTCCAGCACCTTTCTTGCTAGTAAATTCTCTGAGTCTGGGACTCCTTTGGGGGCCCGTCCCGGAGAATCTGTTCCCTCTCGTCGTCTACTAACTTGATCGTCGGAGCTCCCTCGCCGGGATCCCCGGCCAGGGTCTTCTGACCTTGCCTTGCAGGTTCGCTCCGGCCAGGAGGCCCCGGGAGTAAGGCGGTCTGGTAGGATCGGCGGTTCCGAGGCACGGGCGCGGTGGCGAGATCGGCAACAGATTGGCGTGCCAGGTAGGGGGGCAGGACAACACCCCTAGTGGGAGCCAGCTTTCTGCAGGCACGGCGCTCTCCGACAATGGTGGTCACTCGTGGGCGCGAGGCATCCACCAGCCGTGTGGGGGAGGTTCCCTCCCCTCAAGGGGCCCACAGCCCGGAGAGGGAGCTCCCAGCTCCCCCTCCTCTTCCACTACCGCTGACCTCGACGGACGGGCCCCTCGCGGCCGTCATCCAACAGCTGCAGACTTTGACCTCGACGATCCGGCAGCTTCAACATCAGCAGCGGTCCCTGGCCACGCAGCCGCAGCCGGGGGCCCCCGCGGCTCAAGCCGCGGGGTCGCGTGGGAGCCTGCGCTCCATTCAGGGCAGGCCATCCCACCCGAGGGCGGTCTCCAACCCCCGCGGGAGCCACCAAGCTCTCGCAAAAAGAAACTACTCCGGTTCGGCGGATCACGAGAGTCGATCCCCGGCCGATGAAGCCGAGACGGTGCATCGCAGCAAGCGGTGCCGAGGCGTGACTTCGCGCTGAGACCGTTCGGCGCCCCCTTCACCAGCGGCCTCCGTGGAAGACTCCACCGACGAGGCCATCAGGCGTCAGGCCGAAAGGCGCCTGGAGGAGCACGAGCACAAGTTGGCGGAGTTCGCCCACCGATTTGTCGACCTGCAAAACTCATCGACGGACCCGGCGGGCTACGACTCCCGTCCTCCCTTCTCTGAAGAAATCCAGGCGGAGCCGATCCCGAGCCGGTTTCGCATGCCGCAGGTGGATCCCTATGACGGGACCACCGACCCTCTGGACCATCTGGAGAGCTACAAGGCTCTCATGAGGGCCCAGGGGGCCACTGACGCCCTTTTGTGCATCGCCTTCCCCGCTACCCTCCGGAAGGTCGCTCGAGTCTGGTTCACCCGCCTCGAGCCCGGATCTATTTGCTCCTTCCACCAGCTGGAAGGAAAGTTTGTGGCGCACTTCGACGCTTGTCGGAAGGTGCCAAGAGAGGTGGATAGCCTCTTCTCCATCCGCCAGCAGGACCAGGAGCTGCTACGGGACTACATCACCCGGTTCAAGACCGCAGCCCTGGAAATCTACAGCCTGGATGAGCCCGTCGCCATGCTGGCTTTGAAGCGCGGGCTCAAGATGTCCCGCCTGACCTACTCCCTGGACAAAAAGCCTCCCAGGACGTACTCCGAGCTCCTCCTCCGCGCCCACAAGTACATCCGAGCGGAGGAGGCCGACTGCACCCGCCGAGAGCTGGACGTGAAGACTCCGAAGAGGCCGTCCCCGAGGGATCTTCCAGGAGCTCGGAAGCCCGGGCCACCTGCCGACCCTCGCCCGAATTCGAGGTCGAAGGGCGAGGCCGTTCCGGAGCGAAGGTTCACCCCTCTCCTCGCCCCTCGAACAAAGATCCTCATGGAAATTGAGAGCGAGCACTACCTCCGCCGACCTCCTCCACAGAACCCAAGAGGTATCCGAGACAAGTCAAAGTACTGCCAGTTCCATCGCGAGCACGGTCATGACACGAAGGAGTGTCGCAACCTGAAGCGGGAAATTGAGGAGCTGATCAAGAGGGGCTACCTCAGGAAGTTCGTTAGGAACGAGGTCCCCCCGGAGGGGCAGCCGCTCGCGGCCTTACCACCAGTTCCTGCAATCGATAACCGCCCGACGGAGAAGCCGGTGGGCATGATCTCACTCGGGGTCGGGCGGGCAACGAAGAGAGCCCGGGAAATCGGGAACCCGGAGAATGTAATCCCTCCTGAGGAGGGGAAGGAAAACGAGAATGTAAACAATGATGCCGTGGTGGTCGAGATGACCATCGCGAAGCATCCTGTACATCGAATTATGGTGGATAGTGGAAGCTCGGCTGACGTGCTTTTTTACGATGCTTTCTCTCGGATGAATTTGTCCCATGATCAGCTGAGACCGGTGCATACCCCCTGGTAGGCTTTACCGGGAACTCCATGGGGGTCGAAGGGGAGATCACTCTCCCGGTCACCGCCGGATCCCCACCTCGGCAGACGACCGTCCTGATGACGTTTACCGTCGTCAAGCTCCCTTCGCCTTACAATGCAATTCTTGGGCATCCCGGGCTCAACCAACTGGACGCCATGATTTCCACGAAGAAGCTGTTGGTGCAGTTCCCCACGTCTTCCGGGCTCGGGGTGATGAAGGGGACGACCCAACCGGTCCCGCATTGCCTCCAGACAGTCCCGGGCGCTCGGGGCATGGAGCTCGGCCCCGATGTTGACAACCTCGACCTAAGGGAGAAGGAACCCAGGGGGGGCCGTAGAACGCTTGTTGACTTATCCTCTTGGTTCGGACCCGCTGAAGATGGTGCAGGTCAGGGCGCAACTCCCAGAAGAAGAACGGGCCCGCCTGCTGGAGTTCCTCCGCGCGAACGCAGACGTGTTCGCCTGGTCAGTGGCCGACATGCCGGGCATTCCCCCCGAGGTCATTACACACAGATTGAACATGGATCCGAGCTGCCGCCCGGTCCGCCAGAAGAAGAGGAGCTTCGCCATGGAGAGACAGAGGGCCATCAACGAGGAGGTGGAGAAACTCCTCGCCGTCGGCTTTGTGCAGGAAGTCCAATATCCCAGCTGGCTGGCGAACGTGGTCATGGTAAGGAAGAGCAGTGGTAAGTGAAGGATCTGTGTGGACTACACCGACCTCAACCAAGCTTGCTCGAAGGACAGCTTCCCTCTTCCGAAAATCGACCAGCTGGTTGACACCACCTCGGGGCATCGCCTCCTGTCATTCATGGACGCCTTCTCTAGATACAACCAGATCCGAATGAACCCGGAGGACGAGGAGCACACCGCCTTCATCACCGACCGCGGAACTTTTTGCTACAAGATGATGCCGTTCGGTCTCAAGAACGCTGGGGCTACGTACCAGCGTCTGGTCAACAGGATCTTCAAAGACCAGATCGGCCGCAACATGTAGGTGTACGTGGACGATATGCTGGTAATGAGCAGACCCGATTCGGACCACGTAGCTGACCTGGCGGAGACATTCGGCAACCTCCGACGTCATCAGATGAAGCTGAACCCTGCGAAGTGCACCTTCGGCGTCTCCGCCGGGAAGTTTCTAGGATTCATGGTGACCCAAAGAGGAATTGAAGCCAACCCGGAGAAGGTCCAGGCCATCCTGGACATGGAGCAGCCCGCCTCTAAGAAGCAAGTACAGCAACTCACCGGCCGGGTTGCGGCCCTCAGCCGTTTTATCTCCAGGTCGGTCAATCGCTGCCGTCCCTTTTTCAAGGTGCTGAGGAAGATGAACGACTTCGCCTGGACCGAGGAGTGCCAGGAGGCCTTTGAAGAGCTGAAGAAGACGCTCGCAACGCCACCGCTGCTTTCCCGGCCCGAGGAAGGGGAGGAGCTCATCCTCTACCTGGCGGTCACCCCGGAAGCCGTCAGTTCGGTCCTGGTTCGGACCGACGACCAAGGAGTCTAACAGTCGGTGTACTATACCAGCAAACTTCTTCGCGATGCGGAGCTCAGGTATTCTCGTTCCGAGAAGCTCGTTTTTACATTAATAGTATCTGCTCAGCGTCTCAGGCCCTATTTTCAAGCACATCCCATCGTCGTCCTGACAGATCAACCGCTGAAAGTGGTGCTCAGCCGACCCGACACCTCGGGACGATTGGCGAAGTGGGCACTGAAGCTCAGCGAGTTCGACATCGCGTACAGGCCCAGGTCGGCCATGAAAGCACAGGTGCTAGCCGACTTCTTGGTCGAATGCGCGGGCTTAGGCAAGGATCCCGAGGAGGATCCCTTGCACCGACAGCCGAAAGCGGGCCCCGAGGGGCCCGGAGAGGACACGTGGATCCTCCACGTAGATGGAGCCTCGAACTCCGGCGAGAGTGGAGCCGGACTAATTCTTGCCAACAGCGACGGGGTCGTCGTCGAATGCGCGCTCCATTTCCAGTTCACCGCGACAAACAATCAGGCGAAGTACGAGGCGCTCCTCGTCGGGCTGAGGGTCTCCCGCGAGCTGGGCGTGACTAACCTTAAGGCCTTCACTGACTCCTAGCTCATGGTAGGACAGGTCTCCGGGGAGTATGCCGCGCACGACCCCCAAATGGCGAAATACTTGGAGCTCGTCAAGGCGGGCACGGCCGGTTTCCGGCGCTTCAACATCTTCCACATCCCCCGCAGGGAGAACGCCCGTACGGACACTCTTTCCCGGCTGGTGACCCTGCCGGACTCGATGCTGGGTCGCGCTCACGTGGAGCACCTTAAGGCCCCAAGCCACGAGACCCCAGTGGAGGTATCAGGTCAGCCGTAAGCCCAGCTGGATGAACAAGTACGCCGAATACATAACCAGCGGTACCTTGCCAGAGGACCGCGTGGTGGCCCACCTCATCAGAAAGAAGGCCGCGCGGTTCGTCCTGATGGATGGGCAAGTGTATCGAAGATCCTACTCCTACCCCCTCCTTAAATGCATGGGACCCGCGGAAGCCAGACTCGTGCTCCAGGAGATTCACGAGGGCGTCTGTGGGAACCACGTGGGGGGCAGAGCGTTAGCCTACAAAGCCCTTCGTCAGGGCTACTTTTGGGAGACGATGAAGGAGGATGCCGCTGATTTCATGAGGAGGTGCGATCGGTGCCAGCATCATGCCACGGTGCAACGGCAGCCCTCCAACCCAATCTCCCAGCTTTCAGCTCCGTGGCCATTCGCCCAATGGGGGATGGACCTTCTGAGCCCATTCCCGCCGGCGTCTGGACAGCGGAAATTCTTGATCATGGCCATCGACTACTTCACGAAGTGGGTCGAGGCCGAACCCTTGGCATGGATCACCGAGGCAAACGTCGCCAAATTCTTCTGGAAGTCAATCGTTTACCGTTTCGGCCTCCCCCACACCGTGGTCACTGATAACGGGCACCAGTTCGATTGCCGGAAATTTGAAGAGTTCTGCGGCGACCTCGGCATCAGGCATCGCTTCACCTCGGTGGCGCATCCTCAGACCAATGGAGAGGCTGAAGTCACGAACAGGACCATTTTGCAGGGCCTCCGCACGCGGCTGGACCAGGCCAAGGGCAGATGGGCCGAGGAGCTCCCCAGCATCCTTTGGGCGTACCATACCACCCCGAGGACGGTGACCGACGAGACCCCGTTCAACCTCATCTTTGGAGCCGAAGCGGTCATCCCGATCGAGCTCAACCTACCCACACTGCGTGTGGAGCAATATGATGAGACAAAGAACCCCGCCAGAATGATGCTCAACCTTGACCTTCTTGAAGAGATGAGGGACAAGGCCCGAGTTCGGATGGCGGCGTATAGGCAACGGGTGGCCAGGTATTACAACTCCCGAATGCGGCCGAAGTCCTTTCATCCCGGAGATCTGGTCCTCCGGCACGCTAAAGCTTCTCAGCCACGAGAGTGCGGGAAGCTCTCACCGAACTGGGAAGGCCCGTATCGGGTAGCAGAAGCCCTCCCCCACGATGCCTACTACCTGGAGGAATTGGGAGGGGCCAGGTTTCCCCGGACGTGGAACGCCTCGAATCTAAGGATGTATTATCAGTAATGTAAGGTTCCTCACTCCTGCAATAAAGTTTCTTTGCTTCAAACGCTCTTTCTCACCTCGTAGGGAAACCGGCGCATGGCCCTGGGTTCGGCACACCCGATCTTGGCCCCGGACCTTAGTCTGGAAGGCGGGGCAGAACCTAGTTTGCCCACGCGAGCACGGAGAACAGCTCGGCAAGCCGCGCAAGGCTTGAGAAAGCCTGCAGCCCCGGGGTTCAGTCCAGAAGTCCCGGGCTTCGGTCTGGAAGGCGGGGCAGAACCTAGTTCGTCCACGTGAGCACGGAGAACAGCTCGGCAAGCCGCGCAAGGCTTGAGAAAGCCTGCGGCCCCGGGGTTCAGTCTAGAAGTCCCGGGCTTTGGTCTGGAAGGTGGGGCAGAACCCAGTTCGCCCACGTGAGCACGGAGAACAGCTCGGCAAGCCACGCAAGGCTTGAGAAAGCCTGCGGCCCTGGGGTTCAGTCCGGAAGTCCCGAGCTTCGGTCTGGAAGGCGGGGCAGAACCCAGTTCGCCCATGCGAGCACGAAGGCAAGCCCAAAGAAGGACCGCTCAAGGCCTACTCTAATGCCACGCGATCCGGAATGTCCTAAACTTTGATCTGAGCGCCGGATGGGACCAGGTCCACCCTCGTCCCGACACTCCACATCAACATCTCAGGAAGGAAAAAGAGAAGAAAGAAAAGCAAAAGAGAAGGCGAGTCCAAGACATGGCCAAACTGAATTTTCATTGACTCAATAAAGGGAAGTACAAACTGGGGGTCCCGATAGGCCAGGAGTCCCCAAAAAAGAAAACAAACCAAAAAGAAAAAGAACGACAATTTAGTTTGGCGCGGTGGCGGGGTCCTCGGTCGGGGTCGCAGGCTCCACTTCCTCGCCATCGGCGGCTGCTGGCTCAGGGGGTTGCTCCGGAGCTTCGGCCGTGTCGCTCGCCGGGGCCGCAGCTGTGGCGTCGACCGCGTCGGAAGCCCTTCGGTCGGGTCCCTGCCTCCTACCTCCGAGCACCACCCCACTAAGGTCAAGCTCGGGGTAGAAGGACCCCACCTTCTCCCGGCACATTCGGAACCCCTTCAGGAAGGAGTCCACGGCGGCCTCCCAGACCTTCGAGATGTACTCGTCGGAGGCCCGGAATTTTGGGATGGCTTCCTGCACCTCCCGCTTCGCGGCCTCTAGGAGCCCATTGACGTAGGTGCTCCGCTCTTTCGCCGCACTTGCCTCCTGTCTGGCCTCTTCCAGCTGGCGCTCCAGCCACTGGGAATGGGCCCGAAGGCGAGCCCTCTCGGCCGCGTCCTCTTCCGCGCGGTGCTGGTGGGAGTTCCTCTCTTCGGACAGAGAGGACTCCAGGTCCTTATTTCGCCCCTCGGCGCGCGCCAGGTCCGCCTGGAGGGTCTGGTTGTTCGCTTGCAGCTCGACCCCCTTCTCCATAAGATCTTTGACGTCGGCCGCGAGCTTGCCGAGCTTCTCTTCCTTCTCGGCATCTTTCTTCGCGTACCCTGCGAGAAAGTTCCTCAGCAGGAGCACGTCATTCCCAATCTGCACAACAAAACAATCGGGTTAGTGTAAAGGCTAACCGAGGCCAAGAAAGACAAAGGAGCCTGAGTTCGGACTTACCATGAAGAGCTGCGGGAGGATCCCGAGCAAGGCGTCGGCGTAGTCCCTGCCGCCTCGAGATCGGCAGTCCCGGGCGGTGGAGGCATACTCCATCACTTTCTCCGCGAGCCCTTTGTCGTGTTTTACTGAGCACCGATTGGTGATCACCGGTGGCGGAGCCGTCAGGTCGGCCATGGCAGTGACTGCCCCTCCAGCAAGAATCGTCGTCGACGTGCGGCAGAGGTCACGGGCTGCGCTGTCGGAGCCGCGGCAACGACGGGGCCGGCACTGGGCGGAACTGCTGGTGGTGGAGCCCCCTCGTCGGCAGCATCGCCGGGTCTGACAGCGGGCGCATCAATGGCCCTACCTCGAGGCAGCCTGGGCGGGGGAGTAGCGACCACCGGGCTGGGTACGGTCGCTGGCACGACCTCCTGGCTCGCCTCGGTGCGAGCCCTCTTCGCCGCAGGCTCATCCACCTCGACGACGTCCCTCTGGGCCGCGCCCTCCAGGAGGTTCTCCAGCGAAAATTTCATGCCTACAACGCAAAAGAAAAGGAGGTCAGTCAGCTCGGCTAAAAAGGAGAAAAAGAGCAGAAGTCAAAGAAAGACTGAGTCTCACCCGGCTCGCGGATGGGACTGATCCCGGCCTCAAACAAGTTCTGCTCCGAGAGCAGAACCTCGAGCGCCGGGACCACATCGCTCAGGAGCTGGGAGTAGGCCTCTTGGTCCACCGACTCGACCTGGGAGTTCCAGTTCGGGGACCGGTCCGGTTTGCTCCAGGCCCAGTCAACATCCTCGACCGAGGCAAAGAAGAACCGGTTCTTCCAGCCCTTGATAGAAGAAGGGAGGTCGAACCGGAGACACCTAGACCGGGGCGAGATGTACCACCAGCCGTCGTCAGTGGAGTACCTCTTCAGGGTAAACAGAGCTCTGAAGAGGGAGAAGTGGGCAACAAACCCGTGGAAGTGGCAAAAAATAATAAAAGAAAAGATGACCCGGATGGCATTGGGAGCCAACTGGGCCGAAACGAGATGGAAGTGGCTAAGGAAAGAAAGAAAGAAGGGGTGCAGAGGAAATCGAAGACCCCCCAGAAGGAAGTCTTCGTAGAAGGCTATGCGGCCGGGGCCACTCATGGTGACGCGATCCCCGGGCCGCGGAACAAGCAGACGGATTGATCCCGGGATGCCGTAGACCTCCCGGAGCAAAGAGAGGTCGCCTTCGGTCATTGTGGAAGCATGACCGGAGGGACCGGCAGAAAGAAGAGGTGGAGCAGGAAGAGAAAGAAGCGGAAGAGCAGAAGCGACAGGAGGAGACCGGAATGGTGATACCCCCAGGTTGCAGTCGCCTGCGGGTCTCCTCCGGGATCACTTCCTCCTCCGAGGAGGAAGAAGACGGAGTCCTCGACCGGGACGGACCGGCCTCGTTCGGATTAGAGGAAACATGGCGACGGCGCGCCATGACAAAGAAGAAAGCAAGAAGGCTTCGAGGGGGAAGAAGAGGGGAACAAGGAGGAAAATGAGGGCACTCACCGAAAATGCACTGCACGAACGCGGGGCAATGGAAATTAGCCTGCAGCAAACCACCCACGAAGCAAGGAAAAAGGCCTCATTCCGAAAAGTCCCCTCCTTTTCAAACTCAGTCGACAGCGGTCGTACCTGTCATTCAGCTCCGAGCCACTGGATGATCACCGCGTGGACGCATGCCCGACACCGACGCCTCGTTAGCAGGGAAACGGCCTCTTCTTCGAAGCGACGCATTTATTATGGGCAAGTGGACAACGCGTGGCGGCCTCCTATAGGGCTTCGGGCGCACCGAGAAGCGGCGACGAGGATCGCGGCAATTATGACGTAAGATCTTCGCCTCCCCATGTCATATCCGCATTTAATTCCGACGTTCCGTTCTATGATGCCCCAACGAAACGGCGGATTGGGGGGCAACTGTTACGGCCATAATGATGACGTGGTCGATCTCAGATTCCGTCGGGCATGATTGAGTCGCGTGGAGGTTTCTTCGGCCGAGTCAGTTGCGGGTCCCATGCCACCGAGGTCGAGCTCGGCCCTTGCCCCCCCGGCTACCTCGCCAGGTGATATCCCGAGGCGTTACCGCCCTGGTCAAAGTCGAGTTCGGTTCAGGGCCCCTTCTACCGCCTCGCCAGGTGTCCGCCCAGGAGGGGTCCACCTCGGCCGAGGTCGGCTGCTCCCCCGCTCCCTCGCCAGGTGGCGCCCAGAGACGGTCCCACCGAGGCCGAGGTCGAGTCGGGCCCCTTCGCTCCTTCGCCAGGTGGCCCCCGGAGACGGGACCACCTCGACCGAAGCCGAGCGCCCTTCTGCCGCCTCACCAGGTGTCCACCCAGGAGGGGTCCATCTCGGCCGAGGTCGGCTGCTCCCCCGCTCCCTTGCCAGGTGGCGCCCAAAGATGGCCCCACCAAGGCCGAGGTCGAGCCGGGCCCCTTCGCTCCTTCGCCAGGTGGCCCCGGAGACGGGACCACCTCGACCGAAGCCGAGCGCCCTTCTGTCGCCTCGCCAGGTGTCCACCCAGGAGGGGTCCACCTCGGCCGAGGTCGGCTACTCCCCCGCTCCCTCGCCAGGTGGCGCTCGGATACGGGACCACCTCGACCGAAGCCGAGCGCCCTTCTGCCGCTCCGCAGGTGTCCACCCGGGAGGGGTCCACCTCGGCCGAGGTCGGCCGCCCGTACAGAGAAGGACCCAAAGAGCGGAGGCGCAGGTTCTGAGGTTGGCCCTCGAGCCATGCGCACCACAGACGACTTCCCGTACAGATGGCGGCGGCACGCAAAACATCACTTACGTCGGCCCGACAGGTTCTGCAGTCGAGAGACGTGGTTCTGGCAAAACAGGGCCTGTCAACGGACAACGCCGACACCTGGGAAGGGGAGCGCCCACACCGGGCCCGAGGTCTGACCGGCCGCCCTGCCGGCGCCCCCCCTTCCTTTACCCTTTTCCCGCTGGGCTCGGAAAACGAGGTCAGAAAGCCCCGGGAGTAAGGTGGTCTGGTAGGATCGGCGATTTCGAGGCACGGGCGCGGCGGCGAGATCGGCAACACAACCCATAATCCTTCCACTGGCCAGGTCAAAGGTGGGATGGTGGAAGGCCCCGTGCTTTCGCAGGGATCCAATTAAGGAACCATCGATTGCTTAGATTGTTTGACAATAGACATCTAGCCTAGACACCAGCTTTCAGTAATAGGAGAAGTATTGGGTGCACTAGTCTTCTCACAAAGGTTGGACCCGACCTATTGGTGTCCCTAGCTCACTAGAGCAAATTAGGTCTAATTAATTTTAATTAGGCTGGGATTGAATGCAAGGATTGTTGTTTTGTGCTAAGGAGAGGTTATCAACTCCTCCCCCCATCTGACATATTGAGAGTGCTTTTAGAGTAGTTTATGCATATGATGACAAGCAGATGAAACCCTAATGATGCAAAGTCTCTAAAATTTTATTTTGTATTTTCTGATTTTTTTTTTGTTTTATATTTTGGTAGAAATATAATATGCAGGAAATTACCTAATATGCAAGAAATATGCAGAAAATTATAATATGCAAAATTATGCAATCAAAACCCTAAACATGCTGAAATCCTAACATGCTGAAATCTGGCTGCAGAAATTTTCTAGGCCAAAAAATAGAGTTGCAAAATAGAGGTAGTCCAAAAAATCATGAAAAAGTAATGATTAATTGAATTCAGTTATGATGGTTCTAGCAAAATAAAAATCAGGATTTTATCATGTTTTTACAGTCAGAAATTTTGTTTGAAGGACCTATATGCTCAAATTAGACTTGCTGAAACTTGGAACAAAACTGTTCTCAGGAAATAATACGGCGTGCAAAAATTATACAAACTAAATATGTCATAAAAAAGTTTTGATAAATACTATCAATTATGAGGAATCCAGCAAAATAAGAATCATGGTTTTCTGATCTACCTACATGCAGATACAACAAAAACAACATACCATATATAGGAATTACGGGATGCAGAAACTAGCCCTAAAGCATGCTCTGATACCAAACTGATGCGGGGCTAATTATGCATGCCAATTGTTTTTTTATTATTAGACATTAAGTTAGGAGTTTGTATTCCAAATTTCAAGCCAAGAAACTAAGTAATTCTAGAGAAATTCAGAAGCACAGGCATGTAGAACTAAACCCTAAAAGTGAAGAAACAAGATCGCCAAGGCTAAGAAGCTCTGGTAGGAAAAGCTCTTCTGCAATACCACTACCAGAGGAGTCTAGGGGGTATATATGGCAGAGATTTGAAAATCGATCCATGAAGAGTTCACTCTACGCTTCCGGATGCGGCTTGGGAAACAAAGCTATCGATCTTGCGGATTCGCGGCTTTCAATCCGGTGACCCGAAAGCTGGTCAGATGCAATCCTTGGATTCGTGAACTCTGAGGGACCTACAAATCACCATTCATGGGTTAGAAAGCAAGGAAGAAAGAGATTCGAAGGCTGAAAGAAGAAGGGAAGGATGAGGGGCGACTAGGGCTTTTGGTTGGATGGCTTGGAGGCAGGGCACAGGGGTTGGGATCACACGGATTCCCTTCACACAGAATTCACATAGAAATCACATAGAATTTTGAGGAAAACTCAAGAGAAATTCATTCATAATAATTGATCAAAATACATGAGAGGGGGCCTTTATATAGGCATACAAGCTTGGGCTCCAAGTAAGGGCATACAAGAGATTTCCTAGGTATCCTTTTCCCACTCAAATACATGGAGATTTCTTCTCCCAAATAGGTTCAAACTTTCTCTTCTCACTAGGATTACTCCTTTCCTTCTCTTTGACTTGGTCTTGGCCAAGGGAGGTGACCATAAGTGTGGCACCCAAAGGGAGGTAATCCTAAGGGTGGGGCACAAATTCATGAAGGCTTTGGGCTTTGGACGGCCCACTTCAGTGCTGGGCTGGCTCTAGGATTTCTCCTGGACTCCATCTTCTCAGCAAGCTGATGATGTGAAGATCTTCAAGGTCCTTCTCATGCAATCTAAGGTGGCACCTTCAAGTGTGACCAAGACTCCTTGAAGTTGTCAAATTCTGGTTGAGGTCCATCAGTGTCTTGAGTTTTTTTCTGGATTGGACTCAAAATGAAACTTACATGACTCAAAATAAAAAATAGCTCAACATGAGTAGACTCATGACTTGACTCAATAGAACTTGACTTGACTTATCCAAAATCCTAATGGTATGGATGACTCTAATTACAGGACTCAAATGCAGAAAGGCCTAAAACAGGACTCAGGAGCCAAAATATAGACTCAAGTGGGCTAAGCCATTATTACAAAATTGGACTTAATTACTCAAAACATTACTCAGATAACCACAGAGGGTTGAAAAGCCTCTGTCTTATTCTAGTTCCTCTAGTGTCCGCACCAATGTTGTTTAATTTTTTTTATAGGTCCTTTATTACACCAACTATTTTGGTAGTTAGAAAAAGTTAATGCATTAAGAAACCATATAATACTCCAGGATGTCACCCATTATTTGACCCAATCACATATTGAATATTTGAAGTATTAGCTTTCTTGAATTAGTCACATTTTAGGCAATGGATTATGTAAATGTCCTGGCACGAAGGATTAAAATATTCAGTTTTCTATTTTATGCTAGGGTATCATCAAAATATTCAGTTTTCTATTTTATGCTAGGGTATCATAATTTCAAAACTAGGGTGTCATAATTTTTGAACTAGGATGTCATAATTTTTGAACTAGAATATCATAAGTCCAATCCTATGATTTTCATATCAACTTATCACCATTCCATATTATCATATCCTTGGAGTTATATTTTAGCCAACCGATGATCGGAAATCATGATAGGAGAATGAAAACATTCAATTTTTCTTTTTATGCCTAGGTGCAATAATTTTTGAACCAGGGTGTCTTAATTTTTTAACTAGAATGTTATAATTTTTGAACTAAGATGTCATAAGTTCAAATATCACATTTTCAAAATTTTTCATCACCTGGCTATATTATCATACTCTGGAAATCTTAGTCAAGCCAATCTATAATTGAAAGGTCCTAGCACGGATGACTAAAGCCTTCATTTTCCATTTTATGCCAAGGTAGTCATATTTTAAAAATTTTCATACTAAAGTTATCTTGGAACTATATTATTACACTCTAGGTGTCATATTTGAATAATGTATACTAAAATAGTCCGAGAACGGAGGATCAAAATATCTGATAAATGGTTTTGTGTAGGAATGTTTTAATTTTTTAACCAGGATATCATAATTTTTGAATTAGGATGTTATAATCTTGTTTCGGCCTATATTTGTAATCCTTTAGCATCCATAGCATGTTATGACATTCTGGAAGTCATAATTCAGTCTACAAGTTATAGGCATTCTTATTAGGAGGGGTGAATACTTTTAGTTTCATGTTTTGTGCAAGGATGTCATAATTTTTTAAGTACGGTGTCATAATTTTTTAAATGCGGTATCATAATCCTATTTTAGCATATATATGTAATCTTTTAACATCCGTGGTATGTTATGACATTCTGAGAGTTATAATTCAGTTCACAAGTGATAAATATTCCTGATAGGAGGGGTTAATACCTTTAGTTTCATATTTTCTATAGGGATGTCATAATTTTTTAACAAGGGTGTCATAATTTTTGAACTATGATGTTATAATTCTGTTTCGATATATATTTATATTTTTTTAGAATCTGTGGCATGTTATGACATGTTGGGAGTTATAATTCAGGCCACAACCGATACATGGCATGTGATAACATCCGTGGTATGTTTTTTGGCAGGGGTTTCATAAAGTTTCTTAGATAGGATGTCATAATTTTTGAGATATGGTGTCATTATTATATTTAGACCTTAATTATATTCTTCTTTTCTCCGTGACATGTTATAACATTTAAAGAATCATAAATAAGGCCATAGACTATGTAAAGTCCTTGTACAAGGGATTAATGCCTTTAGTTTCATATTTTGTACTAAGATGTTTTGATTTTTGAACTAAGATGTCATAGTTTTTGAACTATGATGTCATAATCTTGTTTCAGTATATATGTATCATTATGTTCCATCCATGGCATATTATGACATTCTAGAAGTTATAATTCAGGCCATAAGTGATATGTTTTCTTAGTAGAAGGGGTTAATTTAATTTCATATTTTCTATAGCGATGTCATAATTTTTTAATTAAGATGTTATAATTCTTGAACTAGAATGTACTAATTCTATTTTGGCATGAATTACATTATTTTTTTCTCTATGGCATGTTATGACATTCTGGAGGTCATAAATTAGGCCACAAACTATGTGAAGTCCTTGTAGATGGGGTTAATGCCTTCAGTTTTATGTTTCACACTAGGATATCAAGATTTTTAAAGCAAGATGTCATAGTTTTTATGAAGGGGTGTCATAAGTTCAAATATGATATTTTTAAAACTTTTTTATCTCTTAGCTTTATTATCACACTCTGAAAGTTATAGTCAAGCTAATGCATAGTTGAAATGTCCTGACACAAAGAATTAAATCCTTCATTTCCAATTATGTATCGAGGTAATCATATTTCAAAAATTTTTATGTTTAAGTTATCTCCTAACCATATTATTATACACTAGGTGTTATATGTCAAAAATGGATAGTCAAAAAGTCTTGGTATGAAAGATCAAAATGTCTAGTTTATGGTTTTATGCCAGGGTATCATAATTTTTTAACTAGGATATGAAATACCAATTTGACAATTTGGACTACAATAATCAACTTGTAGTAAAAGTATCCAAAAATCTTGGTATGTAGTCACATTATTTAAATTAAGATGTTTTATTTTATGTTTACGAAAACCTATTATATGTCATGGCATCCTGATATAAATATGATATATTATTGATTATAGATATACTTTGATGAGTTATCAGATAATGAAGCTTGTAGAGGTAGCCTCCATGTCTGAAGATACATTTAATTTAGTGATGGATGATCTAGCACATTATTCAAAAGAACTGTAAATGCCAATTATGCAGCTCAGCCTAGTACATAACTTATAATCCAAGATCCTGACTAAATTGCTATGAAAGGTTGTCGAAAAGAGAATAGAATTAAGAGTGGAGTCAAGAATAAGTCAAAGAGGTCAAGAAAAAATATGGAGAATGCTTCCATTGACACTCCTTCTGTGCAAAATCAAAGAAGACCTCGTACAAGAAAGACATAGACTTCCCATCAAATAGTGGAAGTACCCGAATAAATAATTGAAACCACTATACCATCTTTCGATCCTTTTTTAGATGAGTTTGATGCTTATGTATGTAGTCAACTAACACATGAGAGGATATAAAATGTTGCACTTCCCTATAGTCTTGTATAAATTTATATTATCTACAGAAATTTATAACAGCATGTATTCGACATCAGATTGAATATGTTGATTTAAAATGTGAATTTGATGAATAATTTAAGGCTATAACTGGAAAAATAGATATATGACATCCCTTGATATAATTATGACATCTATTTACAAAATTATGAGACCCTAGCATGAAATAAGAAACTGAAGGAAATAATCCCTCCTAATAAGACTTCTTATCATTTATGATCTGAATAATGACTTGCAGAATATCATAACATGCCACGGATACTAAAAGATCAGTAATATAGACCGAAACAGGATCATGACACCCTAATTAAAAAATTACGACATCCTAATTAAAAAACTAGGACACCCATGCAAAAAATACTAAAGTAAAGGTATTAACCCCTTCTACTTGGACTACATATCATTCGTGGCCTGGATTATGACTTCCAAAATGTCATGACATGCTACAAATACTAAAAGATTAGTAATATAGGCTGAAAGAGGATTATAATATCTCAGTTTAAAAATTACAATATCCTAGTTAAAAAACTATGACATCCATGCAGAAAAAATTAAAGTAAAGGCATTAACCCCTTCTACTTAGACTACCTATCATCTGTGGCCTGGATTATGACTTCTAGAATATCATAACATACCACGGATGCTAAAAAATTAGTAATATAGGCCGAAACAGGATTATGATATCCCAGTTAAAAAATTATGACATCCTAATTAAAAAATTATGGCATCCATGTAAAAAATATTAAAGCATAGGTTTTAACCCCTTATACTTGGATTATCTGTCATCCATAGCTTGGATTATGATTCTTATAATGTCATAACATGGCATGGATGCTAAAAGATTAGTAATATAGGCCAAAATTTGATTATGACATCCTAGTTAAAAAATTATGACATCCTAGGTAAAAAATTTTGATACCAATGTAGAAAATATTAAAGCAAAGGAATTAACTCATTATACTTGGATTATCTATCACCTGTGGTCAGAATTATAACTCTCAGAATGTTTTGATATACCACTAAGAAAAAAATGCTAAATAAATGCTGAAACAGAATTATAACATCCTAGTTCTAAACTTATGATAACCTAATTAAAAAACTATGATACCCTGGCATGAAACATAATATCCTTGTATAACATCATTGCATCCATTTAGAAATTTGATATTCCAGCACAAAACATAACATCTTATATATAACAAACTTCAAGTAATGGAAAAAATATATTTATAACATTACATATTAAAATAATTATACAATTTTTCTTTTCATTGATGCTTAATGGATAACATTAATTGAATTATAAATTTCTGATACCATGTTACAGAAGTCCATGAACTGAAGAGAAAATATATTATAATATTTAGCTTTTACATCCTAATTTTTAAAAATACTATCTATCTTCTGATTGAGGCTCTCTTTCAATATTCTTGCTGCTAATTATCACCAGTATAAACTAATATCATCTTGTGTGAAATTCTAATGATCTGGCTTATTCCTGTGAACAAGAAACTTTATGTATTTCAAATAGTAGAGTCCGTAATCTAGTGAACCAGAAAGTTAAGAAGGGCATTCAGCAATCTCTTCCATTGACCACTTCATCACCTCTTCATTATCATAGTATATATATGGAACATTGGGCTAAGTATATTTTGGTATTTCTTCACACTAGATTTGTACCTGACATTACATTTTATGGAATTTAGGTGCATGAATACCTTCCTTTTCATATCAACTACAACCAGGTACTAGTGCAAGTTCTTTGAGTTGATAATGGTGAAAAAAAATCTAAACTCCTTTTCTTCATCACCAACTCTTTCAAATGTCATACTCCCGGTCATTCCAGCAAGTTCATGAAATGATGATACAGATATCAAATACATCCCGGCAGTCATAATAGGTGCAATGATGCACTTATGATATACATCCAGATGCTCTATCTAGTTCTTTCTAAGGAACTCCTGTCCCGCATCAATTATCTGGCAATGCAATATAAAGTAATTAATAAAAAATAATATGATGTCATACAATTCTGAAATCATTATAAAAAAATATAAAAATAAATATCATAATATACATCAAGAATAATAAGAAATAAAGTTATACTCCGATACTTACATCATCAACTATCATTTCATTATTGAGAAGATCATGAACATATTTGCTTGTGATACTGCCTCTAAATTGATAGGTATACATGACCTCTCTAAAATGGATAAGTGTAAAGGATATCATAGATATTGGAAGATAAATTAGCATACATAATAGAAAAAAATATATAATACTTATGAGCCAATGCTTTTTCTCAAAAAGTTGTTAATCAAATTTTCATCCTCTTCAAAATGTAAATGCAAATTTGATTGATTGGCCTATAATGTGGCCGCTATCTTGGACTTGTTTGTGGCTCGACTTATTTCAAAGGTAGAATCCATTTTCAATTGTGAGGCCTACAGCAGCCTATATTATTTTTTCACCCTCTTGATAATTGAAGGAACTAGAGATAATTCTTTGTCCTCCTCAGCATCCTTAATCATAGGAGTGTCCTTTATTTTTTTCTCTATCCTAGGTTCATATTGCCCCATAAATTCTACCTCCTCTCTATCATCCCCCTCCTCCCCTTTGTCCTCTTCTTAACATCTTCTAGTTTATTCTCCATCTCCACACAGCTTGCACAACTATTTTTTAGTTCCCAAGATGATACTGATTCTGGAGTGATAAGCCACCACTCTTGTAGCATGGGTATAATATTAGCTCCCTCCAATTGTAAGCCAAGAATAAAATCAAATTAAATTAAAAATTATAATAATAATTTATTGTTCAAAATAGTTATGATATAATGGATTATCTTACTAACTCATGGGGTTGCATGTTAGCAACCTGAACATTTTGCATCTTCAACTGGTAGTCATACCATTTCAACAGTCTAGGTAGCTTATTAGGGTATGCTAGGGCTCTTATTGTGGTATGCTCAAGAAATTATACATGTACATTATCATTTTGTACTTTTAAAAAATGGAAGAATTAAAATAAAGATAATTACACTCATTTCTGTATATGAATATCCTTACCACTAGAGTTGTCAAACATCCAAATAATATAGGCTGCCTCCTGCCCTTGTCACATCTCTTTGCTTGGACTGGCTTCTCAAATCTCAAGCAAGTAGCAATCTTTGGGAGACCCATAACAATCAAGTCCTTGATTATAGAAGCCCAATCGATTTCTTCCAACTGAGATAAATCATCAAAGTAAGGGTGAGATATCTTAGACATATTTGATTTGACTTTGGAGCCAAAAATATTCCAAGCATGTACGCGATCTAAAGTCCAATAGTGTTCAATATCCTCTTGTATCTTGGACGATTAAAGTTATGCTATTAATTTCTCCAAACCCTTATGATGAAAATCTAATTCCTAGCCAAATCTTTGGAATAACCTGTCCTTTTTATTTTGGCCTGCCATAGAGATCTTCTATCCATGGCATAGAAGATCCAAAATCAGTGCCACTTATTCGATATTGAATGTAACTATGTTGCCATAAAAAATGAACTCATCGTCTCCCTTATGATATATCTATAAGGAGCCATACGTCGACTATGAATGGTTGCATGTAGACAAAGGCACCAAATGAAGTCTTTTGGATTATATATAAATGAATAGTAGAAAAACCCATATTCTAAACATTCTAAATGGACACCGCCAGCTTACAATAGTTTTTAAATAATTATGAATCGTTCACACTAGGCAGTGGAATAATTACAAAATTACCTGAAACATAAAAAAAAAAGAAATATAAGATTATAAAAAAATATATATATATCTAACTATTATAAAAAATGTAAGCCATCCTAGCTTAAATTTATGTAGGATGTCATAAAATTTGAATTAGGGTATCATAATTTGTGAATTAGGATGTCATAATACTATTTTGGGATGAATTATACTTGTTTTTTTACCGTGGCATGTTATGCATCATGGGTGTCATAATTCACCCCATAGTTAAAGACCTTCCTAGTAGGAATATTTGATGCAATCAATTTCTTAAATTTATACAAGATGCCATAATATTTTAGCTAGGGTGTCATAAATTATGAACTAGGATATCATGATGCTATTTTGGGATGAATTACACTTGATTTTTTTATCATGGCATGTTATGACATCGTGGGTAACATAATTCATCCCATGGATAAAAGACTTTCATGATAAGATGATTTGATGCAATCAGTTTCTTAAATTTGTATAGGATGTCATAATATTTAAACTAGAGTATCATAAATTCTAAACTATGATGTCATAAAGTTATTTTGAGCTGAATTATACTTGATTTTTTTACCGTGGCATGTTATGACATCGTGGGTGTCATAATTTATCCCACGGGTGAAAGACCTTCCTGGTAGGAAGGTTTGATATAATCAATTTCTTAAATTTATACAAAATATCATAATATTTTAACTAGGATGTCATAAATTATAAACTAGGATGTCATGATATTGAATTATACTTGATTTTTTCATCATGGCATGTTAAGACATTGTAGGTATCATAATTCATCCCACGAATAAAAGACCTTCCTGGTAGGAAGGTTTGATACAATCAATTTCTTGAATTTATACAGGGTGTCATAATATTTGAACTAGGATGTCATAAATTTTGAATTAGGGTATCATAATGCTGTTTCTAACTGAATTACTCTTGATTTTCTCACCATAGCATGTTATGATATCGTGGGTGTTATAATTCATCTCATAGGTGAAAGACCTTCCTGGTAGGAAGGTTTGATGCAATTAGTTTTTTAAATTTATGCAGAGTGTCATAATATTTTAACTAAGGTATCATAAATTATGAACTAGGGTGTCATTATACTATTTTGGACTACATTATACTTGATTTTTTTACCGTGGCATGTTATGACATTGTGGGTGTCATAATTCATCCACAGATGAAAGACTTTCCTAGTAAGAACATTTGATGCAATCAAATTCTTAAATTTGTACATGGTGTCATAATATTTGAACCAGGGTGTCATAAATTCTGAACTAGGATATCATAATGCTATTTCGGGCTAAATTACATTTGATTTTTTTACCGTGGCATGTTATGACATCGTGGGTGTCATAATTCACCCTACGGGTGAAAGACCTTCCTCATAAAAGGTTTGATGCAATCAATTTCTTAAATTTATGCATGATATTATAATATTTTAACTAAGATATCATAAATTATGAACTAGGGTGTCATAAAACTGAAAAAAATGTGTAAAATTATAGAAAATAATTTCTTGGCATATAATGCCAGAAGTCTAGGATCTTCTAAGACTAGTAGAAAATCCTAAGACTTTCTGCTTTAAAATTATATATGGTGTCATAATATTATACTATGAAGTCTTAATCTTTTTTAAAAATATATTGTGACATCCCTCTATAGACATAAATTTTAAATATTTATATTAAAATGTATAATTTCTTTACTTGCTTTTGGTTCTACAACTTCTTTTGGGAGGGAACTTAAAGGGATGTCATCCTTTGGAGAATAAAGAACAAGTGCTGTTCTTTCTTCCGTCAACTGCAGTTCTTTCTTGCGATGCTTTTGTGTTCGCAATCTGTATTGAAACATGAAATCACTTATCTCCATTGACAAAAAGATTTTGAAGCCCTATCTTTCATGGGATGCTCGAAAATGAAAAATACAATTATTCAGGACATGATGGAGATGGTTGATGTCGATCGCCGAAATGAAAACATCGACCACCAAAGAGCAGAGAAGAAGCAAAAATAATGGTGGAAACTCTGGGGTGTCACTCTGAAATCGATGCATAGGCAAAAACAATGGAGAGAACTCTGGGGTGTTACTCTGAAATCGGTGCATAGGTTTTTTTTATTGGGAGAAGAAGAAGAATGTCTTTCGGTTCAAAAGCACAAATTTTCTTCCAGAAAAGAGGAGGGCAAAAAAGTTCTTTCCCATATTCGAAGAAACGGTAGACGTGGTGGTATATAGATTTCAAAATCATAGGTGATATGGTATCCCATCTCATTTGCCAAGTCATGTAGAATTAATGTGGACTAATAAAAAGAGGTGATGCAGGCTAGCTAGGATTTCCTGCACCGTAAGCGTAAGCGGTGCACAAATAATTTTCCTTGGAGTAGAACAACTCCCTTGGCAATTTTTTTTCCTTCCTATAGAAATGTGGTGGGGGAAGTTTGTTGATGTGAGTTTGGCCTGGCTCCAATAATACTAGAATTCCGTTTCTAATCCTTGAGAGTACAACTTTAAATAATCTGGGGAGGTTTATTAAATATTTATAACATTATGGAGGGGATACCGATACTTTAAGAATGGCAAAGTTTTCTGTCAAATACTCAAATTTGTATAAAGTTTTAGTTTTTATAATTAAACTATCTGAGGACTAAAATTTAAAATTTTTAATTATTTTTCTGTCGCGTGTGTCCCGAGCTTGCCTGCAACCTGCGCGGTGCGAGCTAAACCCGCCTTCGACAAACCCTAAAAATTCTTAAAGAAACAAAACAAGAAAAGAAAAAAAAAATTGGAGGGAGGGGAAAGATAGAGAACCAAAACACTTTTCTATTCTCTCTCGCGGCCGCCGGAGAGAGCCTGACGCAGTGATGGAGGGAGAGGCCGCCACCGTGCCAATCGTCCCCACGAGCACCGGCGACGAGACCAACAACCCCAACGCCGGCATGTCCCAGGTGGAGTGCAAAGATAGGATCCGCGAGAGCCTCAAACGTACCACTCCTCTCTCTATCTCTCTCTCTCTTATTCTTATCGATCGATGTTTGAAGCATATATTAGATGCTGTCATTTTGACAAATAAGTTATATGCATTGGTGTTTTTTTTAATTTAGATCCGATGGTGAGGTTTCTCCGGGAGAATATGGAGAAAGCCGGCTGCCCCGTCTGGGTGCGGCTTCTCCTGGCCACCAAATGCAACGACCAAGGCTCTGCCGGCGGTTATGCCAGCGGGCGCGGGGTATTGACCTTTTTCCCCTTCTTTGTCCTCCCCTTTTTCCTTCATTGAAGT
The DNA here is from genome assembly GCA_021397845.1 of Areca catechu. Lineage (NCBI taxonomy): Eukaryota > Viridiplantae > Streptophyta > Magnoliopsida > Arecales > Arecaceae > Areca > Areca catechu. The sequence goes on along the minus strand of CM038044.1, from coordinate 118,480,543 downwards.
TTCTTATGAAGTGGGTTTGGCCATTATGGGTCGAAAGGTAGTAGAATATGTGCTTCAACTATAGTGGATGAAGGTTACCTAAGTCATGTTCATCTAAGCGATGTTGGATTGTTGTTGAAACAATGATCTTAGTATTGTAAATTTCTATCTTTTCATGTACTAAAGATGCAATGGTGGATCTGATATTGTTCTGGCATGGATGTTACGTAGAGAAGGCATGATGTTTCCTGTTCTTGCTGGAGATAATGTAGTTAATGTTATTTTTATTTGAGCTTCTAATCAACTTCCACTGTGAAGTTTATCAACATTGAGAGTAGGGAAGTGTTGGCATAGAATGCAATTTTTTTTTTTTAATTGAAGTCTAAGATACAGTCTATCAGAAGAGAAAAAGTCTTCCTGTTATTTCTTTAGAATATTCCAAGTTAAAAACTTAGGGGGATTATTATGAGGAGGAAGAGTAGGTTGGGATGAGCAGGAGTTGTGGTGGATGATGGCTAACTTTTGATAGGCTTATCTTCACCAACTTAATTGTATTCTGCAGATGATTACATGTTCGAGGAACTAGTAGGGGAACTGGATATCAGCTAACCAATCAGATTCTTAAATGATGTATTCTTCATGTCAGGTGCATACATAACCTGATATGCTTATCTTAATTTGTTATATATCCGAAAATTAAATATTCTTATTTTTTGGGGAGTTACGGTTGTTTCATTATTATCCTCCATAATTACAGCTATTTTATTATTATCCCCCATATCTTTTACTGTACTTCCCTTATTTCTTGGCCATATGGATCCCTTTTTTTTTTATATATATCCACATCATCTACTTATATCACCTCTGCCAATCAACCATGGAGAAGCAACAATGTAGATTCACTCGTAATTCTAGATGATACTGAATTAAACTGGCAACCGTGTAGAAGCCTCTAGCATAAGTATTCCTACTATCTAATCTGATGGTGTCCAGATCCAGAAAAAGTTGGCCAGTTGAAAACTCTTTCCCTTGCCTCTATTTCCACTCAAAATCAATCCTTGCTTCACATTCTTTGCCAAGGAATGTATAATTTCTTTTATTTTGTCTTTCTCCTCATTGTATCCTTCTCTTTGTTTGTCCTCTTGCCTTTTTTCTTACATGCTTTCTGAACATAATTACATATCTACTCTTCCCAAACACTTACTTTCAGTCAAAGAACTCATCCGACCTAAGAATTAAACCAGGAACATTGACATGGAGTTGAAAATTTCAGATGTGACCTTAAATTCACCACTCTTCTTGCTGTTTGTTTTCGTTATTTGAGTCTTTTTTTTTGGAAGCTGCAGCTCACTCAAAAACTAGAAGGTTTAGATCATTTCAAAGCAGATTTCATATTTTGATACTTTTAAAATGTCTCTCGGGTAATTTAAATGCTGGAACTTAGTGAATCATCATAATAAAAAATAGATTTGCAGTTGTATAATATTATCCTTTTTTGCTTGGTGCACTTGCTGGTATATTGCTCTTGGTAACATTGGCACTTTAGGGTACATGGTCTTTATGCTGTTCAATACTTCCCTTTTTGATTCAATTAGTGCCAGAACAAGAAACACCTAGTCTACAGTTCTTTCTAGGATATTGTTACATGGTTCTGAGTTATAAATTGGTACAATATCCTAGTATGGCAGGTTCATGCTAGTTATATATCTAGCTGTATTGCTTCCCGCGAAAGTGCTCAATGGTCAATTGTTACATAATTTTTTTGAGCACTTCACATGATTTTGTCTCTATCAATGGTTTGAGATAATCTGTTAATAAAGGTGGCATGATTCATTTTGTAGAAAAACAGTGTTCTTTTCATTTTGCAGGTTATCTTCTGCAAGATTGTTTGGTTTGCATGGGTTTCCTTGTTAGTTTTGTAGAATCATGATCTTAAGTTTTAGACTGGTCTTTGTACATTATTATAGAATCTGGACCTTTTTAGGAAAAAATTGTGCATCTATTTTCTATAGAATCCAGCTACATAGTGGCTAACAAAAGAGCATAAGGATTCACTAGGTTCTTTTGGCAAAGCTGACATTGCTATGTAATTAAAGTGTGGAGGGAGTGCAGACATGCTTTTGGTGCACAAGAAAGTTGCTGACTCCAAGGAATTTACATGCCTTCAATATCTCATTGAAGGTGTAGGTATCTTAAACATTCTTTGGGCTATGTAAGCCTGCAAAAGATATGCTGCAGGCAAGCACATGTTTATAATGCAGAAAATGATTCTGCTTTGACATTTTAGTTTGCGAAGCAATTCAAAGCATATATTTATTCCTTTATGGGTTAACATAATTGTTACATTTTAATCTAGGAAGAAATTCGAATGAGTAAAGCACCATAAAGTTTGATTGAAAAATATAGGATCATGCAAAGTGATCTGTAAGATTAATTGATAACTTTCAAGATTTGAAGCTTAATGCATGATTCCCTTTCATGGTGTCTATTTTGTTAAAAACTTACTATTTAGGAGCTGGGTCTTATGATATAGATTCAAGTGGCTCTGATTGATCTAGATCTCATCCTTAGTCCACAATCAATTGTACCATAGGATCTAGATTGATATCATGGACTATAAAGTGCATGGATCATACAAACCAAATTGATCATGCTATTTACATATGAAATCATTGAGAAAGCCATTTTTATAATTTATTCAGCTAGATGGCTTATTAATTAATTATCAGTAATAACTAATTATTGAAGAGTAAAATTAGCAAATTTATAGTTGGGTTAATGGAGCAAAGAGGCAAATACCATATTTTATAACCATATTTTAAAATCTTATCCTTGTTTATAAAACAACAACCTAACGGGATAATTGATTGATAGATTTTATATAATCATCTTGAAAAATGTACCCAAAAAATAAACATCTTGAATAAGTAGACAAAATGTTTGTTTCTATGCATTCTATTTAGGTTGCGTTTGGTGCATAGCTAGGCAATCTTGAAAGGTAATATAGATTGCTAGTAATGTGAATTGCCAGCAATATTGATTGCAAATAATGTGGATTATTGTTTTTGGTGCATGTAGGTAATGTTGCATAATGTAAAATTAAATTTTCAAAATATCCTTAAATCAATTATATATTTTATCTATTTATTAAAATATATATTTTTATATTTTATATTAAAAATATAAAAATATATTTTATATTTTTATATAAAAATAAAAAAATATTTTATATTAAATAAATTTAATATAAAAAATTATATATTAAATAGATGATATATTTAATATATTATTTAAAAATATTAAATAATATATTAAATTTATATATATTATATTATATTTTAAAAATTTATATTATAATATATAATATATTAATATAATATATTTAATATTTTATAATATTATATTATAAATATTAGATATATTATATTATATTATATGGAAGGGAAGAGAAAGGGAGAAGGGGAGGGTAATTTGGTAATCTAAATTACATGAAAGGTAGTATTACCTTTTGGGTTGCGTTTAGTAGCAGATAATCTATTCAGATTGCTGGTAATTTAATAGAGCCTCACTACATTATTGTGGTATGTTTTTATAGATGGCAATCTATTCTGGTAATTTGGTATAATCTGGATTACCTTTGGGAGGGGTGGTAATCCAAATTATCATATCTTAGGTAATCTTCTGGACAATATTACCCTTCCCTTCTCTATTCCTCTTATATTATAATATAATATATAATATAATATAAAATTATAATAATAAAATAATATAAAATTATGATAATATAATATAATATAATAATATTATATTAATATCTTTTATTAATATTATATATTATATTAGATCATATTACATTAATATAGAATATTATAAAATTTATTATATTATATAATATTATATTATTATAATATAATATAATATAATAATATTTTAAATATAATATTAAGTATATAATATAATATTTTGTTATATTATATTATATTTTATTTTATTTTATGATATTATAAAATATAAAATTGTTTATGATATTATAAAATATAAAATTGTATAATATATTATATAATATTATAATATTAATATAATATAACATAATATAAATTGTGTATTATATTTTATAATATAAATATATTATTTTATTTTAATAATGTAATAAATAAATTTAATATATTATTTAATATATTTAAATAATATGTTAAATATATTATCTATTTAAAATATAAGTTTTTATATTAAGTTTATTTAGTATAAAAAATATTTTTTTTATTTTTTTATTTTTATATAAAATATAAAATATAAAATATTTAATATATTTTATAATATAAAATATTTAAAATATATATTTTTATAAAAAAATATAAATATAATTTAGGGGTATTTTGAAATTTTAATTTTACTTTATACAATATTATTTGCATGTATCAAATACAATAATCCATATTACTTGTAATCTACATTGCTAGCAATCCACATTACTGGTAATCCACATTACCTTTCTGGATTACCTGGCAATGCACCAACCGCAACTTTAGAGGTAATCCAGATTGTCTCTTGGAAGGCAATCCAGATTACCAGACATGATAAATTGCCATTCAGAAAAATATACCAAACATAGTAATGGGGTGGGGCCCATTAAATTGCTGTAATATGGATGATTGCCTACTACCAAATGCAACCGTATAGTCTTATGGTGGTGGAAACTAGACTTTTAATATGTATGACATTTCATTCTCCATTTGTATACTTATGATTGACTTAAGTTTCAATTTTCACATTTGTCTTATATTAAAAAAAATTTGAAAGGAATCAAGAAAAAAACTTATGATCTATGATTTGATACATTATTTGATCTGATCTAGCTCCCATCTATGATTTAAGATTTGATTCCTATCTTAATAGCATACATGGGATGCTAGTTATGATTAAGTTGATGATGAAGGACAATTGATAAATGTATTCGTGGTCTTCCTAATAAGGCTTCGGTTTTATGTGGATACTATTGATGTGAGAGAAGTCAACTTGAAAGTGGTTGGAAAAGCATGCAAGCAAGTAGAATGCACTTACAAGATTGCATCTTTGAATTCACTTTGATGTTCTAAAGACTGGCATATCATGGTACTCTAAAAGTTCGGTACTATGTCATGAATATACTTTTTTGAATCTCGAGGTTCAACCATTATAGTCAATCAAACATAGATGAAGTAGCAGTCATATTACACCTTAATTAAACCACGATATGTCGAATAGAGCACAAGTAAAAACTGTGCAATAGATAAAATCTGGCCTATCTAGAATTTTAGATCTTAGATAAAAACTGTGACAAAACTTTACAATAGCTTATCATACACAACAACATACCTTTATGAGTTACAAAACTGTAGTAAATTACTATGCTAAGTTGTTGGTTTGTCAATGCTGCCTCAGCGATCCCAGGACCTAGAAAGGCATCCAAATACTACTTCCTTTTCAAAATGTCTACTCCAATCACCACCAGCCACTCTAAAAAGGTTTGATGATAATTGAAGCTGTGCAACTAAATAACTTTGCCACAATTAAAAGAACTTATGTTTATGTTGTAAGCAAATGGCTTTTAGGACATAACACAAATCAAATTCATCAGAATGTTCTAGTGAAGAATTAATGAAGCAAAATGATAATGAGATATCAAATTAAGGACTAATCCTATAAATGTGTTTGAACACATAAAATTATATAAAAAACTCAGTAAATTCACATAGATCACATTTTCTTAAAGGGCCCGTTATTTGGTGAATAAATATCATGGAAAAGTTGGTCAACTTTTCCATTGACCAACTTATCTATGTTCTTATGCTTCTCTAGATAGTTGAGTTATTTTCCCTTGGATAGCATTTACCCATGAAAGGGGTGGAAAGTCTTACCCACCTAGGAGGTGGGTAAGTCATCTTTTTTATTTTATTTCTAAAATAAAATAAAATATATTATTATATATAATAATATTTATATAATAAAAGGTATTATCGGAAATATGGATAGATTTTAGCAACTTATCTGAAAAAGTAGTAATGTAAAAGAACATGAGTAATATATTCCGAAGCTATTTTACAATACATAAAAGAGCATGTGTAAATTATTTTCTTGTCTAAATGTTGCTGGAAAAATACTTACCTAAGAAAAATACAAATTCCCAGGTAAGTATTTTAACCTCCAAAGAATGGGCCTTAAAGTTCATTTATTCCTTCAAGACCCTATAAATTGTTGCTGCTAATACATACTAGACTGTATGTATCCTCAATAGTAAATTGCATGAGGCTGCATATATCCTGGAGGTCCACATATCCCACTTGGCTAAGCATCCATAAATCTCCTTATCAATAATTTGAATGAGGCCGCGTATATCATCTAACCAGAGTGTCAGACATGTCCCCATTGATAACTCGAACATGGCCAAATGTACCAGTTGACTGAAGGTCCGCATATATTTCCTAGCTAAAGGTTCATATATATTTCAAATTTGGTATAATTTTTACATTTAAAAGAATTGCGCAAATTCCATATGGAACATTTATTAGAAAGCTCAAATGGAGAAGTTCTAATAAGATTGTATGTATGAGCTCAAAAAATATCAAGTCAAAAAACTTTATGATTTCATAATTTTCATTAGAAAATCATGAGTTAGACATTTTTCAGAACTAATGTAAAAACAAACTTCCAAATAAAAATAAGATGGGACATTTGCAACTAAGCATAGATTTCATAGTAAACAACATAAAAAATTGAAGCATGTTGTAGAAACCCAAAATTTTGGGAATGACACTGAAGTTTAAAAGTTTTGTTGAAGAGATGGTATTTAACTTGTTCAATATGATAGCACCAGTATGGATGTTATTCAGTAATAGATATGATACATATGCAAAGATTTTTTTATTTTTTTTAATATAAACTGAACTTGCCAAAGATTGAAACCAATTTGATATTTAATGACCTATGAAACTGAACTTGCCAAAGATTGAAACCTGACCTATGACAATACGTAAATAAAACAGATGAAACTGAGATACTATGTTCGTAGATACATTTTATGACATCAACCAATGTGAGCTTTTGTAAATAATAATGTTGAAATCAAATTTATGAATTTGTTTATATCTTATGATAGCTGAGATGATAGTAGTACTACTCTTAGTTTCTCAGTCTAGACAGAAACATGTTTTTTATTAATTATTGTTTTTACTTTTTTCTTAAGGAGTGCTAGAAAAGATTACAACATGATAATATATATTTATATCTTTCCATCATGTGGATAAAACTTTATATAATCATCTTATTAAGAAAAGAGTAAGACAAGACATGTTTGAATTATATTTGAAAGAAATAAAGATATTGATATGATTATACATGTCATGTTCTTTCCTTCATGTGAACAAGGATTTTTTTTGGTCAATTCATCTTGTTGATAAAGGAATATAAAGTAAATTGTAGGATAAAAGAAAAGCAGTGATATACATAGAAAATAAATACATATGTACATGCATGCATGTATGCATGCATAGATGCATCCATACAGTATATGTATAATGGCATGCATTAAATACATATTTATAAGTATTTATACATACACATACATAGACATACATACAAATACGTATGTTGTGTGTGTGTGTGTGTGTGTGTGTATAAACAATTGGAAAATATATAAATATGTTGAGCATGATACCAAGTTGACTTTTAAAGTTTTTGCTGGAAAAAGATGATGTAGCATGCATTTTATTAAAGAAAAAAGAAGAGAACTCGTCACAAACTCAGACTCTACGGAGAATGTTTTAAAACTTAATATTTATTCTGCTTCACACTAAATGATTGATGCATGAACTGTTACTAATTAATTGTACCTATTGTCCTTCTAAAAGGTACGAAAGTCTATTTAAGATGTCGAAATTTCAGGACTTCTAAGTTGGACAGAGAATCCTTGAAGGCAAGAATTGATAGAGGGAAGTTTGTACATTTTTAGGCTACAAACATTGTGCCCAGGAACAGTAAAAAACTCTTAGCATGTTTTTACTGAAGAAGAAAATGTTGGCCTAGTTTACATTAAGGCTTTCAATACCAATGGATACAAGGCATCCTGTATCAACCCGGTGGACTACTAGTATAGTACAGGGGCTCAATATAACCCTATACAGACATATGGTAGAGCTGCTATCTTGACTCAGATAGTGTACCATAGAGCTGAAAGTGGGCTGGATAAATTCCGAGTAATTCTGAATTTGGATCGAAAAAAATCTATATGCAGCTGGATTCAGATATGGATTTCGGTTATGGATATGAATACTGATTCCAAGTTTTTATTTGAAGTTGAACTTGGACCAGATATTAAGTTTTTCAGACTACGAGATTTGGCGTCCAATATCTGGATATTTAGAAAATTTTCAGATGGATATCCATATATTTAACATGCTAGGTAATAATCTTTTTTTCTCGGAGGTGCATAGATGTTTGCCTAACATTGACATTAATGAGCATACATTCATGGTGACCAAGAACAAGGCTTGTAATTTATAAATTCTTCATGCAAGGTATCTGACCTTTAAAAAAATGTATATGCCTAAATCTTATAATCTGATAATTGTCATTATTAAATTTTGCTCAAAAATCCAGTTTGTATCTGTAATTATATCTGATTTATATGCATATCCATTTGACACCAATATTAATATGATTAATGTCTGATTTGCATCCATACACATTTAAAACAAATAGCTATTCAAATTATAGTATCCATTTAATATCCATATTCCTATTCATATTCAAAATTGCTTAATAAATACTATACAGATTTAGATATACCAATATCTGATCTGTTTCAGTCCTAGTGTGCCATGTGCCCGTATAAGGTCATACTGGACCAACCTGACCCATGCTGGTAAGGTACCTGTGCAAGGCTCAGTACTGAGACAGAAAACCTTGGTTACCTACTTTTTTTCCTTTGGTCACACTGACAGAGTGACAATATGCAACTACTACCTTGTATTGTGCGTTCTGTTAGTTTCTGTTGGTAGGTTAATAGTATTTCTTTTTGAGAAGTTAAATAGTTCTAACTGGTAATTATTGTCTATGATTGTTTAAAAACCAGAAATAAGAATGGCACGATTGTTTAACTTTCTTTGTAATACTTTATTCTAATGGTGATCGTTTTAGATGGACTAACCCTCCTGTTCTTTTATTTCAGATAACCATTTGTTGTAACCATATGACTTTCCAAGATGAGATCAATCAAGTTTTGATTCATGAGCTAATCCATGCTTATGATGATTGCCGTGCAAAGAACATGGACTGGAAAAATTGTGGTCACCATGCTTGCTCTGAGGTATATGAAATTCATGCATGTTCTGGCATTTACTTGACAATTTATGGGCATTGACACATTGATTGTGTTACTTGCTAAGATTAAGTGCAAGGAGCAATGTCTTAAATAATTTTAGATTGAACTGTTTTAAGGCTGTTCATATATTCTCTTACCTATTCATCCAGATTCGGGCTAATCATCTTAGTGGGGATTGCCATTACAAACGGGAATTGCTGCGAGGATTTATGAAAATACGAGGTCATGAACAGGTGAGTTTTTCTTTATCCTAGAACTTAGAATATCACCATACTTTGCATATATCTTTGTCATATCACTGTACACTGTGTTAATTTGGACCTCTTTGAACTACAGTAGGGATAACAGAAAAAAATACTCATAATAATGGCTGATCTGTTACTTTAAAAGCATTTTGTACTCTTCTGCCTTTCCCTCGGAGCTTTCAGGAAAGAGTTACTATTAGAGCAGCAATTCCTGTCTGAGAAAAAAATATGACCGTAACTATAATTACTGTGCCTAATCCCAGCTTTTTGGGTTGGTATGATTTTATTTTTTTAATATTCATCTCTAGCTAGGCTACATCCCCTGTCAATATAAGTCTATTCAACACAATGGCTTGTACTAATGACAATTGAGTAATCATTTTATCCTTTTAACCTACTTCATACCTTGTTTTTTGCAGATCTTTGATAAATTGATCCTTCAGAACCTGCCTCTGGTCCAACCTGAAATAAGTCAATCCAAGCTAATTTAAGTCAGGGCTTGATGTTAGACCTATTGAATTGGGTGTAGTTTGACTTGTATAAAATTCAATCAGACCTACTAACCTACCATCTCTATTCCGCTTGAATTCAACTGACTCTTCTGTCTTTGTTTTTTAATAAAGAAGAGAATTTCACTTGCATGATTAGAGATAATTTAACAATCCATGCCAACATGACATGAATCATTTTTCAAGTCACTAGGCATGGCCCTAGAATTTAGTGATATTTATTAATCATGGCTGGTTTGTGTTAACCAAATCCAGAACTCATTCATCTGCACTTCAGTGTACGACTTCAAATTCTGCACTGCTTTCTTTTCATGATGCAAATTATCTTATTGTTGTGATTATTACTACCTTCAAAAGTCAACACAATTGTAAAAGATATCTTAGTCATATCTTGCAATTGTAGCAGCCTAAACAACTAGCCTCGAGGCATCTATCATGGTACTTTTAATTGGATTTAACGGTTGCATCCTACATGATTTCGTATGTTAGAAATTTGTTGGAGTACTAAATAGACAGAAGTGAACTAGCTGAAATGCTCCATATCTGATTTCAAAACTAATTATGCTTAAGAAACTGATCTAGATATTGCTAATTGATGTATGCCTGTTGATAATTTCTTAAGATAGTGTTTGGTTTCCTTAATTTCACCTAGAATAAGTCCTTATTCCCACTTATTCTTTCAAACAGCTACAAAAATCGAGATGGGCCATCCAAAATAAGCTATTCCAGTCAATCCTTGGTTTTTCCAGATTATTTTCTTTCTATATGGTGGGCCCTACAGCATTAATTGCATTGAAATAAAGTTGTTTTTCCATATTTTCAACCAAACAGAAGTCTGGAATAATAAAGATGAATAGCTATTTTCTGAAAATTAGTATTCCTATTCTAGAAATATATATATATATATATATATATATATATATATTGTATTCAAACACTACCTAAAAGTTCTCTCATTTTTGGGCCATCATACTGTTAAAAATGGACAGAGAGAGTTTATCCCTGCTGGTGTTGGGTACTTATCGTGGAGTTTAGTTTACGTATACAAGTATCTAGTCTAGGTTTTCTACAATCCATCTCACTTCTTTCTTGAACATTGTATTATGCCTTAAAATCTGCCCCACTTCTTTCTTGAACAATTATTATGTCTGAGTTCATAAAGGTGTTGCAACCTAAGGAAATAGATGCCAGCATTATGTTGTTGAGCATGGAAACTAGGGGCCTATTTGGATGGTTGTGTATCTTATCTATTGGATAAATCCTATATTGTTAAAAGTTTAAGAGTCACTCAAGGAAGGGGAGAAGAGTTGCAACAAAGAAGTCCCCAATCACAGAATCCTCAAAAATCACGATTGTTTTTCCCTTAAAGTTGTTATTACCCCATTTTTTTCAGGCCATGCACTTTCATGATCCTACGTGGTGACGTTTTCCTCTCCCCGTACACCTACCTGATTCCTCACTTTCAGGCCGCATGGTTTATCATCGAACTAGATATGCAGGCATCCAAATAGGCTCCAGGTGTTGTGGCGAATTGAAAACCTCTTTGTCAGTCATATCTGTTTACTTCCAGTGGGGAGGTCCATCTTTGTTTATAATGTTTTCAATCTTCACTTTCAATTTTTAATAAACTACAAAGTTCCAATATAAAATGTCAATGGGGCATTTCTGGTCATCCAAATTCTCTCTTGCTTTCTATATTCAATCGCTTCTGTCATGGTTGCACTAATTGTATTCTACTTACTGTCTTCTTCTGTTGTGGGGCATTTGAAGGAATGTGTGAGAAGGCGTGCTCTGAAGTCTGTCCAAAAAAATCCTCACTGCTCAGATTCAGCTGCAAGAGATGCCATTGAGGCTGTCTGGGATATCTGTTACAATGATACCAGCCCATTTGATAGAGCTCCATAAAACCTTGAAATAGTTTGCCGACATTCTCCCCGGTGGAGCACACGGGGGTAGCTGCCTTCTCATGCCATTGGGATTTCCTCCATTTTTGGATATTTTATGTTGTAACAATCACCTTTCATTTAATTTTATGCCTGTCTTCTTTTTGTACTCTACAGGCCTAAGAGATATAGGTGATGTTTAATTTCATGTAAATCATTTGGCAATAAAATTGTTTTATTGGATTGATGCTATTGTAATTTTGAAAATTAATTGATCGGATTACAAGGCAAAATAAATTTTGTGAAATAGATATGTCTGTCAAACAGCAAGCATCTTTAATTAGTCCTGTAAACGGCCATGTCAAGTTAGAAACCATGGATCTTTATGGTGGTGTCCTCTGATTGAGGTTGGCCGTGTTAAATTTCTAATCAAATTGGTGCTGCTAGTGTTTAAGGCAGGATCAACAACCATTTATGCAACCTATTAGAACTGTCAATGGGTTGGATTGATTCAAGATTTATGGATATTTATTTAATAGATTCGGATCTGGTATTGAGATTGGATCCATTTATCTGGATCTAGATCTTTTTAATTACGGTTAAACGGATCCAGATCGGGATAGGGTTGGATTCAGTTTCAAGATTTATGGATATTTATTTAATAGATTCGGATCTGGTATTGAGATTGGATCCATTTATCTGGATCTAGATCTTTTTAATTACGGTTAAACAGATCCAGATCTGGATATTTAATATCCATATTTGGCAAATCATGAATTGGATTAATACAATATATATTTTTATATATTTATAAATATATATTTCAAATGTTTAGAGTTCTTGGATATTTGATCTAAATGGAGGCAACGTTGATTTCATGAATCAAGCTCGCCGGACCGGCGGATTGGTCGTCTCCTCCCACTCCCCTCCCCCCTTCTCCTCACCCATCACTTCCTTCGTGGCTATGGCTATCGGCCCTCTCCTCCATCTGAAACCTAGCATCAATCGATGGAGCCGGTGGTGATTTCACGGATCGAGCTCGCTAGACTGGTAGATTGGGCTCGCCATGAGGTCCTGGGGTATCATGGCCTCGCAATGATTCACCTCCTCCCACGACCTAATACAAGGGGTCTCCAACTGGGCAGTGTCTATGCAGCAACCAGAGAACCACTTGAATCTCCCTTAGCAGCTGGAGAGATCAATAAAGGGACAGTGGGCTAACGAAGGTGCTATTGAAAGTGACGATCGAGCGAAGCATGGGATCGGTGATCGTGGTGATGTCACTAGATAACATGGTGGCAAATTTGGTCCGAGTGGCGATGGAGACATACACAGTACTACTACCCCACATCGATCCCAATGCCTTCGACCTCCACTACCCTTCCTTAGGGCTGGAAGGTGGCTCAGCCCAGCCAGATGGGCTTCAAGCTGGCCTGAAGTTGACCAGACTTCGAGCGAGATTCAAATTAAATCAGACCAGGCTTAAGCCTAAAAATAGGATCCATTTAATTTTTGGGCCGAGCTTGGCATCCCTCGACCCAACTCGGCCTGGACCAAACTCAGCCCGAAATTGGCCCGAATTGACAAAGCCCGAACAAGGCCCAACCTGATTCCTTTTATTTAGATAGGGTCTCGTCCTACAGATCTTAGAGTTAACTGGTTAAGGGTTTACGAAGTCTCAGCCGCCTCTCTAGTTCTCCATTCTCTCCTCCCTCCTTACCATCAACTCTTTGTATCTCTCCTCCCTCCTCACCAGTAGTAGGGGAGGCATCCATGGTGGGACCTAACAAGGCATGACCTGGGGAGACCTGAGTCGGTGACAGGAAGTGGGATGACATCTAAGCGAGTGCAGGATTCGGCTCTGGTGGGGGCAGAGGAGAAGGGTGGCGGGGGTGGGGAGCCGATGGGGAGGAGGGAGTGGGCTGGTGGTGGTGGGCCTTGGATGAGACGGAGTAGCACTAGGTGCTACCGTCGGAGGAGACGACATGGGGAGAAAGGGTGGGGGTGGAGGAAACGGAGATGGTGGTCTCGCAGCGCTTGCGACGCATGGATCTATGGGGTTGGGTCTAGGACTGGGTTTTGAGGTGGGCGGACGCTGCCATCCAAGCGAGGCATGCAAGGACCCTTGATTAGCACCCACCGCGATGGTTTTGGCATCTTCCAGACTCTTCCATGTCCTATCTCTGATTTCCTAATTCCTAGTCCATCATGGATTGCCCGGTCCGTTCCCCAGCTCTGATGCTCGCACCCAACGCCCCTACCCCCCATGCGACCCCGTGGCCCCCCTCCGGCTCCGATCTCCCTCCTCGACGTTGACACCTGCACTCGACGGCCCCACCCCCTATGCTACCCCGTGGCCCCCTAGGGCTCCGATCTCCCTCCCAGCATCCCCCGGCCTCGGCACCCTACCCGACGCCCCTTGCCCGCTGCGCGACCTCGCAGCCCCCTGTTCCGGTTCCCTCACAGCCCCCGTGCTCCAGCAAGGCAATTTTTTTTTTGTCATTTGGGTTTTTTTCAGCCCGATCCAATCGGGCTAAGGTCGGGCTTGAGCCTGATGTTTTGAAAAAATTTCAAAACTAAACCTAGCCCGAAGCCCGAAATATTTTTTCGGGTCAGGCTCGAGCAGGGGTGTGGCCCGGTCCGGCCCGACCCACTTTCAGCCCTACTTAGCCTAGAAATTACATACTCTCCTCTCTCTCTGGTTTCATGTCAGAGCCCGGTACATTTTAGGTCCCGAGTCTAGGTCCGGATGCCCAGGATCCATTAGGATTCAGGTCTAGTACTTCAAGATTAGATCCATCAGGTATTCGAGTCTCGGTCCAAGTCCAATAATTAAGGTTAGGTCTAGGTCTGGATATCTAAGTTTTGATCTAAACCTAATCTGTTGACAATTCTACTACCAGTGTCATAACTTTTATGGTATTGTTGTCTGGTTTGTTCGATGACAATAGCATTTGGCTCTGAAGTTGTTGCCAATGTAGAAAAGGCTCTAGCCAATTAGTGCAAAAGCTGATTGTGAGGATCTGTTTAATGCCTATCTTTTTGCAACTCAAAATCAAAGCTATAAATTTCAACCCGGCTCGATCCAATCCATTTAAATCTAATTTGACCCATTATTGGTCCTAAGGATTGATTTTGATAAATAACAAATATTTAAATATATAATATCACTAATGAATTATATAAATTAATGTTTCAAGAAAAGATAAGAGTAATACCAATAAATCTGAAATATGAGTTTTTGAAGATCAAATGTTTGGGAAAAATCAATAGATTTTATAAAATAGGTGTGTTAAAGTTTGAAGTCTCAAAAGTTATAGAAAATCAAGTTTTAGCCCGCATCGAAAGGTTTCAGCTTGGTACTGCAAAGTTTGAACTAGCACGCTATCGAGCTGACTCGAACAAAATTTGAGTCAACCCGATGGGAAAAGTTCAAAATAACAGAAAGTTGATTTTTGTAGCTAATCTTTAAGCTAACTCAAAGTAATCTTGATTTAACTTGAATGAGCCAACATGATAGAACCAAATCAACTCAATAGAGAATAACAGAAAGTCTTGTTTTGGAGAAAAAAACTGAGCTAACTCAACAGAACACTAAGCTAACTCAGAAAAACCTCAAAAGCTATTGACAAGCATAATGACTAGTTTTTCAAAAAGTACAATTTGGCTCAGTATTGTTTCTAATAGCTATTTTTCTTTCTCCAATGGCTAGAAATAGTTAGTTTGATCTTGGAAGCCTTCTTAAAGGCTACCAACTTATTGAAGATAACATCTATAACAATCAATCAAAGAATATTCCAAAACTATCAAGAACACTAAGAAAAGCCAAAAGCCTTGAATTGAGAGCTAATTTTTCCAACCACCTAAAGTAATTCCATCAATCATTGGTTTCTTGGCAAGAACATAAGTATTGAAGCTTCCAAAAAATTATTTTGCCTCCTACTATGCATAAGTTCTTCTCTTGCTCCTTTTAAGAAGTTTTTTCTTGTATTTAAACTATTCATTCTTGTTTTTCTTGTTCCTACTTCGGTTGGTATTGAAGTTAAGTATTTTTTGAACTAAAGATTGGATTGTAGTGTTTTAATTATGAGCTCATGAAAATAATCAGTATAAGATTTGGTTTGTGAGCCCAGAAAAACAAACTAGCTATAATTTTTGGAGAAAATTATAGTAAAAATTTCTAAGCAAAGACTTAGGAGTGGACGTAGATATTGAGGGCACCGAATCACTATAAAATTTTCTTGTGTTTGTGATTATTAGCCTATCTCCATTATCTTTAGCGCTTATATTTTTTATACTTGTATTTCTACTCACATATATTTTATACTATAGCACATAATTGAAATTTAATTTTTGAAAAACCTAATTCACCCCCCTCTTGGATTATCTAGCTAGGCCATAAGTTGTATCAAAGTATTAGCACTCAACTGCATTTGATCAAATGATCAAGAGTATGATCAAATGATCGAGAGTAAGATCAAATGGCAACCCACCCAACATGTCTCTTGTCAAAGGACAATCTTCAAACAGACCCTCACTATTCATCGGCACAAACTATACCTACTGGAAAATACTAATGCCTATATATGTTCAAGCTACTAATTATCAATTTTATAAAGTAATGACCAAAGGCTCACGCACACACACCATTAATATAAATGGAGTTGAAGTTCTCAAATATGAAGATGATTAGGATGAAAATAATATGAAGATGGCCAAACTTAATACTAAGGCAATGAACATTCTTTATTATACTTTAGATGCTACTGAATTCAATAGAATTTCTACTTGTAACTTTGCCAAGGAGATTTGGGATAGGCTAGAGGTTATCCATGAGGGTACCAATCAAGTAAAACGAATTAAGGTTAATATGCTAGTGCATAGTATAAAATATTTAGAATGGAACCAAATGAAACTATTACAAGCATGTTTACTTGTTTCACTAATATTACTAATAGTTTGAAAAGCTTGGGCAAGACTTACTCTACTAATGATCTCGTGCAAAAGATTATAAGATCTCTTCCAATATCATGGGCCTCAAAAGTAGCTACTATTCAAGAACCAAAAATCTTAATAAGCTACTATTCGAGTAACTTATCGGATCTCTCATGACTTATGAGTTGATCATGAAACAAAAGCAAGAGGAAGAGTCTAAGAAAAAGAAGACTATCACCTTGAAATCTATAACAAATGAAGAAAAAAGAAAAGAAAGCAATGTATTTGAAGAAAAAGATGATGATAAGTTAGCCATGATAGCAAGAAGATATAGGTGGCTCATAAAGAAGAAGAAACCTAGCTTCAAGAAGAAGATTTACAAGAGTAGAGCTAGTAAAGACAAGAAAAAGGATAAAGAAAGGGAGCAGCCCATATGTTTCAAATGCAAGAAGTCCAATCATTTCAAAATGGATTGTCTTCTACTCAAAAGATTAAAAAATATAAAAAGAAGGCCTTAATGGCTACTTGGAGCAATAGTAAAAGACCAAGCTTTGAAGAAGTAACTAAAGAAGTTATAAATTTTTACCTAATGGCACAAGAAAGTGAAGTAAATACTAAACCTTCCTTAGATTATGATAAATTACAAAGTTCATTTAATGATATACTTATTGATTTTAAGAAATTAATAAAGATCAATAAAGAATTTAACAAATAAAATGCATAATTGGTTAAGGAAAAGGAAAGTACTCTAAAAGATAAGGAGATTACCTTGCAAAAAGTTTCAAATGAAAAGGAAAATATTTTGAAAGAAAAGAAAACTGAGTTACAAAGAGTTTCAAAAGAAAAAGAAAGAATTTTGAATAAAAACTTTTTTATAGAAAACCAAAATCTAAAAAATGAGATAAAAATTTGAAAACTTTTGTAGATAAATTTATCTTAAGTTTTAAAAAATATAAATAATTTTGAATGATAAAAAAGTAGTTTATAATAAAACTAACTTGGATTATAACACTCAAAGTAAACAAAAATATCTAAAAGTTTTTTTTGAAAAACCACCTCTTAGTTCTACATCAAGCATTACTTGTTTTTGTTGTGAAAAATTAGGATGCAAAGCATATATATATATATAATTTTAGAAAAGTTGATGGAAGAATGATTGAAAAAGTATGGGTTCCAAAAGAAACCAATAAGACTAATCCCAAAAGATTCAAGATGACTTGGGTATCTAAAACAAAAACTTGATTTTCTTTATAGTTATGCCTTGTGGCCTAAGAAAAAAAAATGATATCTTGATAGTGAGTGCTCAAGAGACATGACGGGTAACAAAACTCAATTTATTACTTTGAATGTTAAAGAGGAAGAAATGGTAACTTTTGATGATAATAAAAAAGTATACATCTGGTGCAGGCACCAGAATTAGACAGAGGCTCCTCAACTCTCTGTGGATCTCTAATTATGATTCTTAATCTTTTGGGTCATGTAATAAGGCTTAAAGCCTGCTTTTGAGTCATGTAATTAGTATATAGTTGGTTTTAATTTTTGGTTTGGTCTTGTAATTTGGCCAATTTGGTTAAGTTGGGTCAATTGGTCCTATAATTAGTCGAATTGGTTCTTAAGCTCAAGTCAATTTGAAGATAGGCTCAAGCTAGTTTGAAGATGGGTCCACAGGTGGGCAATCAAGTCAAGCCCAATTGAAGATGAGTCAAGCCACCTCTCCACCATGTCAAGTAGGAGTGCCAACTCATGGAGTGCTACATCATCAATGCCACGTGGCATGGAAGGTGCCACTTCAGCTCATGGAGTGCCACATCATCAATGCCACATGGCATGGGAGGTGCCACTTCACCAAGCATCTTGGGTGGCCAAGCTTAAAGCTGAAATTCAAATTCAAAGCCATGTTGGACGCCCCATTAAGCCTCCTCTTGATCCAAGCCAACAACATCCCCACCTCACTCTATATATCAAGCCACACTAGCAAAGATCATGGTCGGCCAAGGTGTCATGAAGAAGGATTTCAAATTTCAAAAAGGGCGCCCCCTTGATTCATGAAAACAACATCCTCTCTTCACTCCCCCAAATCAAGCCATTCTACCAAAGAGCAAGCCAAGTCAATGTCGTCAAGGTTTCATGAAGGAGAAATTCAAATTTCAAATGGGCGCCCCTTGACTCATGAAGACAACCCACCCCTTTTTCCTCTCCAAATCAAGTCTTGTAACCCCCTCTTTCAAATTTAAATTCAAATGTTCAAATGAGGACTTGGGTGCTTATAAAAAGGGCCCTAACGCTCTTGTAAAATATTGATGAATGAAAAAAAAATTTGAAGTTTTCTTTCCTATAGCCCTTGTCTTAAGACTTAGAACTCTGTGAGAGAGTGTGCCTTTGTCCCTCGGGACATCGAAGGGTGTGAGGCCCTGAGTATCTTCATCCTACGCAAGCCAACAATCCACCACCCAAGCTGGGACGCCCCACTGGAAGCTCCTCTTGGACACCCAACAAGAAGAGTCCCTCCTGACCGCCACCCTCAACCTCTTTCCCCTTCCTTTCTTTACCAACTTATGCCTTCTTGTTGTTTTTTCTAACTCGTCTCTAGGTTACTCGTAGGTCCTTCAGGTACCACGGACAAAGGAGTCGGTCCCCTTTGCCTCCAGGACCATCTGACGGAAAGCCGGCGAATCCGCGGGATCGAGGGCTTGATCTTCCAGGCCGCATCCGTGAGTGTGAGCGAACTAGGCATCGTGCGCTTCAGAGCTTCGAAAGGTTTGCACTCCCTAGTCTTCTAAGTCGGGTATTGATTTAGAGCTAAGTCCTATCGAAGTTTCTCAATCTCGGGGTCCTTCTTTATCAATATTTAGGGTTCATGTTTTGCATGCTAGAGTTTTTTGTCATTATACAAATCTCTAGATCTACTCTTAGCTTCATTTCGGGAATCGGTCAATCCCCTCAAATATAAAAACAACAAAAGAAAATCACTTGCATGCATATCATCTCTTAGGTCCCGCATCATGTTTGGTATCAGAGCATGGTTAGGACTTAGTTTCTCTTTTATTACTCGGATCGGGTGCTTCACCATGATCGTCCGGTCATAGAAAAAAGTAGGGCTGCAAGACCCTCACATCCTATTCAAAGGAGATTTCCTATAGCTGTAGGGGTGCCGATGTGATTGACCCTTAAAGAAGAAAATAAGGAGATAGGTATCTTAGGTCCTAAAGAAAATTTCTACATAACTAAATTTTGCATCATTAGATTCTGCATCATGTCCAACCAGTACATGGTCTATTGTTTTGATTGTTTCTGCATGTAGAAAATTCAGAAACTATTGATTCTTATTTTGCTGGATTTTCCGTAATTGATAGTATTTTTTAGAATTTTCTCATAATTTATTTAGATCTTAGAACTTTACATGCCTGATTACTACCTGAGAATAATTCTGTCCTAAAATTCTAGCAAGTCTAATTTCAACATACTTTCATTTCTGCATACTTAGGAGTTAATTACTTGATTAGGAGTTAATTACTTGATTTCTGCATAGTTTAATTTCTGCACTTAGGTTCATCTCATTTAATTTTCAGCATCTCATATTTCTGCCTATACACATCAAAACAAAAAAAAAAAAAAACCTTAAATGCACTTCATTAGGTTTCGTGTGTGTGCCATCATATGCATAACTTACATTAAGGGTGACAATATCATAAGATAAGGGAAGGATGTCATTACCTTTCTTGGTCCAAAAATAACCATCCTTGCATTTCGAACCTAAACCTAACTAAAACCAATTAGCAACCAAATAGCTTAGGGACATCAACGAGTCGAGTTTAACCATTGTGGAAAAACTGGTGCATACAACCCTGCAATTATTATTGGGAAGCTGGTGTCTAAGGCAAGAGGTTCAGTGTCAAACAACCTAAGCAGTGTTGTGGTTTCTTAATTGGGTCCCTGCAAAAGCGAGGGGGCCTCCCACACTCCACCTCTTACCTGGCCAATGAAAGGGCTAGTTGTTGTACTGTGTGAAATATAAGTTAACCCATTCTGATTGAACTCATAGGTATAGCAAACCGTGGTACCCTCCATTTGTGTTGCATAACCATTAGATTAGGAGCTCAACCTGTAGTCTCGACCCAACCCAACCTAGTGTGACCATGGAACCTAACCCTAGAAGAGCCACTAGGTACATTGTGTTGGAAGTGTCTAAATTTGATGGTGATTCTAAGTTTGAGATTATCTTTATTGGAAAAAAAATATGAACCTGTATTTTGAAAGCCATATGAATCTCTATTCTGAAAGAGATCAGTTCAAGTTTGCTAAAGCTAAGTTAGTTCGCCAGGCTAAGGTAGACTGGGATAAATTTGAGAGAGTACTTAGGCAAGAAGGTCATAAACCCATAACTACCTGGAGCGACATGAAACTTGAACTAAGGATAAAGTATCTACCCAAGTCCTGTGAGTCCAAGAGATCCACAACCTATAGATCTATACCCAAATCTTATGAACCTAGAACCTATGTACCTAAATCCTATGAGCCTAGATCCTATGCATCCACACCCTATAAGCCCAGTAGACCCATGACCTATAGATATGAACCCAGTAGTAACCTACTATCCCTTAGTCAACCTAAACCTACTAGAAGTAGTGCCCATAACCAGAAACTAGGACCTAGCCAATTTTTCCTTAGCTAACTCTCCCCTGCTACCCTATGTGTTCACCAGGATGACATTAAAGAGGACGAATATATTGCAGACCTGGAATTGGTTGACCCAGAAAATACCCAGACTGAAGCTATATTGGAAGGACCCTTAGAAGAAGATCCTGAACCCACTAGTGAGCCTGAAGTAGAAGTGTATGAAGCTGAAGCACACTTAGTGGATGAATATGAAGAACAGTTAGAGGGAGAAAGCCATGACACTGATACTACAATGGCTTTACCTGAGGAGACACTAGAAGAGAATTCAATTATCGAGCCTAGTCCTGAAATCCAAAAGAAAATTATTGAGGATATGGTCTCTTTAATTCGGTACCCTCAGGAGGAGCTCACCCCTTCAATCCCTGTTCAAGATCTCTTTCCAGAAATTGTTGACCCATTCTTTCATTATGCAAACCCTTTAGATATACCTCAACCCCATAAGGTCAACCTTATTAGTCTAGGACTAATCCCTGAAACCCCTTCTTATATCTTGTTCTTTCCAATCAACCCCGAACCCTTTTCTTATTTTCTATCCTACCAGACTAACCCTGAATCCACCTCTTACTTTCTATCCTTTTCTAAAACTTCTTATGCTTCTCTGACTAATAGATTGCATTTTGAAGAAGTAAGCATAATGCATACATTCATTGTGCATGTTAAATTTGCATCCTACTTCTGGTATATCTTATGGCATTTGCTAGGAATCCATTATAAATTTTTGTGTGCCTACCAAACCAGGGTCAAACCTAGAGCACTTATAGTCTATTAGGTTTAGGCCCAAAGAGTCCAATAAAATTCCTCTCAATAGGAATGCATAATTGAGTTTGCATTTGTTAGGTGTCAATACGAGTCTCAGAGTCCGCAGAGTCATTCGCACAGCATGCATAAGGAGATTAGCCAAAAATTTAATCTAAGTAATAATACATACAAGAAATTGGCTGATTCCCAAAAGCGAGCCAAAGAATTTGAAATAGGGGATTCTATAATGAGTAGGCTTAGGCGTGAACGATTTTCACCAGGAACCGTTAAGAAGCTACATGCTCATGGAGTTGGCCCCTTTAGAGTGATAAGGAGAGTTGGCCCTAATGCCTATGTGCTTGAGCTACCCCCGGATTATGGAATTAGCTTGACTTTCAATATCTCAGACTTAGTCAAGTATAGGGAGCTGGCAACAATACCCAGCGAGCCATTTGGGCCTGACCTATCCTTTGAGAGTGAACCCGACCCTGAGTGTCCACCTCCAATTTTATCTAAGAGAGGAGAAGGGATCGAGCGTGTCCTGGATGATCAAGCTATCACAACCCGGGGCAAAGGTTATCAGTGTTACTTAGTTCGTTGGCAAGGCCGATTGGAGTCCGATGATTCATGGATTACACGAGAGGACTTGCAGCGTCTCAACCCCGACCTTCTTGAGAAATACCAAAGCCAAGTCAACCCTTACTCGATCGAGTCGAGTTTCTCCCATCCCGGGAGAATTGGTGCAGGCACCAGGATTAGACATAGGCTCCTCAACCCTCTGTGGATCTCTGATTAGGGTTCTTAATCTTTTGGGTCCCGTAATAAAGCTTAAAGCCTGAGTAATTTGCTTTTAAGTCATGTAATTAGTATCTAGTTGGTTTCAATTTTTGGTTTGGTCTTGTAATTTGGTCAATTTGGTCAAGTTAGGATCAATTGGTCCTATAATTAGCCGAATTGGTTCTCAAGCTCAAGTTAATTTGAAGATGGGCTCAAGCTAGTTTGAAGATGGGTCCACAGGTGGGCAATCAAGTCAAGCCCAATTGAAGATGAGTCAAGCCACCTCTCCTCCACGCCAAGAAAAAGTGCGAATCATGGAGTGCCACATCATCAATGCCATGTGGCATGGGAGGTGCCACTTCAGCTCATGGAGTGCCACATCATCAATACCACATGGCATGGGAGATGCCACTTCACCAAGCATCTTAGACGGCCAAGCTTAAGCTAAAATTCAAATTCAAAGCCATGTTGGACACCCCATTAAGCCTTCCCTTGATCCAAGCCAACAACATCCCCACCTCATTCCACATATCAAGCCATACTAGCAAAGATCATGGTCGGCCAAGGTGTCATGAAGAAGGATTTCAAATTTCAAAAAGGGCACCCCCTTGATTCATGAAGACAACATCCTCTATTCACTCCCTTAAATCAAGCCATTCCACCAAAGAGCAAGCCAAGTCAAGGTCGGCCAAGGTTTCATGAATGAGAAATTCAAATTTTAAATGGGTGCCCCTTGACTCATGAAGACAACCCATCCCTCTCTCCTCCCCAAATCAAGTCTTGTAACCCCCTCTTTCAAATTTAAATTTAAATGTTCAAATGAGGACTTGGGTGCTTATTGTTGCCATCCTCACCATCATGGCCTGCAGCTTCGATGTGGCACCGGAGTCAGCCCCGTCTTTCTCGAATCCAACAACCTCCAATCTTGCAAGACAAAGTTAGAGACCCGGGCCGAGAATTCCGGCGGGGGCACTTCGACGATCAAGTCAGCGGACGGTAGAGAGGAACAAATCTCCCAAGGTGGATCCCTATTCGATCACCATGCTTGGAGGAGAATGTTTAGTAAAAGATAGAGCAGGAATGGTAGGAGAGGAGCGAGACTTGAGCTAAGATGGCCGTGCTTGTCAGGACTCTCTCCGGGAGCCCTTTGGAAGGTCTTTGTGACCTCTCTTTCGTTGTCTCTCGTCCTCCGCCCTTTCCGTGCTTACCTCCTCCTCGCCCGATGGGTCCTCCTTTTAGATCACTGGCTCTCCCCTCTTTTTGCCTCAATTTTCCCCCTCTCGGCATGCTCGAGGGTCAACGGCATCCAAGGCCGCACTTCCGGGGTCACTTCTCATAGTAGGGAGTTATGTTGCAAACCTCGTTCTTCCAGTGGGTTATCATGGTTGGGGAAGTTTAGCAAGGCCTTGATCCGGGTGCAACTGTCCTTGGGTGTGAGGTCCCCAATGTGGCCTTCTCTTTATGGGTGGTGTAGGTGGTCGGCTGCAGGACTAGGTGCCTCGATCGGGATTCTCTTCCCCGAATGGTGCAAACGGCAGTAAGCATGCTTTTCTAGCTTTGGGGTGTCACTCTGGATGCACCATACTACACGTGCCAGCTTCGGTCATAGACTTGGTGCTGATGTCCTCTTCGCTTTCGCGATGCTTCTAAAGGGAGGAGCTCGACTTCGGCTGGGGAGGGCTCGACCCTTGGGGAGCCACTTGGCGAAGGAGCAGGAGAGAACTCGACTTCGGCCAAGATGGGCTCGCACTTGGGGAGCCACCTGGTGAAGGAGTTCGGAGAGAAATCTGACATGGCGACATCTGCCTGCCTTGCTGTCTACTGGAACTAAGGTGTATTCTATATCAGTGGTCTAGCCACATCATTTGCCCCCCACTTTCGAGTCCCATCGAAACATTACGACTGGGGTGAGGGAGTTAATGAGGATCTGACATGGAAGGATGAAATATCTTATGTCATTATTGCCACAATCTCCGCCACTCCGCGGGTCATGGTTCGAGACCCAATGTGCGGGCACCACTTCCACAAGTCCGAGGAACCATAATTGCTAGTACCGAACCCAAGGCGGTTTTCAGTGCACTGAAGCGTCACCACCGGTCGAACCCCACACGTGGCGCGCATCTGATGGCAGGGAGTTAAAATCCATATGATCGCTATCTATCGATTTTGAAAGGAGAGAGGACTTTCCCCAATCCTACTCTTTGAACTGCTTGTGCTCACCGACGTCTCAGAATTTTCTTCTTCCTTCGCTATCTGCCCCCTTCAAGATAAGCAAATGAGTCCCGCTCATCCTTCTTTTATTTTTCTTCTTCCTCTTCTTGGTTGGCAGTGTCCAAGTCCTTCCGAAACCCTATCTTAGGTCTTCCATCCTCTTTTCCCTTTTCTTCTGAATGGCTCGCTCGGGCCAGTTCCCTCGATCCTCTAGTAATCCCAGTGAAGCAAGCCCCTCTCGGCTGAGGACTCCATCCTCCGATGAGGAGGACGAAGTTTCCCTCGAAGTTCGAAGGTGCCTGCATTCTACCGGGATAGTCACAGGAAGTCCCAGGGCTCCCCCTGCTCCCTCTGTTACTGCTGTCGCCCCTCCAATGGCAATGACTCCAAGCGACCCCTTCGAAATTGTTTTGATGACGATCAAAGAGGACCTCTCTGTGATCCGGGAGATGTACGAGATTTCGGATTTCATCTGGCTCTCGCTCCCGGGCCCAAGGGAGAGAGCCTTTTCAAGCGATCCGGGTCGAATCACTTTTTACGAAAGTTCCTTGTCGGGGGTCTTCGTCTTCCTCTTCACCCCTTCTTTCTTTCCTTCCTCAGTAATTTTCGTCTTGTGCCGGCCCAGTTGTCTCCTAACGCCATCAGGGTCGTTTCTACCCTCATTGTCTTCTGTCACTTCCACAGGTTTGTCGCCCGTTTCTCCTTGTTCAGGACACTCTTCATCCTGAAGCGTCATCCTGTAGGCTCAGGTAGGCAACCCAAGAGGGGGGTGAATTGGGTTTTATAAAACTTTTGAACTACTTTTAAAAACTATGAACTAAAGCAAGTATGTGCTAATGCAATTCAAGTGCTTGTGTATTTCAAATAAATGCAGCATAAATAAAGAAATAAAAGCACAAGGAGAACAATCACACAGACACAAAGGTTTATAGGGGTTCGGTGCCAACCAAGAACCTACATCCACTCCCCAAGAACCTCTTGGGAATTCCACTAAGTTTGGTTTTATAACTTAGGCTCACCAACAACCTTTACAACTTGTTTTGTCTTCGGGCTCACAAGTCAAACCCTAGTTGGTTTCAAGGCTCACCAACAACCACCCTTGGTTTTACGGGATAACCAAGAACCTAAACAACTTATTTTGTCTTCGGGCTCACAAGTAAAATCCTAGTTGGTTTCAAGGCTCACCAACAACCACTTTGGTTTTCAAAGGCTTACCAAAAATCTCTTTGATTTTTCAAGGCTCACCAAAAATCTCAAGTCAAATAATGTAAGAGCAAGTATAAATTAATACAATAAAAGCTTTCTAAAATAAAGCAAATATCTCTTTGAAGCCCTTGAATGTTGATGAAGATCTTGTCTTCAAGTTGATGAAGCGTTTGATTGATGCTTGTGAATGTAGACTTTGATTGCTCTCTTTAAAACTTGGAAGCTTAAAGGCTTGAATCACTCGACTCTTGAATCCTTTAAGAATATTCAAGAAACTCACTAAAGGATTACTTTTCCATTTGATTTTTGATGTTTATATAGCCTCCCAACACTTAAATGACCATTTATAGCCATTAGGGAGAAAAATATAGCCGTTGGAGCCAAGTTAGAGAAGTTCTGCAACCCAGAAAACTAGCCATTATTGTTTAAGTGTCGACACTTCACCTCCAGGTGTCGATACTTCATTCTCCAGGTGTTGACACTTCAGCTCCAGGTGTCGACACTTCAGCTCCAGGTGTCGACACTTGACTTAAAGCGCTTTCTGAAGTTTTCTATTTGTCTCAGGCCTTGAGTCGACACTTCACTCTTCAAGTATCGATACTTGATCCTCAGGTGTCGATACTTCATTTCCAGGTGTTGACACTTGCCGTGCCATTACTGAAACATCTTCAAATTGAAACTTTAACCTCTTCAAGTTCTTCCATATTAATTCCAAAGTCCATATACTTGATTTTCCATTAATTTAAGGACTTTTTTAACTGAAATACAAGCATTTCTTCATTCAACATGGTTAAGTACTAAGATCTGAAAAATACACTTAAAATATAATTAGTACTCATATATACTTAAATATTTTGTCAATCATCAAAATCAAGACCAGAGTCAACAATCTCCTCCTTTTTGATGATGACAAAATCTTTAAGTATAAGAATAGGGTAAGCTTAAAAAGATTAACAATAGTATAAATATGAAAGCTCAAAATCAATAAGCACCAAGCTTCCCCTCAATATATGATCCACAAAATTTTCAAAAAACATTTTTCAAAATATGCAAAATTTTTAAGACAATCTCCCCCTTACTAATTCTTTCCTTAAGATTAAAAATTTGCTTTCTTCTCCCCCTTTTGCATTTTCTTTCATTTCTAAAAAGATTTTTTATGTTTATCCAATCTTTTTCTTTTCATATTTAACATTTTTCTCTCCCTTTTTGACATCATGAAAAAGGGTGAAAGGCAATACAAAGTGGGAATGAAGTCGGAAAGAATAGCAAGTAGGTCATCAAAATCAATGCATGAAATCAAACAATTATGATACCACTTGAAATATAATACGAATTGAATATGATACCATAAAAATAATATGCACATGCAAGAAATAATCCATATATATATATATATATATATATATTATCCATTCACCTCACTTATTCATGGGATAAGGCCACAGCGGCACCCCAACCGTCATAAGAGATCTCATTGAATGGAAAGAGAGGGTCTTTAAACCCTACTTAGCTTCTATGACCGGACGGCCATGGTGACTAACCCATTCTAAAGCAATTACTAGGAATTCTTTTAAAAATAAATTTTGATACCAATAGAATATGATACTACATAAATGTAACTCTCCTCAAAGAATAGATTGAAAACAAGGAGAAGAGTATCAGAGCAATATAAGTACAGCATGATATCAAGAAAGATATTCAAAGCATCAAATATGTATATAATGATAACAAATCTTCAGATGCTCCCCCTGAATATTATTCCCCTTAAAAATATGCATTTATTTGAGGAATAAAATATGAAAGCACATGCAATATAATTTCAGACAATTTTGAGATATGAACATAAATTCTAAGTCTGAAATCAAATATTTGAATTTTTCAAGATATTCATGATTTTCAAAATATAAATGATTGATCATTTAAACTTTTAGCATGATTTCAAATTTATTTAAAATGATTTGGTATCCACACAAATGCTAGAAATAATTTAATAGCAAGTGTAGCTACTAGAGCAAGGGTTTATCAATATGCATACCTTCTTCTGAAATGTAACCCTTAACTACTAGTTCTATACTTGATCCAAATCATTTCTAGATTGAGCATAGATATCAAACATGAAAACACATAAATCGTAACATTTCACTTGAAGTAATTCAAAAATTATATTAATCAAAATCAAGTGAAAGTCTAATAATCATAAGTTGAAATTATGAGAGCATGAAATCCATCAGCATCAAAATGGTCATGATCATAGCAAATGACTATTAGTCTAGGCTTGATTCTAATTAATTAATTAAAATATTTTTCAAATCAATATACATCTTTAAAAATATTTTTCATGAAATAATTTAAGATACTTTAATCAAAGTCAAGTGAAGGTCTTACAATCATAAGTTTAATCATGATAGCATGAAATTCATCAACACAAAAAAGTTCATGATCATAGCCAATGACGATAAGTCCAAACTTGATTCTTAATAACTATTTAAAATAATTTTTCAAAGTAATTGATGCAATAAAAATTTAACTATATTTTTAATTATGGAAGGAGATGTTTAGAATTTACCAATATATATAGTCCTTCCTTTTACCATTTAGTCCAAAATATAGCTTGTCCACTTCTTTAAATTGTCTTGTATAGCCACTTTTCAAGAACTTCCTTTCTTCATATTGGGCTGCAAGACATTCCCGCAAAACAAACTAAGTAGACATTTTTGGTACCCAAACTTTCTTGGGTCCTTTATGATTAGTAATTATGATTCCTTTTGGAACCCAAACTTTTCTTAATTTAGAATGATAAGTATTAAAACCATATTTATAAGATAAATTGAAAGAAGCAGGAATAGAAAAAATTCTTCAAAAGTTTTTGCTTCTTTCCTTAACCAAAATATTTTTCTTATTCAAAACTTTATCACATAAATCTTTCAAAATAATATTTTCTTTTTCTAAAAATTCTTTTTCTTTAGAAAAATTATTCTTTTCATTTTTCAAAATATCAATCTTGGCATTTAAATTATCATTTTTATTGGCAAGATTGGTGTTATCAAGAAAAATGAATCTACATGCCTATTTATTTCTTGTGCTCAATTTTTAGCAATTTATATTCATGCACAAGATCATTAGATGTATCATATAATTTATCAAAGATAAAATTATAATCATTTTCAGTACATACCTTTTCCTCATTTGCCATGAAGCAAAGATGGGCAACTTCATCATCCGAACTTGAATTTTCGCTATCGCTCCAAGTTGCCATCATTGCCTTGAATTTTTTTTGGCCTTGAGGGCTATTATCTTCTTATTTACATCAGCTTCCACTATCCTTTGCCATAAGTTCAACTCATAGGTCATGAGTGAACCGATAAGCTCCTCCAAAGATAAGGTTTCTACATCTTTAGCTTCTTGGATCGCCGTCACCTTTGGATCCCATGATTTTGGCAAGGATCTAAGAATTTTGTTCACCAAATCAGCATTAATATAGATTTCGCCAAGACTTTTCAATTCATTAATAATAGTCATAAATCTAGTATACATATCAGAAATAGATTCATAATGCATCATTTCAAAAATTTTAAAAGAATGTACAAGCAAATTAATTTTAGTATTCTTCACTTGAAGAGTACCCTCATGAGTAACTTCAAGTATGTCCCATATTTCTTTCGCTGATGTACATGCAGAGATTCTATTAAATTCATTCAAGTCCAATGCATAATAAAGCAAGTTCATTGCTTTAGCATTGATTTTAGTTTTTTAATATCATATTCATTCCAATCCTCTTCGAGCTTTGGAATGGAAATGCCATTAACCAAAATAGAAGGAATATGAGGACCACTAACAATAATTTTCCAAAGATGATAACTAATAGATTGAATATGGATGCACATACGAGTTTTCCAAAATGTGTAATTTGTGCCATTGAAAAATGGTGGTCTAACACTAATACCTACAAGGGTTGCCATGAACTTTAGCTCAAAATTGTTAGATTTTCAAATAGAGCACCTGCTCTGATACCAATTGTAGGCTCAAGTAGGCAATCCAAGAGGGGGGGTGAATTGGGTTTTATAAAACTTTTGAACTACTTTTAAAAACTATGAACTAAAGCAAGTATGTGCTAATGCAATTCAAGTGCTTGTGTATTTCAAATAAATGCACAGAAATAAAGAAATAAAAGTATAAGGAGAATAATCACACAAATACAAAGGTTTATAGTGGTTCGGTGCCAACAAAGCACCTACATCCACTCCCCAAGAACCCCTTAGGAATTTCACTAAGTTTGGTTTTATAACTTAGGCCACCAACAACCTTTACAACTTGTTTTGTCTTCGAGCTCACAAGTCAAACCCTAGTTGGTTTCAAGGCTCACCAACAACCACCCTTAGTTTTACGGGATAACCAAGAACCTAAACAACTTGTTTTGTCTTCGGGCTCACAAGTAAAATCCTAGTTGGTTTCAAGGCACACCAACAACCACTTTGATTTTCAAAGGCTTACCAAAAATCTCTTTGATTTTCCAAGGCTCATCAAAAATCTCAAGTCAAACAATGTAAGAGCAAATATAAATGAATACAATAAAAGCTTTCTAAAATAAAGCAAATATCTCTTTAAAGCCCTTGAATGTTGATGAAGATCTTGTCTTTAAGTTGATGAAGCCTTTGATTGATGCTTATGGATGTAGACTTTGATCGCTCTCTTTAAAACTTGGAAGCTTGAAGGCTTGAATCACTCAACTTTTGAATCCTTTAAGAATATTCAAGAAACTCACCAAAGGATTACTTTCCCATTTGATTTTTGATGTTTATATAGCCTCCCAACACTTAAATAACCGTTTATAGCCGTTAGGGAGGAAAATATAGCCATTAGAGCCAAGTTGAAGAAGTTCTGTAGCCCAGAAAATTGTCGTTACTATTCAAGTATCGATACTTCATCTCCAGGTGTCGACACTTCAGTTTCAAGTATCGACATTTCATTCTCCATGTGTCGACACTTCACTTCCAAGTGTCGACACTTCATCTCCAGGTGTCGACACTTGATTGAAAGTACTTTCTGAAGTTTTCTGTTTATCTCAGGCCTTGAGTCGAACTCCACTCTTCAAGTATCGACACTTGATCCTCAGGTATCGATACTTCATTTTCAGGTGTCGACACTTGCCTATGCCATTGCTGAAACATCTTCAATTGAAACTTTAACATCTTCAAGTTCTTCCATATTAATTCCAAAGTCCATATACTTGATTTTTCATTAATTTAAGAACTTTTTCAACTGAAATACAAGCATTTCTTTATTCAACATGGTTGAGTACTAAGATTTGAAAAATATACTTAAAATATAATTAGTACTCATATATACTTAAACATTTTGTCAATCATCAAAATCAAGACCAGAGTCAACACACCCTACCGATGATGGGTGGTGGTTCCTTTCTCCCCGGTTGAAGTGCCTTAGGTTCGACCTCCCCACCTCGATCAAGGGCTGGAAGAGTTGATATTTCTTTGCTTCAGTCGAGGGTGTGGATTGGGTCTGGAGCGATCCGGACCGGGTCCCGAACCGTAACTCCCAGGTGGAGTCTGCTGACCAGGAGGTCTTCACCCAACTGATCAGTGACCAGCTCCCCTCCCTCGAAGTTCTGTTATCAGAGCAGAACTTGTTTGAGGCCGGGGTCAGCCCGATTCGAGAATTAGGTGAGTCTCTACTGAGTGTGACCTGCACCTTTTTTGCTTTTTGACTTTGGGTTGACTCTCTTTCTTTTTCCTTGCAGGGATGAAGTACTTGGCAGAGAATCTGATGGAATCTACCTGCAAGAGGAGCTCTTCGGCCGGGGCTAGGGATAGTATGCCAAAGAGGGCTCCGGGTGGAGTCTGGCTGGGGGTCCAGGTCCATTCCGTCTTCGAAGGTGAAGGTGGTCGACCCAACGCCCCGACCCATATAGCAATGAGCTCCCTCCCCTGAAATCGTCAAGGTCGATGAGGAGAGGGGGGACGAGTTGCGCGCTTCGCCACCTCCACCGCCTCCGCAGCCGACCAGGGTGGCAGTCACCACAGTAGTTAACGGGATCCGTCCTCTGCCGTCACCAACAAACACGGAGAAGACCTTGGCATCGTCATCCTCCACACCTCGGCATGCACCGACGGGGATCCTGATGAATGCCTCCGTCATCCAGGACCCAGCCTTGGCGAAAAGAATGATGTAATATGCCATTCAGCCCCGGGACCACCGATCGAATGGAGGCAGGGACTACTCGCCGACCTTGCTTGGCATTCTCCCCTAGCTCTTCTCGATAAATACCCTACTTCTTCTTCTTTTCTCTTTTTTTTTTTGTGTTTTAGTCGGGTTGCTGGGGCTAACTCTTTTCTTTGGTACAGATCGGAACTGACATACTCCTGCTTCAGGAATTTTGTACTGAATGGGTGAAGAAAGATGCCGAGAAGGAGAAACGGCTAGGAAACCTCACGGCTGATGTGAAGGACTTGATGGAGAAGAGATAGGAGATGAAGGAAGAAAATAAGTTCCTTCAACGTGACCTGTCCCAGGCCGAGGGGTGCATCAAGGATCTCGAGGCCTCCCTAGCCAAGGAGAGAGCGTGAATGTCACACCGCAAGGAGGAGTCTGCAACAAAGATGTCTCACCTTCAAGGGCGATCCCAGACTCTAGAGCCTGGGTCGACGAGGTCCTTGCCGAGCTAGTGGCGATCAATGACAAGGCACGGGGGGCCTTGGCATTGATGGAGGCTGCCAGGAAGGAGGCCCTCGAAGCTATACCTAAGTTTTGGGAGTTCCAGGAGTTTGAGGATGAGGTCCATGAGGTGGTCGTGGACTCATTCATCAAGGGATTCGAAGCCTGCCGGGAGAAGGTGGCTTCGCTCTTCCCGGACCTTGACCTGGAGGGCATCGTCATCGACAGCACCGAGGAGCAATCTAGAGAGGTGGGGGCTCCCTCGGAGGTGATGGAGGCAGTGACCACTAAGCAGCTGGCAGAGTAGATGGCCGGGTTGGCAAAGTAGACGGTCGGGGCGGCTGATGCTCCAGGGGTTGAGATGCACTCGCACACCGGCCTGGGAAGGAGCAGGCGATGCAATGACCTCTGGAATCCTTCTACCCCAGACTTTTGTAATTAGAATAGGATTTTCAACTTTGTTTTTGTTTTAGGATCACCTAGCCTGTCAGGGATCCTTCTCAGGTTGTAAAATCCTTTTAATGCAATGAAGTTCTTTCTTCCATACTTCTTCTTGCAAGTGGAGTCCTTTTTGTCTTTTATTGTGCTTCGCGGGCCCTTCTACAATTTTACGAACTTAGTTTTGCTTGACTCCAAATTTCAGTTATCTGTAGGAGACCTCAGTCACCGTAGATAACTTAGAAAAATCTGGGAGTCCCTGGGAACCTCAATCATTATAGATTACTTAGAAAAAATCTAAGAGTCCTTGAAGGGATCATCTGCACCAGGGCAGCCGCTGAAGCACTTCGGGGGCCCACCGGACTCCTTGGACTTGCCCGGGGCCGACGACCCATTTAGTGGCACTTCTGACCATGCCAGGAGTCGAGCTATGACTTCAATCAGGCGCTCGGCTCCAGAGAGGGAATTGACTTCAGCTATTAGTTTGAATGCAACTTTTTAGGAGCTCCCTGGTTTGGCCACCTAGGGCTGTGAGCAGGGATGCAAGTGCGGGACTTCTGTAGTTTCCCGCCTTGAGGTGCCGGGCTTTGTGAGTTTTCGGTCTTGAGGTGCTAGGCTTCGTGAGTTTCCAGTCTTAAGGTGCCGGGCTTCGTGAGTTTCTGCTCTTCGATTGCCAGACCAAAGTCAGACGAAAGTATTCCTGCAAGACAAGGGCAATCATTATGCAAAAAGGAATTTTATTATTGATGAGAGGAAGCCTTACATCATTGGTAGTACATCCTCAAGTTGCTGGCATTCCAAGTTCATGGGAATCAAGCTCCATCGAGTTCGGTAAGGTAGTAGGCCCCATGGGGAAGAGCCTCAACTACTTTGTATGGACCTTCCCAGTTCGAAGAAAGTTTGCTGCATTTTCGAGACTGAGAGGCTTTTGCCTACCACAACACCAGATCGCTAGGACGGAAGATCTTCGACTTCACCCTGGAGTTGTAATACCGAGCCACACGTTACCGATAGGCCGCTATCCGGAGTTGAGCCTTGTTCCTTGTTTCTTCAAGTAGGTCCAAGTTGAGTAGGAGCCGAGCTGGGTTCTTGGCTTCATCATATTGCTTCACTCGCAACGTGGGTAGACTTAACTCCACCGGGATCACTGCTTCTACATCGAAGATAAGGTTAAAGGGTGTTTCATCTATGGCCATCCTGGGCATAGTGTGGTATCCTCACAGGACACTGGAAAGTTCTTCGGTTCATCTGCCTTTGGCTTGGTCAAGCTTGGTCCAGAGTCATTGTAGGATGGTCCGGTTGGTCACCTTGGCCTCTCCGTTGGTCTGAGGGTGCGCCACCGAGATGAGTCGATGGTGGATGTTGAGGCCATCGTAGAACTCCTCGAACTCCCGATTATCGAACTACCATCCGTTGTCGGTGATGATCGTATGAGGGAGTCCGAAGCGGCATATGATGGATTTCCAAAAGAACTTGCTTACGTTGGCCTCTGTAATCCATGCTAGTGGTTCGGCCTCGACCCACTTCGTGAAGTAGTCGATGGCAACTATCACGAATTTGCGCTACCTAGGCATGGGAGGAAAAGGACCAAGGATGTCCATGCCCCACTGGGCAAATGGCTAGGGAGTAGAGAGCTGGGAGAGTGGTGCAGCCGGCTGATGCTGCATATTGGCATGGCGTTGGTAACGGTCGCACTTCTTTATGAAGTCGGTCGCATCCTCCTTCATGGTTTTCCAATAATATCCCTGTTGGAGGGCCTTGTACGCTAATGTCTTGCCCCCCACATGATTTTCATAAAGGCCCTCGTGTATGTCTTGGAATACAAAAGCCGCCTCCGAGGGTCTCAAGCACTTCAGGAGTTGGTAGGAGTAAGACCTTCGATAGAGTTGCCCATCCATCAACACGAAGCATGTGGCCTTCCTCTTGATTATACCAGCCTCTATGCAATATTCGGGCAAAGTTCCATCAGTAATGTATCTGATATACTTGTCCATCCAGCTGGGCTCCAGTATGACTTGCTGGATCTCCCTGGACATCTCATAGCTTGGGGCCTGGAGATGCTCAATATAGGCGCGCCCCAACGATGAGTTTGGTAGGGTCGCCAGCCTGGAGAGGGCGTCAGTACAAGCATTTTTCCCTCGTGAAATGTGGGAGATGCTGAACCGTTTGAAGCCTGCTACACTTGCACGTACCAGCTCCAGGTACTTTGACATTTGAGGGTCCCGAACCTCAAATTTCTTCGAGTCCTACCGGCCACCAATTGCGAGTCAGTGAAAACTTTCAGGTTGGGCATGCCCAGCTCGCGAGAGACTCTTAGCCCTGCGAAGAGCGCCTCGTTTTTCCTGGTTATTGGTGGTCATGAACTAGAAACGGAGGGCGCACTCAGCAACGACTCCCTCGCCATTAGCGAGAATCAGTCCGGCTTCGCTACCACCAGTGTTGGATGCTCCATCCATGTGTAGGACCCAGATATCACCCTCCGGTTTAGGTCCCGTCTGTTGCTCTTGGAAGATTTTCTCCGGCTCCTCCCCAGGCCTGCACACTCGACCAAGAAGTCAGCCAATACCTGTGCCTTCATCGATGACCTCAGCCTGTAGGTAATGTCAAATTCGCTGAGCTTTAGCGCCCACTTTGCCAAGCATCCAGTTGTATCGGGGCAGCTGAGTATGGCCTTCAGTGGTTGGTCCATCAAGACCGCGATCGGGTAGCTTGGAAATAAGGCCTGAGATGTTGGACAAACATGATGGGCACAAAAATTAACTTCTCGAAGCGAGAGTACCTGACCTCGGTGTCACGGAGAAGCTTGCTTGTATAGTATGCTGGCCTTTGGACTCCGTCCTTGTTCATGTGGACCAAGATCAAGCTGATAGCTCCTGGGGTTACCGCCATGTATAGGAGGAGCTCTTCTCCATCTTTCAGTTGGGAGAGCAGTGGTGGCGATGCCAGGGTTCTCTTTAGCTCCTCAAAGACTTCTCGACACTCCTTCGTTCAGGTGAAGTCATGCATCTTGCACAGTGCCTTAAAGAAGGGTTGGCAACGATCGACATACCGCAAAATAAAATGGCTCAGGGTCGCTACATGACCAGTGAGTCGCTAGACCTACTTCTTGGAGGTGGGATGCTTCATATCAAGGATTGCTTGGACCTTTTTTGGGTTGGCCTCGATCCCTCTCTGAGTGACCATGAAGCCAAGGAACTTCCAGGCTGCCATGCTAAAAGTGCATTTCGCGGGGTTCAACTTCATTTGGTGCAAGCGAAGGTTGCAGAAAGTCTCCTCCAAGTCATCCACGTGGTCCGAGGTTGGCTTGCTCATGACGAGCATATCATGATGGGACATCAACAAGAAAAAAATATTTTTCAACAAATTCTCTTGATATTTTTTGTAGCTAAATAGTGTACTTATGATTAATGAGAACCTTGGAATGAAGCCCACCAAACCCTTGAAGACAAAGACCAATTCATGAGCCGACTCATGAAAAAAGGCCACCAGTCCCTTGAGTCGACTCAATCTAGATCAAGACCAACTTCAAGCATGACCAAGTCAAAGCCCAAGCAAGTCAAGATACCACCTTTTGAAGCCTATGATGCCACCTCTTAGAAGCCCATTTTATTCTTCACATGGGACATATTTTTGGGGAGACATGAGAAACAACACATCAAGCATTTTGAGGGGAAGCATGGGACCACTCCTCACTCACCTAACAACCCCCCAACCAACTTGCCATGTGAGATGCCACATCACATGACACCTAGGGCTCTACATCAGCAATTAGAAGCCATGTCAAAGCCACCTAGGTGCTACATGGCAAGTTATTACAACCTCTTACCTAGAAGTTGTTTCTTGTTGCAACTATGTAACCAAAGGAGTTGGATTTAACTAGAAATGGTTAGCTAACCTAACTCCACCTCCCCTCCTCACTTTGGACGACCCCTAAGGCTATAAATAGGGTCCAAGGCTCCCCTTGTAAGGCATTCCATGTATGAAGTATTTTGAGAATTAATGAAGGTTTTCTTCTTGTTGAGTTCTATCTTGAGTTCTTCTTGTATGGAGTGATTTAGTTCATCTAGTTTGAGTGATTTAGTCCTTTAAGTTGGAGTGTTTAAATTCATATTTGAGAAGGGAGTGAGAGATCCTTTGAGTGCTTGAAAGGTGGAGTGCTCCTTGCTTAATCCAAGATCCAAGCATCATTCCTTGAAGGCGCCGATTTTATCTGATTTTCCAAGTCCAAGATGAAGGTCTCCAAGCCAAGGATCATGGCCAAGGTGAGTCCTAAAAGTAGGGAGTGCTAGTCTTATAGTTTAGACCTCAATCCTTGAGTGATGAGAGCTCCTTCTTCCATCAAATAATTAGCCATCATTGTTGGTAGGAAAACTCTTCCTAAGCTTTATTAGATCTGATCATTTGAAGGTTAACTTGCCCTAGTAGTGATAGTTTCTTGCCATGAAGATCCTAATCTCTATCTTGAACTAGATCTATATTTCGGGTATTGTAATTTAGATCAACTAGTCTCCTTATGAAGATTCTTTTCTTGAATTAATTTAGACCATTTATTTGATAATTAATTGCTCAAGTTTGCTTGCTGGTTAGCTTGCTAAAACCCTCCATTCATCATTTTATTTTCGTCCCCCATCATATCATCCACGTAAACTTGTATGTTGTGGCCAATCTGGTCCCTAAAGACCTTATTGACTAGCCACTAGTACGTGGCGCTAGCATTCTTCAGGCCAAAAGGCATCATCCTATAACAGTACATCCCTCGGTCCGTGATAAAGGTAGTCCGCTTCTCGTCCTTCGGATGCATTCAGATTTGGTTGTACCTAGAAAATGCATCCATGAAGGAGAGTAAGCAGTGCCCCGAGTTGGCATCCATGAGTTGATCAATCTTCGGAAGTGGGAAGCTATCCTTTGGGCAAGCACGATTGAGGACGGTGTAGTCCACACAGATCCTCCACTTTCCATTGCTCTTCTTGATCATAACCATGTTCGCCAGCCAGCTGGGGTACTGTACTTCACGAACAAATCCAGTGGCGAGGAGCTTCTCCACCTTATCATTGATCGCCTTCTACCTTTCTGAGGTACAGCTTCTCTTCTTCTACCAAACTAGATGGCACTTCGAGTCAAAATTTTTCTTGTGGGTGATGACATCAGGGGGAATCCCCGGCATATCAGCCATGGTCCAAGCAAATACATCCGCATTCGCTCGGAGGAAGTCTAGCAGGCGAGCTCGTTCCTCTTCTAGTAGCTGGGCTCCTATCTGCACCATCTTCAATGGATCTGCGCCTAGGGGGTATGTCAAAAGATGCTCAACGAGGCTGCCCCTAGGGTCCTGCGCCTTTTGGTCAAGGTTGTCGATGCCAGAATTATCCTCGGCACTCTGGGCCCCGGGGATGGCATGAAGGCAATGTTGGATTGGCTGAGGTGCCCCTCATCTCTCCCACGCCGAGGGGTTGGATCTAGAGATGACTGCATCAAGCAAGTTGAGCCCAGGGTGGCCAAGAATTATATTGTAAGGTGATGGGAGCTTAACAACAGTAAAGGTTATCATGATCGTACTCTATCGAGGTGGTGACCCGGTCATGACAAGGAGAGTGATCTCTCCCTCAACTCTCACAGAATCTCCAATAAAACCCACGAGAGGGGTGTGCACCGGTCTCAGTCGATCAGTAGGTAAGTTCATCCGATAGAAAGCATAATAAAAAAGGATATCAGTCGAGCTTCCACTATCGACCATAATCTGTTTTACAGGATGCTTGGTAATGGTCATCTCAACCACGATAGTATCATTATTTACATTTTCTTCCTCACTTTCCTTCCCCTTCATAAAGGAGAGTACATTTTCCAGACTCTTTCCCTCCCATGCTCTCTTAAGGGTATGCTCTATCCCCCAACATATCATGCCCACAGGCTTCTCGGTAGGCCGGTTATCAACTACAGGGATGGGGGGAAGAGCTGTAAGTGGCAGATTCTCCGCCAGGGCCTCGCCCCTCACGAACTTTCTGAGGTACCCCTTCTTTATTAGGTCCTCGATCTCTCTTTTGAGGTTACGACAGTCCTTAGTATCGTGACCATGATCACGGTAGAAATGGCAATACTTCATCTTGTCACAGCCATTTGATGACCACATGGGGGAGGTCGGCGTAGGTAGCGCTCGCCCTCGATCTCCATTAGGATTTTTGATCTCAGAGTGAGGAGGGGAGCGAAAGTTTCCTCCAGGATGGGACCGCCCTTCGGCTTCGATCCCAGCCGAAAGCCCGTGGATGGTCTAGGCCTTCGCATCCCAGGTGCTTCTTTTGGGGTCGGCTTCTTCAGAGGCTTCCCGTCCAGCTCCCTTCTGGTGCGGTCGGCCTCCTCAACATGAATGTACTTGTGGATGCGGAGGAGGAGCTCAGCATACATCTTCGGTGGCTTCTTGTCCAATGAGCAGGTCAGGAGGGAGGTTTTGAGCCCTCTCTTCAATGCCAGCATGGCGACGAGCTTGTCCATACTGTAGATCTCCAGAGCGGCAGCTTTGAAATGGGTGACATAGTCCCGCAGGGGTTCATGATCCTGCTACCTAATAGAAAAGAGGCTATCCACCTCACGTGGCACCTTCTGACAGGCATCGAAGTGGGCCACAAACCTCCTCTCTAGCTGCGAGAAGGAGTCGATGCTTCCGGGCTTGAAAAGGTGAACCAGACTCGAGCGGCCTTCCGGAGGGTTGC
Source organism: Areca catechu (assembly GCA_021397845.1). Classification (NCBI taxonomy): domain Eukaryota; kingdom Viridiplantae; phylum Streptophyta; class Magnoliopsida; order Arecales; family Arecaceae; genus Areca; species Areca catechu. Next base: position 118,440,217 of record CM038044.1, on the reverse strand, counting down.
CGGGAAGGTGATGCACAAGAGAGCATCTATCGCTCCCTGGATCCTTATGAGAGCCTTATAACTCTCAAGATGGTCTAGGGGGTCGATGGTCCCGTTGTAGGGATCCACCTGAAGTATGCAGAACCGGCTTAGGACTGGTTCCTCTTGGATTTCCTGGGAGAAGGGGGGTCAGGCATCATAGCCCGCTGGCTCCTTGGAGGAGCACTACATGTTGGCAAACTGGCGGGAGAGCTCCGCCAGTCTATGCTCTTGTTCTTCTAGGCGCCTCTCGACCATGCACCTAATGGCCTCATCAGTGAAACTTTCCACTAAGGCTGCTGGAAAAGGTGGGGTTGACAACTGGAGATGGTTGTGACGGGGAGCCTTGCCATGGCGGCGTTTGCCATGTTTGACGGTGGCATTGCCATCCACCGAGGATTGGCTCTCTCGATCGGCCGACCTAAAGTGATTTCTCTTTACGGGGGTCTGGTGACTCCTACAGGGACTAGTTATGGCCGGCGGATGTGACGGCCTGCCTTGGATGGAGCATAGGCTACCGCGGGGGCTGGCGGCTCGAGCTACGGGGGTCCCTGGCTACAGCTAGGTGACTAGGGAGCATTGCTGGTGCTGCAGCTACCTCACGGTCGTGGCCAGTGCCTACATCTACATACTAGGTATCTACTGGGCATCTACCGGGGGAGACTGTACCAGAGCGGGAAGCTCCCTTTCCAGGCTACATGGGCCCATAGGAGAGGGGGCATGCCCTGCTCGACTGGTGGAAGCTTCTCGCATGCGAGTTACCACCATGCTTCGAGCAAAGCTATTCTTAGAGTAGCGAGGGGCCTGCTCGGGCAGAGGCTTTTAGTCTCTCTCCTATCTAGCATGCCAATATGATGCCATCCTCACCATCATGGTCTGCATCTCCGATGTAGCGTCGGACATCAGTCCCGTCTTTCCTGAATCCAATGACTTCCGATCTTGCAAGACAAAGTTAGAGACCTAGGCCGGGGATTCCGGCGGTGGCACTCTAACGATCAAGTCAGCAGACGATAAAGAGGAACAAATCCCCCAAGGTAGATCCCTGTTCGATCACCATGCTTGGAGGAGAATGTTTAGTAAAAGATAGAGTAGGAATGGTAGGAGGGGAGTGAGACTCGAGCTAAGATGGCCGTGCTCATCAGGACTCTCTTCGGGAGCCCTTTGGAAGGTCTTCGTGACCTCTCTTCCATTGTCTCTCATCCTCCGCCCTTTCCGTGCTTACCTCCTCGCCCGCTGGGTCCTTCTTTTAGATCACCAGCTCTCCCCTCTTTTTGCCTCGATTTTCCCCCTCTCGGGGTGCTTAAGGGTCAACGGCATCTGAGGCCGCGCTTCTGGGGTCACTTTTCATAGTAGGGAGTTATGTTGCAAACCTCATTAGTGGGTTATCATGGTTGGGAAAGTTTAGCAAGGCCTTGATCCGGGTGCAGCCATCCTTGGGTCTGAGGTCCCCAATGCGGCCTTCTCTTTGTGGGTGGTGCAGGCGGTCAGCTGCAGGACTAGGTACCTCGATCGGGGCTCTCTTCTCTGAATGGTGCAAATGATAGTAGGCACACTTTTCTAGCTTTGGGGTGCTGCTCTAGACGTGCCGTACTACGCGCACTGACTTTGGTCGCAGACTTGGTGCTGACGTCCTCTTTGCTTTCACGATGCTTCTAAAGGGAGGAGCTTGACTTCGGCTGGGGTAGGCTCGACCCTTGGGGAGCCACCTGGCGAAGGAGCAGGAGAAAACTAGACTTCGACCGAGGTGGGCTCACACTTAGAAAGCCACCTGGTGAAGGAGCAGGCAGGGGCTCGACTTCAATCGAGGTGGGCTGCTCGACCCTTGGGGAGCCACCTGGTGAAGGAGCAAGAAGGGCTCGACTTTGATCGAGGTGAACTCGACCCTTGGGGAGCCACCTGATGAAGGAGCAGGAGAGAGCTCGACTTCGATCGAGGTGGGCTCACACTTGGGGAGCCACTTGGCGAAGGAGCAGGAGAGCTTGACTTCGATCGAGGTGGGCTCACACTTGGGGAGCCACCCGACAAGGAGCAAGCAGGGCCTCGACTTCAATAGAGGTGGGCTCGACCCTTGGGGAGCCACCTGTGAAGGAGCAGGAAGGGCTTGACTTCGACCGAGGTGGGCTTGACCCTTGGGGAGCCACCTGGTGAAGGAGCAGGAGAGAACTCGACTTCGACCGAGGTGGGCTCGCACTTGGGGAGCCACTTGGCAAAGGAGCAGGCAGGGGCTCGACTTCAACCGAGGTGGGCTCGATCCTTGGGGAGCCACCTAGCAAAGGAGTAGGAAGGGCACGACTTCGACCAAGGTGGGCTTGACCCTTGGGGAGCCACCTGACAAATGAGCAAGAGAGAGCTCGACTTCGACTGAGGTGGGCTCGCACTTGGGGAGCCACCTGGCGAAGGAACAGGCAGGGGCTCAACTTCAGTCGAGATGGGCTCGACCCTTGGGGAGCCACCTAGCGAAGGAGCAGGAAGGGCTCGACTTCGACTGAGGTGGGCTCGACCCTTGGGGAGCTACCTGGCGAAGGAGCAAAAAGAGGCTGATTTCGATCGAGATGGGCTCGACCCTTGGGGAGCCACCTAGCGAAGGAGCAGGAAGGGACTCAACTTTGACCTAGGTGGGCTCGACCCTTGGAAAACTACCTAGCGAAGAAGCAAGAGAGAGCTCGACTTCGACCGAGGTAGGCTCGCACTTGGGGAGCCACCTGAGAAAGAGCAGGAAAGAGCTCGACTTCGATCAAGGTGGGCTCGCACTTGGGGAGCCACCTGGGAAGGAGCAGGCGAGCTCAATTTCGGTCGAGGTGGGCTCGACCCTTAAGGAGCCACCTAGCAAAGGAGCAGGAGAGAACTCGACTTCGATCGAGGAGGGCTCGTACTTGGGGAGCCACCTGGTGAAGGAGTTCAGAGAGAAATCTGACATGGCGACATCTGCCTACCTTGCTATCTACTAGAACTGAGGTGTATTCCACGTCAGCGGTCTAGCCACATCACTTATAAAAAAGGCCCTAACCCTCTTGTAAAATATTGATGAATGAAAAAAAAATCTAAAACTTTCTTTCCAATAGCCATTGTCTTGAGACTTGGAACTCTATAAGAGAGTGTGCCTTTGTCCCTCAGGACATCGAGGGGTGTGAGGGCTTGAGTATCTTCATTCTACACAAGCCAGCAATCCACCACCCAAGCTAGGATGCCCCACTGGAAGCTCTTCTTGGATGCCCAACAAGAAGAGTCCCTCTTGACCGCCACCCTCAACCTCTTTCCCCTTCCTTTCTTTACCAACTTATGCCTTCTTGTTATTTTTTCTAACTCGTCTCTAGGTTGCTCGCAGGTCCTTTAGGTTTCACGGACAAAGGAGTCGATCCCTGTTGCTCAGGTGGCTTTTCCAAGAGGGTGGTGAATTGGGAATTAAAATAATTTAAGCAATAATGTGCTCTTTGAAATCCCTTTTAAGATGTTAAGTGTTGTGATAAAGTATTTAAATACAGAAGCAAAATCAGATCAGTAAAGCACAACACAAACACATAACAATTATAGTGGTTCGGAGTAACCCAGCTCCTACGTCTACTACCCAAGATTACCACTTAGAATTTTCATTGTATCCCCCACCAGAATACAGTTGGATTGTTTTCACAGGCTTACAATCCAAACCACTACACTTTGATTTTTAAATCGGGCTCACCAAAGAAACCCAACTTGATTTTACCAGGATCACCAAGAACCCAACACTTGGTTTTAACAAAGGCTAACCAAAAACCTATTTGGTTTTTCAACCGGGCTCACCAATAACCCAACAATTCAAAATGAATTAAAAAGAAAAGTAATAGAATGACAAACAAATGTTTTGTCAAATTGTTGCCGATGCAGCTCGAGAGAAGCCCACTTGAATGCACTTCAATGCACTTTAATGGCTTCTATAGCTTCTTTACTAAGTGCTTCAGGCTTCAGATGAGAGTTGGTGAAGGCTTGAAAGCTATCTTGAATGCTCTCAATGCTCTCTTGCTTGTTGACTTGGTTAGATATTCAATAATGCATTAACTCTTTTTCTCTTTTTCAAAAACTCTCTTCAAAAGGTTCAAATCCCTTAAATATATAATCTTGTACCTTTCTCAAGCAGTTTTAGTCATTGTAGACTATTGGGATATGACATTTGATTGTTGGAGCACTTTTTGGATTCAAAATCCAAGTTCTGGAACTAGCTGTTATATGTCTATAACTGCCTTTCGAGTCGGCTCGGATCCTCAGAGTAGTTCTGGTTGAGTTGACTCTCTTCAAATTAGTCGACTTGCTTGCACAGTATCCCGATTTCTCACTCTATAAGAGTCACTCGCCTTCATTCTGGTCGACTTGGATCCTCAGGCCTTCAGAATTTTAGTCTGGACGAGTCGGCTAACTTCCGTTCTAGTCGACTCGATTGGCTATGGTTCTCAGAATACTTTTTCTAGACTCTGGAGGAGTCAGCTCGATTTACTAAAGAGTCGGCTCGGATGTCTGACAATATGATAGAGTCAGCTCGGCCTCCCCTTGGGTCAGCTCGCTTGTCTGATTCAGGAAGTAGTACTTGGATGAGTCGGCTTGGATCCCTTAGAGTCGGCTCGAATATCTGTGTGCCAAATCCTCATGCATGCCATGTGCCATAGTCGGCTCTCTTCTCTTCAAGTCAGCTCGGATGAATGTTTCAGTGAATTTTTCAGTCTATCTCCAGAATTCATCCAGCATGTCTTCAAGCTTCAAGATGTCTTCAAACTCAACATATTTCTAAGAAATTAAAAGCTTGAAACACATCTAGAATTAAACCATTTAATTGGTTTTTACTTTCCTTTTTTTTGGGTACTTCTTTACAATATTCAATTACAACACAACTCAAAATAAGAAATGAAAATGTAGGAATTGAAATTGAGTAATGAATTCATCCTACAAAAACTTGTAAAACACTTGAAGAGTTGTTAGAGAAACAAATGCATGCTCCAATGTTTTGTTATCATCAAAATCACTTATGGGATCAACAGTCTCCCTTGCCTCCAGGACCATCTGACAAAAAGTCAACAAATCCACGGGGTCGAGGGCTCGATCTTCCAGGCTGCATCTGTGAGTGTGAACGAACTCGACATCGGGTGCTTTAGAGCTTCGAGAGGTTTGCCCTCCTAGTCTTCTAAGTCGGGTATTGATTTAGAGCTAAGTCCTGCCGGGGTTTCTCAATCCCGGGGTCCTTCTTTATCAATATTTAGGGTCCATGTTTTGCATGCTAGAGTTTCTTGTCATTATACAAATCTCTAGATCTACTCTTAGCTTCATTTGGGGAATCGATCAATCCCCTCAAATATGAAAACAATAAAAGAAAATCTCTTGCATGCATATCATCTCTTAGGTCCTGCATCAACATCCAAGAAATTGATAAAATTTGCAGTCCCTTCTATATTTATCAAAAATATCTTATATGTAGATGGCTTAATGCATAACTTGATTAACATAAGTCAATTATGTGATAAAGATTATAGAGAAGTTTTTGATTCATCAAAATGTATTGTATATAGTCTAATAGAAGAGAGCATTGTATTTATTGAAAATAAGCATGGCAACATCTACATAATAGACTCGGATGATCTTTCTTTAAAAGGTGGCCAATGCTTAGTTGCAATGAATACTAGAGAAGATGAAACAAGTTAGTTATGGTATAGAAAATTAGGTCATGTAAGCATGAATTTAATCTTGAAACTTATTAAAAAAGATCTTATAAAAGGATTACCAAAATCCAAGTTTGAAAAGAATCAAATTTGTGATGCATTCCAATTTAGAAAACAACCTATAAATTCTTTTAAACTAAAAGACATGGTTTCAACTAATAGGCCTTTAGAACTCATTCATATGGATTTATTTGGACCAACTAGAAATACAAGTCTAGATGGCAAGCATTATGGACTTGTCATCATAGATAAATTTTCAAGGTTCACTGGGATTTTCTTTCTTACATAAAAGGATGAAGCTTTTTTTGCATTTATAAAATTGTATTGAAAAGTTTCAAATAAAAAAGAGTTTTTAATTATCTCAATTTGAAGTGATCATGGAACCGAATTTTAGAACCAACATTTTAAAAGTTTTTGTGATGACAAAGATATTGAACATAACTTTTCAGTACCTAGGACACCTTAACAAAATGGAATAGTAGAAAGGAAAAACAAAACTTTACAAGAAATGGCATGCACTATATTATGTGAAGGCGACCTTCCTAGATTTTTTTAGATTGAAGTCATAAACACAACATCTTATGTTTTAAACCATATTTTAATTCAACTAATTTTTTAAAAAAACTTCATATAAGCTTTGGAAAAATAAAAAATCAAACATTAGTTATTTTCATATATTTGGAGCAAGTATTTTAGATTAAAAATTAAAAAAATAACTTCAAAAAATTTGATGCCAAGTCAAATGAAAGAATCTTTTTAAGTTATTCTTCATCTAGCATAGCATATAGTATTCAACAAAAGGATACTTGTTGAAGAATCGATGCATATTATTTTTGATGAAACTAATACAAATCCTTCAAGAAAGGAAGATTTTTTAGATAATGATGCAAACATACTTAACAAGAAAGTAGAGAATATTACATTGAAGGAATCAAAGACAAAATGAAGAACTAAAGGAAGAGTGATGGGGACCCGAGAGTCTAGAATATTTTATTTTGAGTCCAGTTGAGTCCATTTAATCGAGTCCAGTAGTTTTCAGTCCAATCGAGTTATATCGAGTCCTGTAATTTTCATTCATGTCAAAATCCAAGAGGAGAGTAAGTAGACCCAAAGATTCACCAGACCCTCCCCAATCAGAACTGGATTCCATGCACCTGGGCCCTTACATGCCTTCAAGCCCACAAGAGAGAGCTCCAATCCAAGACAAAGGCCTACTGTTGACCAGGTCCACCACGGTTTCTTGGCCCACAAGTCAGAGTTTCTTAGCCCTCAAGTCATGTACCCTGGGGTGAATCTATAAATACCCCACCCCCTCTTGTATTTTTGAATGCCATGGATGAATAAAATTTCTTAAGTTCTGTGTGAAGGATCTGTGTGATCCCAGGGTACCTGTGTGATCCCTGATTTTTGTGTGAAGGGTATCTGTGTGATCCCTAGGATATCTGTGTGATCCCTATTGTTTCTAAGGGTATCTGTGTGATCTCTTTCCCCCTCTTTTCAGGGTATCTATGTGATCCCTAGGGCATCCGTGTGAGCCCCTTTGCAATGTGCTTGTCCTTCTAGGAAAATCTATGTGAACCCTAGTTATCTTTCTAAACTCTTCGCTCTCTTTTTTCTTCATCCAAGCAAGCCCTAATCCCTGGTGACTTCTATGCTCGCCAGCGATCCATCCCCGATCTCCATCCCCGATCTCTGTCCCGCATCAACTTGGTATCAAAGCACAAAGGATTAGGGTATGCTTCATCCTCCATGCCAAACCAATACATCCAAAGCTTCCACAGCCTCCCTATTCATCCAAAGCTTCCGCAGCCTCCATGACAGATCCCGACTCCACCATCTTCCTCATCGGATCCAAGGGAGAACCACCGCAGCCCAGCATCCATCCTCCCATCCGAACCTTGACTCCGATCGACCTCATCCCATCCGGAACCCCTATGCCGCAAATCCGCGTGATGCCGCCCTACCGATCTCCTCCTTCAAAGCCCATCCCCTGCCGGTCGATGCCCTCTTCCTACTCACCGCCAGTAGCCGACACCCCACCCCCCACCAACCTCCTCCCTCTGGACCGGAGCCCCATCAGATCGTGTCCGCCCATTCCCTCCCGACCAGAGCATCATAGTCGCTCCCTCCCACCAAATCCTCCCTGCCACTGCTACCGTCGATGACACCGGAATCCTCTAGATGCACTCCCAGGCCAAGCCTCACCGTTCGCTGCCCTCCCCGACCAAAGAGATCCACGATTGATCAAGGAGATCACCGTTGCTAGATGCCGAAATGGAACCGTGCCTACCTCCCATCCATGTCACCGTCTTCCTCCCCAACGCCATCGCCGACCGCCATCCCGCCTCTCCGCCCGTTGCTGCCAGTCTCCGGAATAGTGCCGACCGTGCCGCCTCTTGCCACCCAACCGATCTCCCCATTCGTCATCACCGACGCGCCGCCCGAACCCGAGCGCACCACCTTCCTGGCTCCACCTCCTTCCTCCTTTCCAAACCCCCGTGCCGCCATCTTCCTTCCCTCGCCGTCGCCGGTGAAGGCATGCCAGATTTCACTGCTGGAGGACCTCCCCTGTTCTAGCCTTCGGTCGGTGGAGAATAAGGAAGTCCAATACACGAACGTGAATGCAATCTCCCACCCTATTACCGACTTCAATGCTGCACGATTTTTAGAGCTGCACGATTTCTGGAGCACACAATCCTCAAAGTAGTGGAATTTCAGAGCTGCATGGATTTCTGAGTCACACGGATCTCAGAGTTGCACAGCTCTCATAGCAGAGATGAAAAAAATAAAAAAAAGTGAGCCTAGTCTCTTTTAATTTGATTGGTTTCGGTTCCATCAAAGCTCTCACTAAGTCTGACTCGACAGAGTCGAGTTCTCCCCATCGCAGGAGAGACCCGAGAGTCTAGTATATTTTATTTTGAGTCTAGTTGAGTCCATTTAATCGAGTCCAGTAATTTTCAATCCAATCAAGTGAGTTAGATCGAGTCCTGTAATTTTTATTCATGTCAAGATCCAAGAGGAGAGTAAGCAGACCCGGAGATTCACCATGCTCTCCCCAATCAGAACTAGATTCCATGACCTGGACCCTTACACGCCTCCAAGCCCACAAGAGAGAGCTCCAGTCCAAGACAAAGGCCCACTGTTGACCAGGTCCAACAGGATTTCTTGGCCCACAAGTCAGGGTTTCTTAGCCCTCAAGTCATGTACCCTGGGGTGAATCTATAAATACCCCAGCCCCTCTTGTATTTTTGAATGCCATGGATGAATAAAATTTCTTAAGTTCTGTGTGAAGGATCTGTGTGATCCCAGGGTACCTGTGTGATCCCTGATTTTCTATGTGAAGGGTATCTGTGTGATCCCTGTTGTTCCTAAGGATATCTGTGCGATCCCTTTCCCCCTCTTTTCAGGATATTTGTGTGATCCCTAGGGCATCTATGTGAGCCCCTTTGCTATGTGCTTGTCCTTCTAGGAAAATCTATGTGAATCCCAGTTATCTTTCTAAACCCTTCGCCCTCTTCTTTCTTCTTCCAAGCAAGCCCTAATCCCTGGTGACTTCTACGCTCGCTAGCAATCCATCCCCGATCTCTGTCCCACATCAAAGAGGATGATGAAGTTAAGCCGACTCAAAAGAAAAATGAGTCGACTCAAAGGTAAAGTGATATATCCAAAGAATGTAGGTACGTTCATAGACATCCAAAGGATTTAATTATCGGTGATCTATCTTAAGGAATAAGATTTCGTTCTATATAAGATATCCTCGCAATTACTTGGTCTTTGTTTCAAAAATAGAACCAAGACTTTTGAAGAAGCTGAAAAAGATAGTGAATGGATTAAGACTATACAAGAGGAGCTTAACTAATTTGAAAGGAGTAAGGTTTGATCATTTGTAGAAAAACCGTTAGATCATCCTGTAATTGAAACAAAATGGATTTTTAGAAATAAACTAATGAAAATGGTGAAGTAATAAGAAACAAAGCTAGATTAGTTGCAAAAGATTATAGCCAAGAAGAAGAAATTAATTTTGATGAAACTTTTGCACATGTAACTAGATTAGAAGTGATTAGACTACTACTAGATGTTACATGCTACATGGATTTTAAACTTTATCACATGGATATTAAAAGTGCATTTTTGAATGGTTTCATTTCTAAAGAGGTTTACATAGAACAACCACCTGATTATAAAAGTCATGAGTTTCTAAATCATGTTTATAATTGCTTAAAGCTCTTTGTGGTTTGAAACAAGTTCCTCATGCATGGTATGAATGTTTAAACAAGTTTTTATTTCAAAATAATTTAATAAAAGAAAATGTAGATACTATATTATTTTTGAAAAAGAGAAATGATGATTTATTAGTAGTCCAAATATATGTCGATGATATAATATTCGGTACTACTAATAAAATTCTTTGTTAAGAATTTGCCAAGCTAATATAAGAAAAGTTCGAGATGAGCATGATGGAAAATTTTAATTTCTTTATTAGACTCTAGATAAAGCAAACAAGTAAAGCAATCTTCATCAACCAAACAAAATAATAAGGAAGATAGATACTCAAGAAGTTTGGGATAGAGAGTTTCAAAAAAATTGGCGCATCAATGATCTCAACATATAAGCTTGACAAGGATGTGAAAAGTATGAACATGGATTAAAAATTTTATAGAGGTATGATTGGATCTCTGTTATATCTCACTACTAGTAGACCTAATATAATATTCATATATGCATGTATGCTAGATACCAAACTAGTCCTAAAGAGTCACACTTGCTAGCTATTAAAAGAACTTTTAGATAATTATCTGGTACTACTAATGTTGGATTATGGTACTCTAAGCAATCCTCAATTGAATTAATTAGATATTCAGATTCTGACTTTACTGAATATAAATTAGATAAAAAAAGTACTAGTAAAACTTGTCAATTTCTAGAAGTAAACTTAATCTCCTAGTTTAGTAAGAAATAAAGTTCGATGGCACTATCTATGGCTAAGGCCGAATACATTGCAGCCGAAAGTTGTGTTTAAATCTTGTGAATTAAGCAATAACTAGAAGATTTTGGCATAAATTTAATAACTAATGTGGGACAAAAATGAAATGATGGATGGAGAGTTTTAGCAAGCTAACTAGTAAGCAAACTTGAGCAATTAATTATCAAATAAATATGCTAAATTAATCCAAAGAAAGAATTTTCATAAGGAGACTAGTTGATCTAAGTTACATCACCCGCAATATAGATCTAGTTCAAAACAAAGATTAGGATCTTCATGGCAAGAAAACCATCACTACTAGGACAAGTTAACCTTCAAATGATCAGATCTAATAAAGTTTAGGAAGTGTTTTCCTATCAACAATGATGGCTAAAATATTTGGTGGAAGGGAAGCTCTGAACACTCAAGGATTTGAGGTATAAACCATAAGACTAGCACTCCCTACCTTTAGGACTCATCTTGGCCTTGATCCATGGCTTGGAGGCCTTCATCTTGGACTTGGAAAACCTGAGAAAACCTACAACAAAATCAAGCATTAGGCATGGAAGAGAAATCAAGTTGGAATTAAAACAAAAGGGAAGAAGGAAGAATGAAGAAAGAAGTGGCCGGCGCTTGACTTCAAGGAACTTGGATCTTGGATTAATCAAAGGGCATCCCACCCTTCAAACACACACCCAAGGGCCTCTCAGCCTCTTCTCAAACATAGCTTCAAACTCTCAAACCAAGAGAACTCACTCACTCCACACTAGAGAATATAAGAGAACTAGAACAAGAAGGAAACCTTTCTTCATTGAATCAAAAATTGAATGACTACAAGAGAGGGCTTAGGCCCTATTTATAGGCATCACCAACCCAAGGAGTAAGGAGAGAGAGAGAGGGAGGGTTAAGTCTAGCTAACTCTAGTTAGATTTAATGACTTTTAGTTATATGGTTCCAACTAGAATTAGTTTTACAACAAGTTATGGGTAGAAGGTTATAACAACTTGACATGTGGCACCTAGGTGGCAATGACTTGGCTTGCTTTTGCTGATGTAGAACCCTAGGTGTCATGTGATGTGGCATCCCACATGTCAAGTTGGTTGGAGAGTTGTTGGGGTAGTGGAAAGTGACTTCATGTTCCCCACAAGTTCCTTGATGTAGTGTCCTTTATTCTTCCCCAAGGATGCTTGATGAGGTGTCCTCCATGTGAGGGGAAATGGGCTTCAATTAAAGGTAAATAGATGGCATCATGGCTTGAGTTGGGCTTAAGTAGATGGCTTGAATTGGGCTTAAAGAGGTGGCCTTATGTCATGCTTGAATTGGAGTTGAGTTGACTCATGAGTAATATAGCTTTCCTTCATGAGTCGGCTCATGGGCTTGCTTCGAAAAATTAGAATTGCTTCATAGGCTTAGTAATTGGCTTCATGGGCTCAAGACCTTTATTGGATTTGACTATATTAGCTGCAAAACCAAAGTGAGCTAGTCCTAAATGTTTCCTTCTTATTGATGTCCCCATCAATTCTTCCGGGATGGAAAGAGCTTGACTCTATCGAGTAAGAATCAATCTGACTATAGTAATACTCTAGTAGGTCTAGATCAATTCTTTGTAGGTCTTCTCTAGTAATTCATGAGTCTTTAGAATCAGGGCATCCTTGCCAATGAACCAAGTAGTGTTGATAGTCCTTGTTTCGAGTAGTGATAGTCTTATTGTCCAAGATTCGCTCAATCCTATCTCGCCGCTTTGGTAACTTGGCTGGTGGACACTCATGGATTGGCTCACTCTCAAAGATAGAATCAGGCCCGAATAGCTCACTGGGTATCATTGTTGGTTTCTTGTACCCTACTAGATCTGAAATGTTGAAAGTGTAACTAATATCAAAGTCGGATGGTAAATCTAGTACATGTTAGGTCCAATTTTCCTTATTACTTTGAAAGGACCTGTACCATGGGCAAGTAACCATTCAGGTTTGAGCCTTACCATGATATAGTCTCCTTCCTAAATCTCTTACGTGACTTAATCATATACTTATAAGCTTCATTGCTCAAATGGATTTTCTTGCTAATCATGCTATGCATATGACTCTTCACAGACATGGACACTTATGCATGGATGACAAGCTCAAGTGATACCAAATAACAAAACAAACTCTAATGATACTAAAACAAAAGGCAAGCTCAAATGGGCTTTATTATCTAATGACTGAAATTTATTATTGGCTAGGAAACAAAAACTCCTAATTTCTAATATTTTTCTTAAGAGGCTTCTAAGACTCTCGCATACATCTTCAGGTAAGTGGTAGTAAATCTTAATTTGGCTCCTAACATATGAAACATAGAGTCTTATGAAAGTAACTATTGAATATCATTGGGACCAGATCAATGGTATGGTGGATGTCCCAGCCAAATGGAATAGGAGAGTGAATGATACATAGTGGTGGATCAGGATGGTGGATGTTCAAAAATGGTGGATCAGGGATAGGAAAACTGTTAGGAAATACATATCGCAGGTTCTTCAAAGGCTCTACAACTTCTTGGGGCTGATCCGTAGGGGTTTGTTCTTGAGTTTTCTTGATGGTCAATCCCAATAGGTGATTCTTCATTTATCTCTAAATTTGAATCCTTATCATTGGTTAATTTTAATTCCACATCCTCTTCTTTTATGAACTCTTTTATTTCTTGGGGTGGCTCTTCTTGGATTTCTTTTTCTTCAAGTTGATTATTTTTATCTTTAATTTCTTTAGGCTGGATGACTATTCCAAATTTATCCTTTATTATAAACACTAGTTCATGTATATTTAGGTTAGACCCAGCTTTACTGATTTCTTCCTTAAATTCTTCATCATGTTCAAGGGATTCTTTAGTTGGATAAGATTTGGATTCTGTTTCTTCCTTGAGTACTTCAAGAGGTTCAGGAGATTTTTTCTCTAATTCTTTCATGGGTTTAGTCTCGTCTTCATCTCTCTCATACTCATTGAATTCAACAATATATTTAAACACAATTTTATCATCTTGTCTCAATTTATACCATTGGTTTGGAAGATTTTGCTTATAAGATTTGCCTAGGTACTTTTTCCTCAGCTTACTCTTCATATCTCTCCAAGTAACTATTTTATCCCCTCTATGATAACTTTTATACTCAACGTCTCTCCAATATGATTTAGCATGTTGGACTAGTTTTAATTTGGCAAATTGACATTTCCTTACTTCCGACATTTCATCCCACTCAAAATATTGATCCATTTTCTCCTTCCAATTGGCATACACCTCGGGGTTTCCATCAAAATTGGGTGCATAGGATCGATTGCTTTTAAAGACTCTCTCCTCCTGATCTACAAAGTCTGGGTAGGGACAATTAGGGTTATATTCAGGGATGAGATCATGACAATGGTCTCTTGGACCAAGGAGAGGTGATTTAGGATTATTATGGGTCAAGAAATTTTTTTCGAGGTTCCCAATTTGATTATTCACTTGTCATAACTCTTTGTTCATTTATCCTAATTGTTTAGTTAGGGTATCAAATTTTTGAATCATGGTCCTTATAAGAATTCAAGATTGGGTTCCATGAAAAAACCAGACTGAGTGTATAACTATTGATGTAGAGCTCTTGACCTAATAGACATGCAGTACAAAGAACAAGCAGTACAAACCTAGCTTCCAGGGCTCCTGACCTAGAAGTTCAAAATACTAGATTTAACTAGGTACTAATTAAGGATGTAATTATCCTGTCCACTGGACAAGTAAGAGGTGGGGTTACGGGAGGCTCCTCTCGCTTTCGCAAGGTCCTAATTAAAAATCACAAGTCTGCTTAATGCATTTGCCATTGGACCTCTAACCTTAGATACCAATTTCAAGGAGTAAGTACAAACTCAAATAGCACTTTATCTCATCTTGTACTTGAACCTGACTTGTGGGTGTCCCTAGTTTTTAGGTTCCTACTCACTTTTATATTAAAGCTTAGGTCAATGCATAATGATGGATGGTTGTTGTAGGCTAAGGAAAGGTAATTACCTCCTTCCCTTATGTTATATTGAATGCCCTAAAAATAATTTTGAAATGGATGCACAAACAACCAACTAGCAAACAAGATATGTAGACTAGCACAAACATATGAGTCAAACCCGAATTTCAAAGTTTCAAAAATTCAAAATTTAAATTAAAAATTATAGATCTGAAAATCTTGATTTCAAAACTCAAATTTTAAAATTTAAATTTTGAAATTTAGTTAAAAAATTCATTCTTGGAGGTACAAGTTGTAAGAAAATTTCAGCCACTAACAACTTCTAACTAACTAATTTTTTAAAAAACTTGAAATTTAAAATTTAAAATTTAAAAAAAATTGAAGCTTAAATTTGAATTGTTAGATCTCAGAGTTAAGATTTCATATTTTTAATTTTTAATTTTAATTCTCAAATTTTAGGTTAGGAAATTTATTTTTGAAAGCTTGTTGTAAAAGTTGTTACAAGAAACTTCTAGCTAATAAACCCTCAACCATAAAATACCTAAAATTCAAATTTTAAATTAAAAAATTCAGAATTCAAGTTTTTTTTAAGTGGAGATCTCATATCCAAATCTAAAATTCAAAGAAAAAGAATTTTTAATTTTTCTAGAATTTAATGGAACAACTAAATGGTATGAAACTAGAATTGAAGCAAGTACTAGCTAACTAAAGGAGCAACATGAGATGATGAATTTTAAACTACAAATATTCGAGAAAAAAAAAATAGATTTTAGATCTCAGATTCTAACATCCTAAAATGTAGCAAAAAAAAAAAAAGATTTTTTTGCATTGTAAAAAAAATACTAAAATTCATGAAATACTCATATTAATACTAGAGCAGAAATTTTAACAATCAAACAAACCTCCAATTGACTAGATTCAAAATTTAGAGTTTAAATGGGAATCATCAGATTTTGACATATAGATCTCATATCTTAAATTTGAAATTCAAAAAAATATTTTTGATTTTTTTTTTGAAAATTAAACTTAAGGGAGGGAAAAACAGAATTTGAACAACTTCTAGGAAACAACCTAAGAACCCGAATTTTAAACTCCAAAAATTCCAAAAATTTATATTTTGGATCCAAGACTCCTAAAATGTAGTAAAAAAAAATTTTAGATTTTTTTATTTTTAAAAAATACTAAAATTTATGGAAAACTCGGGTTGGTGCTAGTACAGAAATTTCAGCAATCAGCAAACCTCCAATCGACTAGATTCAAAATTTGAAGCTTAAATTTAAAAATATCAAAAAAGTTAAAATTTAAATTGAAACTTTCAGATCTTGGAGTTAAGATTTTATATCTTAAATTTTAAAATTTAAATCTTGAAATTTGGATTTGAATTTTGGACTTGAAGGCAAGCAACACACAAAGGAACAAAATTTCAGCAACTTGACCTAGTACACCATAAGCTCTGATACCAAAAAATTGATGCAGGACAAAAATGAAACGATGGATAGAGAGTTTTAGCAAGCTAACTAGCAAGCAAAATTGAGCAATTAATTATAAAATAAATAGGCTAAATTAATCCAAGGAAAGTATTTTCATAAGGAGACTAGTTGATCTAAGTTATATCACCTGTAATGTAAATCTGGTTCAAAATAAAGATTAGGATCTTCATGGCAAGGAAACCATCACTACTAGGACAAGTTAACCTTCAAATTATCAGATATAATGAATCTTAGGAAGAGTTTTCCTACCAACAATGATGGCTAAAATATTTAGTGGAAGGGAAGCTCTGAACACTCAAGGATTTGAGGTCTAAACCATAAGACTAGCACTCCCTACCTTTAGGACTCACCTTGGCCTTGATCCATGGCTTGGAGACCTTCATCTTGGACTTAGAAAACCTGAGAAAACTTGCAACAAAATCAAGCATTAGGCATGGAAGAGAAATCAAGTTGGAATTGAAACAAAGGGGAAGAAGAAAGAAGGAAGAAGAAGTAGCCGGCTATTGACTTCAAGGAACTTGGATCTTGGATTAATCAAAGGGCATCCCACCCTTCAAACACACATCCAAGGGCCTCTCACCCTCTTCTCAAACATAGCTCCAAACTCTCAAACCAAGAGAACTCACTCACTTCACACTAGAGGACACAAGAGAACTAGAACAAGAAGGAAACCTTTCTTTATTGAATCAAAAATTGAATGACTACAAGAGAGGACTTAGGCCCTATTTATAGGCATCACTAATCTAAGGAGTAAGGAGAGAGAGAGGGAGGGTTAAGTCTAGCTAACTCTAGTTGGATTTAACAACCTTTAGTTATATAGTTCCAACTAGAATTAATTTTACAACAAGTTATGGGTAGAAGGTTATAACAACTTGACATGTGGCACCTAGGTGGCAATGACTTGGCTTGCTTTTGCTAATGTAGAATCCTAGGTGTCATGTGATGTGGCATCCTACATGTCAAGTTGGTTGGAGGGTTGTTGGGGTAGTGGAAAGTGACTTTATGTTCCCCACAAGTTCCTTGATGTAGTATCCTTTATTCTTCTCCAAGGATGCTTGATGAGGTGTCCTCCCTGTGAGGGGAAATGGGCTTCAATTAAAGTTGAATAGATGGCATCATGTCTTGAATTGGGCTTGAGTAGATGGCTTGAATTGGGCTTGAAGAGGTGGCCTTATATCATGCTTGAATTGGAGTTGAGTCAACTCATGAGTAATATGGCTTTCCTTCATGAGTCGGCTCATGGGCTTGCTTCGAAAAATTGGAATTGCTTCATAGGCTTAGTGATTGGCTTCATGGGCTCAAGACCTTTATTGGATTTGACTATATTAGCTACAAAACCAAAGCGAGTTAGTCCAAAA
Organism: Areca catechu; assembly: GCA_021397845.1. Taxonomy (NCBI): domain Eukaryota; kingdom Viridiplantae; phylum Streptophyta; class Magnoliopsida; order Arecales; family Arecaceae; genus Areca; species Areca catechu. Next base: position 118,422,752 of record CM038044.1, on the reverse strand, counting down.
TGTTTCCTTCTTGTTGATGTCCCCATCAATAACATTCCCATAAGATATTATAATGTTAGTACCACAAATCTTATTAAAAATCTAATTCAACACTAAAGAACTAAATATATTGAAATAAGACATCATTTTATAAGAGACTATGTGCAGAATGATGATATTGTACTTGACTTTGTGAACACTGATAAATAATTACATGATACTTTTACAAAATCCTTAAGTGAGGATAAATTTAGCATGATTAAAAGAGAATTAAATATTTGAGATCCCTTTGATTGAAATGATTCCTCATTTTTTAGGAAAATCTTTATCTAGAGGTATTCTCATAATTTTTGCACTCTTAGAATTCTTAAAATTAGTTTTGAGATCCTTCTAGGATTATTTTGAATCAAAATTTCCTGAACCTTTTCTGATCCGGATCTGAGCCGACTCGAACTAAATTTGAGTCGACTCAAGTCTGAGTTGACTCGATAGAAAATTCAAGTCGACTGAAGTACAAAACCAACCTTTTTAAAATAAAGACCCGCAGTCCCCATTTTTAGATATTAGGGCATCCCCCACCTTAGGAACAGTAGGAACCTCTATCCAAACCCTCCATTTATCCAAGAAAACTCAAAATCTACCCTCCTTTTCCCATTTCCCCTTGATTCCAACCTGTTTCCTAGTAATCATGTGTCCTAGAAAGATGTTGGCTCATTGTATGAAGCATCCATGGACCAAAATGGAACAAGTTCATGGGACACGGAGCTTAGAAATATAGAGAAGAGCTAAAGCAGCAAGAGAGCATGCTCCACCACCTCCTACTAAGCCACACATGCCAGCCACAACTCAAGTTCCACATTCTCCATATCCATTGGTCAAGAGGATGGCAGGTAGGGTCATTTTGACTAGTAGGTAGATCAACTTCTATTTCTTTGACGAGAATGACTTTACATTTTATGAGTGGATCAAAAGATGGGTAGGAGAACTTTTGTAAAGTTAACATCTTGACTTACCCTAGGCTTGTTAGAGAGTTTTATGAATATCTGAGTAGAGTTTTTGGTAGAATTTTATCAATTGTGAAAGAAGAGATTACTCTGACTGATTCTTTTTTAGGATAAATACTCAATATTCCTATTGAGAGCATGGTAGCGATAGATTAGCTAATAGGAGAGTTGGGCTGAGATCTGTATAGGATAGGATGGATGTTGAGAGCATTGGGGAGCTCAAGTCCAATACATTGTCTACTGATTTGAGGCTTTCATATTATTGGGAGGATCTTCACACCCAAGATTGGTAGGTTTGATTTTATATCCAAAAGGGAACTGGCGATAATGTATCATCCTATGCAATCTAAACCAATCAATCTTCTAGGAATTATGTTGATTCAGATGAGGGAGGTGATAAAAGAGTGAAGGTTTGCCTACCCTATGGCATCCTACTAACTTGCATTTTTGAAAGCTTTAGAGTATCCTTTGAAAGGGAGTCCTCAAAGAAGCTCTAAAGTCATGATGAGTTTTATGATTGGATCCTTCATCAGATGGGTTACCAGAGAGTAGGCGATCACTAGGTGAGACAAGTTTTTGGGCTTGAGGCATAAGAGGGACCAGGATCTCCAATCCACAGAGTTGAGCCACCATCACCACCCATGCCATATAAGGGAGCATTAGGGCTTTTTGATATTCCTGCTCCATCTTCAAGGATACCTGATATCTCTCGCACACAGACTATAGTGGATGACATTATGACATAGAAGATAGCTGAGATAGTTGGATAGATTGTCAGAGGAGAGCTTCAGTCTATGAGAGTCAAGATGCAGATGCTTACTGACAGAGTCTATGGACTTCAGACTAAAATTACTAACATATATCGATTCATTGAGCAGCTATCCATAGACTCCTCTATATCAGGTATTGCAAATAGGTTGACGAGGAGATTGGATGATGGTTTCATCGATGTTTGGAATATTTTTGACAGACTTAGGATGTTGATGACAACGACGTTGGCCTGGTGCATAATATGACTTTAAGAATTTTTAAGGTTGTATCCAATCAGGCAATAGTAATAGCTCCACCTTCTCCTCCTGTTTCATCTTCAGCGATTCAAATGACGAGCCACCCTCCTTTGGCATCGCCTCCTAGGACTACCCAACCTAACCCTACACAGCCCGGACCATCTGCTAGGAACATTACTAGAACTTATAGGAGACAACAGCAATCCCACCGATCTTCTAGGAGACCACCTATATTACTTACTGGACTAGCTATGAGGATCCAGAGTCAGACAACTAACTCCACAGTTTAGGAGTTATTTAGATATGTTTTAGATTGCTATATGTATTAGATCTTATACTTTGAAGTTGTATGTATCAGACATTTTATATGTATTAGGTTTTATGCTTTGATGATATGTGTATCTTCTACGTTATATTGGGATGTACCTTTTTGCTTTATGTATTAATAAACTGGTTGATGATATATATATATATATATCTTATATATATATCTTATGTGCCTTATATGTTTGATTGTATTATATCTTATATGCCTTATAATGTTTGATTGTATTATATCTTTTATGCCTTATGTATGTGGATGATATCTTTTCATATTGACTTGCATTGGTTGCTTCTTTTATGGGGAACTCTCTCCTACCCTTTTAATAATGCTGACAAAAAGAGAGAGTAATATTGAATAGTATAAAAGAGCAATATTGAACAAAACAAAAAGAAGGGTAATAATATAGACTAAAATGCTTGATTTTTCAAAAATAGTGCTTGATTTTTAAAATATTTAATTTTTCTAATTTCTTGTAAATATTTACTCTAATACCTATTCACTCTAATACTTATACTCAACTAAATATCTTAATATTTTCAAAAATACTCTTATACTCTTATTCATAACTCTAAATTTTTGAAACATACTCTGATACTCTTATTCATACTCTGAAACTTTCAATTCTAACCTTAAATTTTAAATTTACTTTGATAATCTCATACTTTCATTTTCAAAAGCATACTCTGATTCTTTTAAAACTTGCTCAAATACTTATATATTAGTATGTTTTGATACACCTTGCATGCTTTAATATTCAATGCATAACCTATATAAGACATATTTTGATATTTAATACAAAATAGGTGCTCTAATACTTGTGTTGCCCAGATAGCAACCCAAGAGGGGAGGTGAATTGGGTCTCTAAAAATTATTTAAGACTAAGCTTGATAAACAAGTAGCAATTCAATCAATACAAGGTACTACAATTTAAATGTAAAGCTCTAATGTAAAAGTGCAGTGAAAATTAAAGGCAATGAGAGAATTAAAAAGAGCTAGGAGGAAGAGACAAGCAATCACAAACTCAACAATATATAGTGGTTCGATGCCAACAATGCACCTACATCCACTCCCCAAGATCCCCTTGGGAATTCACTATAATCTCCTCGATTACAGCAGATTAGTTTTTCGGGCTCACTAATCAAAACCCAACTTGTTTTACAAGGCTCACAAGTCATAACCTTCCTTGGTTTTGCGGGCTAACCAAGAACCTAATTGGTTTTCACAAGGCTAACCAACAACCTCCCTTGGTTTTCCGGGCTAACCAAGAACCTTAGTGGTTTTGCGGGCTAACCACCAACCTAAATGGTTTTCACAAGGCTAACCAATAACCTCCCTTGGTTTTGCAAAGGCTAACCAAGAACCCTTTACAAGATATGAAGTATAAACAGAAGGAACCAATGTAAGCTTTCAAAGTAAAAGCAAATAAAACAATGTATCTCGAAGTAGAGTTGATTTGCTCTTGATGAAGCCTTTTGAATGCCCGAGAAGGAATGATCTTCAATGCACTTGATAGCTTTGAATGCTTGGAAGGCTTCTCTTTGGCTTGAGAGTGGTTGAGCTTTGAATGAATTGGAGTTAAGGCTCTTCTTTCTTCTTTTTTCTTCAAACTCTCTTTTATATTCAATGCAAGTGCTTAGCTCTCCTTTTGAATTGATTTGGAGCCATTTAAATACCTTTGCAAGTCCCCACCAGAAATCTAGCCGTTAAGCACGAGAAACTAGCCGTTGGGGGGCAAAAGAGAGAGTTCTGCTCAAGAAAAAACTAGTCGTTACTGTTGTCAGAACTTCATGTGTCGACACTTGCTCTTCATGTGTCGACACATTAGGTCAACACATACTCTTCTTGAGTCGACACAAGTTCAAAATAATCCATTCAGATTCTCTAGAGAAATCATCTGTGTCGACACATTCTCAGTGGAGTCGACACATTGAGTCGACACAAAATCCATGTGTCGACACATCAAATGCTCCATCATCTTCTGCATGTTCTGCTGCTTGAAATTCTCAGGCGATGTGTTGATCCATGTGTTGACACTTTGAGTCGACACATAGGGTTCATGTGTCGACACATCATCTGTGCCATTTGGAGTTATGTTTTGTGCCATCTGGAGTCGACACACCATCTTCATGTGTCAACACATCATCTCATGTGTCGACACCTTGAGTCGACACATCATCTCATGTGTCGACACCTTGAGTCGACACATCACCAAAAAATTTGCAGAAAATGGCTGAACTTGTTTTTATTTCCCTTGAACATCTATTCAAACAATTTTTGAGTTTCCAAGACTTGATTTCTGCATTCATCCCACTCAAACTTGGTTCTTCAATACAATTGGGCTTCTTCGATTTGTGTGAGCATCCTTTCAATTGAAAACACACTTAAAGCAAAAATTAGTCCTCAAATTATACTTAACTATTTTGCTTATCATCAAAATCAATAAGTGGAGTCAACAACTTGTTTCATATACCTTGACCTTATTTCACAAAATGTACTTGATACTCTTCTGTGATCCATGAATTCTAATACTTATCAATTTATTTTTTACACCCTTAGTGCGCTCTACTATTTCTTAAAGATATGTTTAATTTTCTTATATACTGAAAGTTTTGTCATCATCATCAAAAAGGAAGAGATTGTTGGTTTCAAGGATTGATTTTGATAAATAACAAAATATTTAAGTATATAATGTCACTAATAAACAATATAAGTTAATGTTTCAAGAAAAGATAAGAGTAATACGAAAAGATTTGAAGCATAAGTTTTTGAAGATCAAATGTTTGAGAAAAACTAATATATTTTATAAAAAAATAGGTGTATTGAAGTTTGAAGTCTCAAAAATTATAGAAAATCAAGTTTCAACCCTGAATCGAAAAGTTTCAGCTTGGTACTATAGAGTTTCAGCTGGCATGCTACCTAGCCAACTCAGACAAAATTCAAATCACCCGATAAGGAGAGTCTAAAATAATAGAAAGCTAATTTTTGTGGCTAATCTTTAAGCCAACTCGAAGTAATCTTGAGTCAACTCGAATGAGCCGACATGACAAAACCAAGTTGACTCAATGGAGAATAACAGAGAGCCATATTTTGGAAAAAAAGACTGAGCTAACTCAACAAAATACTGAGTCAACTCAAAAGAACTCCGAATCAACTCGAAGGCTATTGACTGGCATAACGGCTAGTTTTTCAAAAAGTATAGTTTGGTCATGTCTTGTTCCTAATGACTATTTTCCTTTCCAATAGCTAGAAATATCTAGTTTGATCATAGAAGGCTTCTTAAAAGCTACCAAACTTATTAAAGATAATATTTATCAGCAATCAATCAAAGAATATTCCAAAGCCATCAAGAACACCAAGAAAAAGCCAAAAGCATAAATCATTGGCTTCTCAGCAAGAAGGCAAGCATCAAAGCTTCTAAAGATTCTTTATATCTCCTTCTACCATGCATAAATTCTTCTCTTGCTTCTTTCAAAAAAAAAATTCTTGTACTTAAACTGCTCCTTGTTTTTCTTGTTGCCTACTTCAGTTGGAATTGAAATTAGATATTTCTTAAGCTAGAGATTGGCTTGTAAGATTTTGATTGTGAGCACAGGAAAATAATCAGTGTAGGGTTTAGTTTGTGAGCTTGAAAAAATAAACCAGCTATAACTTTGAAGAAGATTATAGTGAAAATTTCTAAGAAAAGACTTGAAAAATAGATATAGGTGCCGGGAGCACCGACCCACTATAAATTTTTTTTTATGTTTGTGATCACTAGCTCACCTCCTTTACTTTCCGTGCTTATATTTTTTGCACTTATATTTCTGCTCATATATACTTCACACTAGAGCACATAATTGAGATTTAGTTTTTAAAAAACTCAATTCACCTCCCCTCTTGGGTTGTCTAACTAGGCCACACCCATTTTCAAGAATTTGTGGATCTAGATCAGGTTCTAAAATTATATCTAATATATTTTTGGGGTTGGATCTGAGTTTACTAAATTCAGACCCGACCGAACCTGAACATGATGGTTCCTTTAGAATTGGAATCTATTTGAATATTTAAGTTATGATTCAAGACTTGTATAAATCATATCTTTAACATGAATATAGTTTAAAGTTAATTTTATATTTTAATTTATTTTGAGAGTAATATTATTTGTTGTTTATTTCATATGATTAATAGTGATTGGCTATATTTATAATTAAAATATAATTAGCTACATTTGATCCGGACCCGATTTGTTCTTGACTCAGACCTAATCCAGGCCCGAGATTTTGGATTGGGGGCAGATTATATATGGACTTGACCTAATCCAAATGATTTATTGGGTTAAGAATTTTGGTCATAGACTTGATCCAATCTAATCCAAGTTCTATTGGATGGACCTTGGTCTAATATTAGGACCCGACCAAGGAAACAAGTTGAATCATGATTACTCATGACCCGATCTGATTTGACTCATTTACACCCCTACTCAAAATCCATTACAATTTTCACGTCGGAATTGAAGATACTATTTCCTATTCTTTGATGGCTCTGTTCTAGGTCTTGCATGGCTTAAATATTGATCTCATCATCGATGTTGACTGAAAGAATTAAACTAGGGGTAAAAAAGATGTTTTCTCATCATTAATCAATTGTAATGAACATTCTATTGGACAACAATTAAAAAAATGGTCATGGTAAAAAAAAGTCATTAAAAAATAGAAAATGTTGGTCCTGGTGGCATTACTCCCATGTTTGCACTATGAGTCCATTCTAGAATTAACCCATTGTCTCTCAAGCCAAGAAACAAATTGATCCTATTTTTGCTCCTTCAACCCAAATCTAGATTATTTTCATTAATCACGAAATTGGATTGAAACTAGAGCCCCCTTCCACTCAATTTTTTTTCATTCTCGTAGGCCCCTCCATTGTGTGCCATTTAAGCAGGTTTAGATTGGATCCGGTAGACAACGATAAAGAAGCTTTGGATCGTGATGAGCGAGAAGAGGAAAGCTAAGGAGAGGGTAGACCAAACCTATAGAGGGGGAGAAGAGGGGCTTTACGGTGACTAATTCATACAATCCAGAGTGGGCTTTCTAACCGGAAGTCTCGAAATCCCGGATCTGAAGCATAAAGGAGTGAATGACTCGCCTTTGCAAGGATTGGTGAGCAAATAGGGAGCACGAATGGTCGAGACTACTAGATCGTGGTCTTAGGCAATCCCAAGGGTCCAAAAGTTTCGATGGGAGACCTCCAAGGTGACAGTTAATGATAAGGTGGCTCTGGAAGAATGTTTTTCTAACGAGGATATCAACCGTTCATGTGCTCGGTGGAAAACGATGAAGGTGGGTAAGTTCCTTGGCAGAGGATTCCCCTCAAATTTCATATAGTACAAGATAAAACTAAGATGGAACATGAAGGGGGAACTTCTTCATCACTTTCTAAGCAGGGCTGGAAATGAGCCGGTCCGAAAATTCATTGCCTGGAATTGGTTCAAGCTAGCTCAATAAACTTTGAACTGGGCTTGAAATTGATTCAGATTTCGGACCAAATTTTAAGCATATCGGACTAGTCTTCGGACCATAAAATAGAGTCCATTTAATTTTTGGATTAAAAAGATGTCCAGATACGGTCTAAAATTTTAAAATATAGTCTTTGGTCAGCCCTATTTCCAAGAGACTCTCCTCGTTGATTCACCATTAAAAAAAGTTCAAAGTTATATTCTAGCCAAGGGACCTTGATCGCCGGCGAGACAACTGCTAGCACCAGAAAGTTGGTGGCCAAACTTCAACCCTAGCCGGGATGATGTTTGACAAGTGAGGATCTAGGTTTGATTATCGGATTTGCCGATAGAGTTGTCGGATAAGGATCTTTAAGATCGTCTCAATTATTGGTGCTCCCATTTTTCCAGATGTATGGACAAAATCCTCGACCAGGAAGGGCTTTGCTCAGGTGCGTGTACTCATGGATACTGCCAGGATTATTTGCCTAGTAGCTCTGGTCAGGGTGAACGATAATATGATCTGGTTGCAATTATGCTACGAGGAGTTGCTGATATTTGCTATTTTTGTGACAAAATGGGGGGGGGGGGAGCCATAGAATCCTGCAACTGCTTCAAGAGCTAGGAGTCTAGACAGGTCTCTATGGATGCTAGATCTAGGCAGCCAAGGCACCAGTTTCACTGTAACCAGCGCAAACCCTTATTATGAACCCTGCTGGTGCCAAAGGATAATAGCTATATGATGAAATCTATAGGATGCAAATGCTAGAATCGCAGCAACATGGTTTGACATGACAACAACATCTTCAATTTTTATCTCTTCTTCAAGACTACTATAAAACTCTTTGTTTGCAAGAGGTCTTGTTGAAGCAAAGTTGTGGACTACTCGGCTAAAAGAAGGCAATGCTAATACAAGTTTTTTCTATAAATCCACCATCATTAAAAAGAGAGGTAGCATAATAACTATTCCATGTCAAAGCACTAGAAGATCACCATCCAAGAAAACATTACCAAGGTTCTTCTCCATCGCTTTCAATAGAGATGGACCATGCAACATATGGGTATTTTGATAATTTTTTCAACTATAATTAAAAGTCAAAATGATAGATTAATCACACAAGTTACTATGGAGAAAATTGAGGAAGCAATAGGCAGCATGCATCAAGACAAAGCTCTGGGGCTGGATGGTTTTCTAGGTTTTTTCTTTTACTAGTTCTAGAGTGTCATAAGAACTGATGTGCGCCAAGCTATCTGCTATTTTTTTTACCCAAATGATGTCTGAGTCATGGAAAAAGACTTTTATAATATTGATATCAAAAAAAAGTAACCTAGTGGATATCAATGATTATAGGCCAATTAGTCTAAGCAATACTATTTATAAGATAGCAATAAAAATATTAGCCAATAGACTCAAACTTCTTCTTCCCACCATGATCGCAAAGGAGCAAGGAGCCCTTATCAAGGATATAATATAACTGACAGCATTCTATTGGTCCAAGAGATTATGCATTCACTTCAGAGAGCTCCATCATGTAGAAGGTTGGTGATGATGGAGCTAGATATGGAGAAGGCATATGATAAGGTGCATTGGTCATTTCTAATTTTATCCCAATTTGGATTTCATTCACAGTTCGTTGAGTGGGTCAAAGCGAGTGTCCTAATGCTCCAATAGGCATTACTTGTTAACGGCTATCCTATATCTTGGTTTCAAAGATCTCAAGGGCTGAGGCAAGGATGCTCGTTATCATCTTTTCTATTTATTATATGTTCTAAAGTTCTCTCTCTCTGTTTCTTCAGCATGCAATGGAAAGTAATATATTGAAAGCATATAAAATGTCTAAAGGAGGCCTATAGTCTCACTTATTTTATTTGCGAATGATTGTCTTCTAGTGGTTAGAGCTACGGTTTGAGATGTGGGCTGTATAAAGGCCATTATTGATGCTTATTACTCTATATCTAGTCAAGCAGTTAACATTGCTAAATCTCAAATCATGATTGGCCCAACTACTCTAAGGAGGGTTAAAAGTCAAATCCAGAGGCTTATTTCTATAAATGAAAACAATGGCCTTTGGAGCTTGGTATACCTCTCTTTTGTGGTTCTTTAAAAGCAGGAGCATCGTCCTTTCTTCATGACAAGATGACTAGGAGGATGTCAGCTTGGCGATGGAAGGCTTTATCACTAGTAGGTATAGCAACCTTAATCAAGTCAATGTTATCATCCATTCCTTTATATAGTCTTTCTTGCATTCATGTACCTTCTAGGATAATTGATAAACTTGAGAAAGAATTTCAAGCCTTCCTTTGGGGGCATCTTGGAGGTCACAAAGGATTCCATCTAGTGGCCTGGGAACAATTGTGCATGCCAAGGAATAATGGGGGATTAGGCATTGTATCTTTACATCAAAAAAAAGAAGCTTTCTTATGCAAGCTTGCTGCTTAACTTGTGATAAAACTAGACTATTTGTGGGTTAAAGTAGTTTTTTCTAAATATAAATTTAATGGTTCATGGGACTCTTATACTAAGCCTTGGCACAGCTCCATGATCTGGAGGAAGATATGTATCTGTAGTCATATTATTCAATATCAATTCCTTTGATTAATAGAGAGAGGGTATTAGGTCAATATTCTAAATAATTCTTAGTTATCCAATGTGCCAATCAGAGCTTGGCCCACTTATATAAGTATGGACTGTTCAATGACTGAGCTTAGCTCAATGATTTGATCTCTTCCAATTGGCAGTGGAACAGGGCTTCAATTACCAAAATATTTTCAGTTGGGATGATGATGAGGATTCATTATGTGCCAGTTGCAGATGAAATAGAGTTTCATCAACTAGTCTAGGAACCTAACAGGGAAAAAAATATAACTATAAAGGAGGTGTATCCATTACTGAGTCAAGTGCACTCTTAGTAGCTATAGGGACTATTTGGGTGGATATGGAAATTGGATGTACCCATGCAAATTAAATTCTTTTGGTGGAAGGTGTTACGGACAGGGTGCCTTGCAAGCAATTTTTATGTTGACAAGGTATTATTCAGATGGCTTAATGCTATTGTGATTTGTGTGCTAAGTCAGTAGTGGATATTAACCATGTCATATTTCAATATCCCTTTACAGTAAGTTATTGGCAACTTTTCATACAAATGGTGGGCATTGATTACATACCATCTTCTTTGCCGAGTATGCTAGGGTTAGAGAGGAGTCGTCAATCAATGTTGGCTACTTTGGCTTGTTTAATATGGATGGTCTGGAATGAAAGAGTTTTTTAAGAACTGATCAATCCCCATTACAGATGGTAAAAAGAGTAATCACTTATCTTATTTCAAACAAAGTACAATAAGTTGTAATACCTTAAAAATTCCATCGAGGCACAAGGGAGGTCTTAAGCTACCTCTTGTAGGTAGCTCTTCAAACTCTTCATCCTCTTAGCAGCCCCCTTCTTCTGGAATGGTGAAGGTAAATTTTGATGCCACAGTCAATGGGGATAGGGCTATAACAAGAACCATCATTCGAGACTATCATGGCAAGTAATTCAAACTATTAGTCATGCTTTGTTAGAAGTACCTGTTCATTATGCTAAACTCTAAGCTGCTTGCATGAAAATTCATGTTGTTGTTCTTGACCTGCAAACAATGGAGATATGGCTAGAGGGAGATGCTATGACAGTGCTGTGCCAATTCAACACTAGATAATACTTGATTAACCCATTGATCTAGGACATTCTCATTTGAAAGGCTAGCAATCATAAATTTCTACCATCACACCCCTACCATAAAGCCAATAAAGTAGCAGATTTTATGGCAAAAATGGCTTTGCAGGGGGATTACTATTGGAAGACTGATGATCATATTCATAATGTCTTTTCTTCAATTTTGCAGGCTGATACCACTGGGGTGCATTACAAGTGATAGAAGGCTTGTGTAGCTAGGGAGATTTTGGGGATGTATGCTCTTACTACACAGCCGTTAAAATATAATCTTACCAATTGCTATCTTACAGAAGTTTTTGAATTGGGTTGATATTTATCCTTATTTTCTTATCACTATATTGTCATATGTTGGCATGTTGCTGAATGTTACCTGGAAGCAGACTTTGTTTTGTATGCTAAGCAAGTTGTTCATCCTAGATTGAATATTTGTATGTTAGTATGTTGCTGTTCGGGAGCTGAGTTAGTTACGTTGGAGGTATGTTTGTTATGTTGCTTGTATGTGAGTTATCCATGGGGGTTGGATATGTGTTGAACTATTTTGTATTTTGTTTTCAGTAATACAAGCTACAACTACTCACTATTACCTAAAATAAAATACAATGTCAAACAAGATCTTTTCCTATAGTCAACCCATCCTAGCTGTCAAGACCAATGGTCTTCCACCCATGGGTCATTTGAATTAACCATTTGACCCTAACCTAATCCATTTTGTAAAGATCTATCCCCAATAAAGCTATCCAATCCAATATTTGCTAACTAATTTTCAAGATAATTTAAATAATTAGTATCAAAAAAAATCAACTACTCAAAAAAATTTATCCAAGAGGATGACTCGACCCAATGTAAACTATTTTGACCCAAATAGAACTCTGGCCTAATGATCCGAGTCGGGTCAAAGTTTGATCCTTACTTATGTAAAGTTTGGATTAGAAAAATTGGCCTATACCTAATACTAATTAAAAACTCTTGATGCTAACCCAATCCAAATAGGATTAAGTTGGGTTTGGTTTTCTGAGTTGGATAAATATTTGCCATCCTTGCTCTCTCTCTCTCTCCTTGTGTGTATATATGAATTTGCCCATCTCAAGAGAAGAAAGCATCAACTCACAATTTCAAAATCCATGGTGGAGCATCCAAATCATAAATACAAATAACTGATTATGATATATATCATTAAAATACCTTGAAACCAAAATTTATATATTTTGTTGGTCTTTAACCTATACATTATATAAACATCAAAATGAAAATTTTCCATTATGATAGTTCAACAAAATATATGATACAATAGTTAAATTGAAAATCTATTCATTGATATGATCTAGGCATATTAAAATATTATAGATTAATCAATAGATTTTAATGCTTAGATCATAGGAAAATATGATCTCATATTATTTTAACCTTTCATTTTTACACCTACTTGATGTCTAAGTTACAAGCTAGCAAAATAAGTATTTTTTATTTCTACACATTTCAAAGGTATAGTGTTGCCCAACGAAGCAACTCAAGAGGGGAGGTGAATTGGGTTTTAAAAACTGTTTACAAGAATGTATCAATTCAAAAGCAGTGAAGGTGCTTAGTGCAATGTGACTGTGTTAAGCAAATGTAGTGAATGAATAAGAGCAAATAACAAAGAAAAGCAAGCACAAAAATACAAGGTTTTATAGTGGTTTGGTGCTCTCCAAGCACCTACATCCACTCCCCAAGTACTCTTCAAAGATTATACTATAATCCTCAAAGATTACAGCCAACTTGTTTTAACCGGGCTCACAAGTCAAATCCTTGTTAGTTTTGTCACTTAGGCTCACCAACAACCTAGTTGGTTTTGTCACTCTTGGCTTACCAACAAACCAAGTTGGTTTTCACACTAAGGATCATCAACAACCTTGTTGGTTTTCACACAAGGCTAACCAATAACCTCATTTGGTTTTCACACAAAGGCTCACCAACTAACCTCAGTTGGTTTTCACACAAAAGCTCACCAACAAATCTTGTTAGTTTTCACACAAGGCCAACCAACAAATCTTAATACTAGTTTTATTCCCCTTGAAACTAGTAATAATAAAAACTCAAGTATAAGTATGAGAATACAAATAGCTTTCTAAATAAAAGAAAACGTGTCAATGAAGCTCTTGAATATCGTCGAAAAAACTTGTCTTCAAGTTGTTAAAGCCTCAAATAATGCTTGAAGATGTGGACTTGAATGCTCTTTCTAAAATTTGAGTACTTGAAGGCTCAACTCTCTAAAAAGTATTGAATCGTTAAGGTATATGCAATTAGTTCTTCAATGAGTTCTTCCCCCTCATGTTTGGTGAAGTTTAAATATCTTTCCAAACCTTAAAAATCTATTTATAGTCATTGGAGAGGAGAAACTAGTCGTTAGACACGAGATGGGGAAGTTCTACACTTCAAAAAACTAGCTGTTACTGTGCTGTCAAACCTGCAAGTATCGACAGTTCAGTTCATGAGTCGACACATGAGTCGACACTTCATCTCCATGAGTCGATACTTGACCAAATTCCTGAAATCAGCATGTTATGTATTCTATTTGATCTCAGACCTTGAGTTGACACATGATTCGACACTTGAGTCAACACTTGGCTGTTCATGAGTCGACACTTCTGCATGCCAGCTGAAACTTTCTCTGTATATCAACTCAAGCCTTTGTAAGTCGATACCTGAGTCGATACTTGACTGAAACAATACTGAAACTTGTCCAAACTAAAGTTTTGAGCTCTTCAAAGTCTTTCTCATGTTCTAAAGTCCATGTAGCCTGAAAATTCATGATCTTAAGTGACTTCTTCAACTGAATGACAAGCATTTCGATCTTACAACACAAACTAACCTTGATGAGTACCTAAATCTGATAAACACACTTTTAACATAATTAGTAATTACGTATTTTGTTATTCATCAAAATCAAGACAAGAGTCAACATATACATTATGATTAGTGGTTTGGATCTTCAATATTGGATGATATATTATTGCTTTAGAAATTGAAAGTAGTAGGTGCTCTCTTCTTTCAAGATGTATGTATACATACATGCTCCTTTCAAGACCAAAGCATACCTTTCCTCTCAAGTCCCAAATAAAAAAAGGGATAACCAAATTAAAAATCCATAACATTAATTGTGGTCAAAACTACTAAAAATGTCTAGATATTTATGTTGCCCAGTAAGCAACCCAAGAGGAGGGGATGAATTGGGTCTCTAAAAATTATTAATGGAATGCAAGAGTGTGTGATCCAATCCAACAATTAAACTAAGTATTATGAATGCAAATGAAGTGCTCTTAAGTAAATATGCAGCGAAAATATAAAGCAATAAAAGTAAGAATAAATAGGAGAGAAGCAATCACAAATACAAGGAAGTATAGTGGTTCGGTGCTATCCAATGCACCTACATCCACTCCCCAAGATCCCCTTGGAAATTCACTATAATCTCAACCGATTATAGTCGATTAGTTTTCTGAGCTCACTAATCAAAACCCGACTTGTTTTCACAAGGCTCATAAGTTAAAACCTCTCTTGGTTTTACGGGCTAACCAAGAACCTAATTGGTTTTCAAAGGATCACCAATAACCTTCCTTAGTTTTCCAATAGGCTAACCAAGAATCTTTACAACAAATATAATTTGAAGTAAAGAAACAATGAAAGCTTTCTAATAAAAAATGGGTATCTCTTTGAAACTCGTTGTGATGCTTTCAACTTGATGAAGCCTCTTTAATTGCTCAAGAATGATTGGACTTGAATGCTCTTGAAGGCTCTTGAATGCTTGAAGGCTTCTTCTTGCTTGAAAGTAGTTGAACTCAATGAATATGAGTGAATGCTCTCTTTTTTTTTCTCTTGGTTATTTCTTTTTCAACCTCTTATGTTTTGATTTGATTTGAATCATATAAATACCTTTCCAAGGCTTCAAATCTGGTTTCTAGCTGTTGAGAGCCAAGAGGGACGAGTTCTGCGTTTGAAAAACTAGCCGTTACTGTTTCCAGAACTCCATGTGTCGACACTTCAGGCTGTGAGTCGATACTTGCACTCCTTGAGTCAACACCTAGTTTAAATATCTTCAAAGTAGCTTCCTAGAAATCTCAGATATGTCAACACTTCTTCAGGTAAGTCGACACTGTGAGTCAATACTTGGTATCCTTGTGTCGACACTTCACCAGATCTTCAACTTCAGCAAGTTCTGTAACCAAAAAATCTCAGGCGATGAGCTGATCCATGTGTCGACACTTTGAGTCGACACTTCAAGTCCATGTGTTGATACTTCGCCGTGCCATCTGAAACTTTCTTTGCATACCACCTTGGATCGACACTTCACTATCATGTATCGACACTTGGTGTCATGTGTCGATACTTTGAGTCAACACTTCACTGAGATTCTTCTCAAAATATCTGAACTTGTGCTGAATCAAGTCTATGTTGAACTCAAGTATCCATTCAAGCAACTTCAACTATCGAAGTCCTCTTTGAGTAGATCTTTCATCTAAATTTGGACTGTCAAATTGATGAGCACCTTTTTTTTATAAAAATACACTTCAAAGAAGTCATTAGTACTCAACTTATACTTAACCGTTTTGCTTATCATCAAAATCAATAACGAAGTCAACAATCTTCCCCTTTTTGATTATGACAAAATCTTTAAGTATAAATTGCATAAAAAGCTTTCAAAAAAACTTTTCAATGTGCAAAGAGCTAATTGCAATAAGTGTTGAGATATTGAAAAAGATGTATCAGAGCAAGCATATTATAATGGCTAAGAGTATCAGAGCTTGGAATATATATAAGAGATAAATTCATGTATCGTGATACTCTAAAAGAAAATATGTTCAAGAGAGACAAATTCAGCAATAAACTAGACTCCCCCTAAATAGATGATTCATAAAAGAATTTGTAAACATCTTTTTAAATATCTAAAGAAAAGATTTAACATGAAATTCAATTCAAAATAGATTTTCAATACAAAGGAGGTATTACTCCCCCTTACACAATGAATTTTGTAAATAATCTTCAATTCAAGCTCAAAGAATTCTCAAAAGAATTTTCAAATTTTCAAGCACATTTATACTTTAGCCAAACTTTAGTCTTATTACTCCCCCGCACATTTATACTTTAGTCTTATTACTCCCCCTTTTTGTTATCATTAAAAAGGAAGGAAGAGAATAAACAAGTCATTCAGGATAAAATATTGAATTACAACATAAAAATTCATTTAATCATTCATTCATAAATGAAGACAATGAAATACTGAAGGAAATTAATACATTTCATTTATTTGAAGTCATAACATGAAGTACAACATAAGATTTCATTCAAAGTTTGAATTTTGTACATAAAAAGAATATCAAAACATATAAAAAGTGTAGAAAAGCAAACTAACTAAACATAAAAAGTATCCTAATCCTCATCCTCTGAAGATCCGATCTCTATCGGTCCAGTGTCAATGAAAGCACGAACTCGAGGCCACATCGGATGTGGTGTGCAATCGAATGAAGGACCTGAATCAAGATAATGGAAACCATGTGTATAAAAACCTAACTCCCGAATAAGAGAGGATGTATGTAGAATAGGAGTATCAACTGAAGGTGTATCAAAAATCGGAGTATCAACTGAAGAAATGATAGGCATATCGATGATAGGCGTATTAATGATAGGCAAATCAGCTAAAGAAACAAGAGGTGTATCGGTAATCGGTGAGTGAACAATGGGAGTATCAATAATGGGGGTATCAATGATAGGTGAATCAATAATAGGTGAAAGGATAGGTATAGTAGTGTGATCATCAGATTTAGATGGTGGAGTAGATAGAATAGGAGTCTGAATAGGTGAACTGAAAGAATCTCGAATGGAACTTCTAGGTAAGTCTACTATCACCTCTACCACTGGCTCTAACATCAAGTCTGGAAAGTCGAAACCGTCAGAGTCACTCTCCTCATCATCATCATCATCAACATCACCCATGACTGGTGCTGGAGCAGGTGGAGCTGAAGCAGAAACTGGAACACTCCCAGAAGAGGGTCTGGACAGTGCAGTCAAGATAGTGGTGATGCCATCACTCAAACCTAGATGGCTCTCTCTGGTCTCTGCAATGAAACAGTCAAGTCACTGTCTAATAATCATAACCTCTATCTTCACATGAGCGACTCTATCCATAAGGCTCCCTGAAGCTCCTGGAGCATCTGACTGAGCTGGCTCAAGCTGAGGTGTAGGCTCAGATTGAGGAGCAGACTCTAGCTGCGCTACTGGCTCAGGCTGAATCTCTGGAAGAGGTGCCTCTGAAGGTCCTGCCTCGCCAAAAAATATACGCTCCTCCTCTGCAACGTCATCGTCTCTATCATCGGCCTGTCCTGATACTCTGCATCTCCACTAGCCTCTAACCAACTGATATCCCATCCGGTGTAGAGACCTGATATCATAGACATCAGTATGTAAAAGCATCCGGAAGGGCTCATCATCAAAAATCATACCATACTCTCTGAACAGTAGTGTCAACCCCATCCCGTAGGGTAAGCAAAGTCTCTGACTCATCGATGCCTCCATCATCTGAGTATCATGAGTACCGGAAGGCAAACGGGAGTGTGCTGAACTAATGAGACCATCACGAGCAACTCTCAGTGATGTAATCAAAACATCTGATCTTTGGCAGAAGAATTCGGGCGACAATATGATGCAAAAGTCTCATCTCGACTGAAAGACGGGATGCAAGCACAGTGGCTCCTTCAGGTAAAATGTCCGACTCAAATATGCACTGGAGTCCACTGAATTTATCCACCAGACTGTCAACAACTGATCCAGTCAAGGGTATATCCCATACTTTACTCAAAATCTCTACAGTCACGGGAATATCCCTGCCTCTGACCTGAGCTAACCAACCGTCACTCCCACGGGCTAAAGATCTATAGAACTCTCAAATAAGACCCAGGTAGTATGTCTTCCTCAGAGAATAGAATGACATCAGACCAGCGTCTCTAATCCACTGATCAATCCTGAAATGCTGCTGGTCGACAAAACCGAAATCCACACAGCATCTTCCGACAACCATCTTCGAGCTCATGCGACTAGAAGTAGTGAAGAGTGGCCGAACAGGTGGATCTAGAGCTGCGGCTTCATGTCTTGCTTTGGTTCTTCTCTCTTCTTCCTGGTTGGATGGCCGAGGGCGACGGACGACTTGTTTCCTAGGTCCCGTTACATGGAAGAGTGGTTTGAACAAGAATGGAGAAGAAACCTAGGGTTTCTAGGGTTCAAAACATAAATGGGCGAGGAAATGTCGCACAATCCGGACTAAAAATCGTCCAAAACGAAGAATCAAGGAGGTTTGAGCTAAGATTGGAGGGAAGGAACAATTGGGAAGAGTTAGGGCATGTGTCGACTCGAGTGGGGAGGAGAAAATTAATGGAAGAAAAAATACTTCGGTTCGCTCTTAACCTCGGTCTGCAGTCGTTCATGTGTCGACTCACGAATGTGTCGATACATTCAGGTGTCGACATATGCATGTATCGACACATCGACTTAAAACCAAAAATCCAGCGAATGAAGCACAGATCAAAATCACATGAATTACAATGAAATTCAATAAGATTAATGTCAAAAATGATCTATTTTGAGTCAAAGATTAGAAGATTTTAATTAAAAGGATTAATGATCCTAAGTTCTCTTCTAATCATATTGAACCGATCTTCTTGGAGAGGCTTAGTTAAAATATTAGCTAATTACAATTCAGTACAAATAAATTCAAGCAAAATATCATTATTTTCAATATAATCTCTAATAAAAAGATGTCTAATTTCAATATATTTACTTCTAGAGTGTTAAACAGGATTTTTAGTCAAGCAAATAGCACTGGTATTATCACATTTTATAGGTGTACTAGTTAATTTGATTCCAAAATCTTCAAGTTGTTGCTTAATCCACGAGATTTGAGCACAATAACTTCGTGCTACAATATACTCAGCTTCAACTGTGGATAGTGCAACTGAAGTTTATTTCTTGCTAAACCAGGAAATTAAGTTAACTCCAAGAAATTGGCAAGTTCCACTATTACTTTTTCTATCTAATTTATATCCAGCAAAGTCGGTATCAGAATATCCAATTAATTCAGCAGATGAATCTCTAGAATACCATAAGCCAATATCAATTATACCAGATAGATATCTAATAATGTGCTTAACAGCCAATAGACGTGATTCTTTGGGTTCAGATTGATATCTAGCACACATGCATACACTGAACATTATATCTGGTCTACTAGCAGTTAAGTACAGTAAAGAGCCAATCATACCTCTATATAATTTGTGATCTACAAATTTATCATGCTCATCTTTATCAAGTTTATAAGAGGGGCTCATAGGTGTACCTATTGACTTAATAGTCTCCATCCCAAACTTCTTTAGAATTTCTCGTGTATACATAGCTTGGTTGATGAAGATTTCATCTTTAGTTTGCTTGATTTGGAGTCCGAGAAAGAAATTGAGTTCTCCCATCATGCTCATCTCGAACTCACCCTGCATTAGCTTAGTAAACTCTTGACAAAGAATCTCATTAGTAGCACTGAAAATAATATCATCAACATAGATTTGCACTACTAATAAGTCATTATCTTTCTTCTTCAGAAATAAAGTTTTATCAACATGGCATCTAGAAAATTCATTTTCAATCAGAAATTTGCTGAGCCTTTCATACCATGCTCGGGGTACTTGCTTTAAACTATAAAGTGTCTTGTATAATTTAAAAACATAATCAGGATGTGCATGATTTTCAAATCCAGGTGATTGTTCAACAAAAACTTCTTATGTTATAAAACCATTTAGAAAAGCACTTTTAACATCCATTTGAAAGAGTTTAAAATTCATAAAACAAGCAAATACTAATAGTAGTCTAATTGCTTCAAGTCTAGCAATAGGAGCAAAAGTTTCATCAAAATCAATTCCTTCCTCCTGATTGTAGTCTTTGGCAACTAGCCTAGCATTATTTCTAACAATAATTCCATTTTCATCTAGCTTATTCCTAAACACCCATTTAGTGTCAATAATTGAAACATTTGATGGTCTTTCTATTAATGTCCAAACATTATTTCTATCAAACTAAATTAATTCATCTTGCATAGCATTTATCCAGTTAAAGTCTTTTTCAGCATCTTCAAAGCATTTAGGCTCTACTTGAGAAACAAATGCTATATAATCACATTCATTTCTAATTGAGGCTCGAGTTCTTACTCCTTTAGATGGATCACCTAGGATTAATTCCTTAGGAAGTCCATGAGCATACCTCCACTCCTTAGGTAGATCTTGGTGCTTTGGAGTGTCTTTACCTTTCTCATTTTTGTCTTGATCTTCTTCACTTGGCTGAAAGGGTTGACCATTCAATGTCAACTTTTCAAGCTTATCAGCATATGTACATGCATCAGAAGTATCCTCTTTTCTGGAGAATTTATTAGTAGATTCTTCAAAAACAACATATACAGATTCTTCTACAACTAAGGTTCTTTTGTTAAAAACTCTGTATGTCTTGCTTAATGTAGAATATCCTAAAAAAATACATTCATCAGACTTGGCATCAAATTTTCCAAGATTGTTTTTGCCATTATTTAAGATAAAATATTGACAGCCAAAAACTCGAAAATACTTTAAAGTTTGTTTTCTTTGATTCCAAAGTTCGTAAGAAGTTTTCTTTAAAATAGGACGGATTAAAACTCGATTCAAAATGTAACATACAGTATTAATAGCTTCAGCCCAAAAATATCTTGGCAAATCGTTTTTACAAAGCATAGTACGTGCCATTTTTTCTAAGTATGATTTTTTCTTTCTACTATCCCATTCTGCTTAGGTATCCTAGGTACAGAAAAATTGTGTTATATACCTTTCTTACTACAAAAGCTTTCGAAATCTTGATTTTCAAATTCAGAACCATGATCACTGCATATGCAAATAACTGAAACACCTTTTTTCATTTGAAACTTTTCGGTAAAACTTTACAAATGCAGAAAATGATTCATCTTTATGAGCAAGAAAGAAAACCCAAGTAAATCTTGAAAAATCATCCTCTATAACAAATTCATATCTCTTGCCTCCTAGACTGGATGTTCTAGTTGATCCAAAGAGATCCATATGAAGTAGTTCTAATGGCCTACTAGTACTAACAAAATCTTTAGGTTTGAAAGAAGTTTTGACTTGTTTTCCAAATTGATATACTTGGCAAACTCTATCTTTTTCAAAACTAAGTTCCGGCAAATCTCTTGCTATATTCTTTTTGCAAAGTTTTGAAAGTAAATACATACTAGCATGTCCTAGTCTCCTATGCCAAAGCCAACTAGTCTCATCTTTTGTAGAATTCATTGCAACTAGGCATTCTCCATTAGGCAAAGATAGATTATCTAAATCTACCAAATAAATATTACTTTCCCTTTTTTAATGAATTGTACTCCATTTTTATCCGGACTAACAATCATGCAATAAAAAGATTTAAAAATAACTTGAAAATCTTTATCACAAAACTGACTAGTACTCAAAAGATTATGCTTCAAACATTCAACTAAAAGTACATTGCTAATATATGTAGGAGTAATGTAAACCTTACCAATACCAATAATTTTTCTTTTATCATTATCCCCGAAGGTTACACTCCCTCCATTCATTGCTTCAAGAGAGGTGAATTGCTTCACATATCCCATCATGTGCCTTGAGCAACCACTATCAAGATACCATAATCTTTTATTTTCTTTGGTTGCAAGACACACTTGCAATACAAATCAAGCTTTATTTTTAGGTATCCAAGCCAACTTGGGTCCTTTAGGATTAGCACTTAAATTAGTTCTTTTTGGAATCCAAACTTTTCTATAAGTATTAATTTTTCTCATATTACATTGAAAAGATTTATGACCTTATTTTTTACATGAGAAACATGTTATGCTGGATGATGCAAGTACAAAAAAGTTTTTGAAATACTTTTGTTGTCTTTGGGGTCTATAACCTAATCCAACTTTGTTAAAAATTTCTCTTTGGCTATTTAAAAGAAGATTTAGTTTTTCTGAACTATAGGTAAACTTTTTAACAAAAGGGTTTACTTTGTCAAGCTCATTTTTGTACTTTTCATTTTCCAATTCTAAATCCTTATTTTTCTTCAAGAGATCACCATTTAAAATAATAGTTTTGGATCTTTTTAAAACATCATTTTCTATTATTAAAGCATTATTTTTCTTTTCTAAAATATCTAGTTTAGTTTTCAAATCACTAACTTCATTTAATAAAGAATTATTTTCATGAGAAAAATTGTTTGCATGCTTTTTCAGTTTTCTGTTTTCAGATAAAATTAGTTTATAATCATGAACTAATTCATCAAAAGCATTCTTCAATTCATCAAAAGTAAAATCTATTTCTGTATCAGAATTTACCTCTTCTTGTTCTTGATGTGCCATTAGACAAAGATTTGCAATTTCAGCTTGTTCTTCTTCTGAACTGGAGTCCTCACTATCACTCCAAGTAGCCATCATTGCCTTTTTCTTTAGCTTCTTCCTTGACTTCTTTAGGAGAGGGCAGTCAAATATATAGTGTCCCGGCTTCTTAAACTCAAAGCATGTAGGTATCTCCTTCTCCTTTTCCTTTTCTTTTTCTTTCTCTTTTTCTTTTACCTTCTCTTTAGTTGATTGGAACTTCTTCTTGTAAAGAAACTTTCTTCTTTTCATGAACCTTCTAAATTTTCTTGCAAGAAGTGCTTCTTTACTTTCATCATCTTCTTCTTCTTCGGATTCATCAATTGAGGATTCTTCTTGTACAGTAGATTTGAATGCAATCCCCTTTTTCTTCTTATCCATATCCATAGGTTTTTGCTTCAAATTCAGCTCATAAGTCATGAGTGATCCTACCAGCTGCTTCAATAGTAACTTGTCAACATCTTTAGCTTCTTGGATGGCAGTCACCTTCGGATCCCATGATGTTGGAAGTGACCTGCGAATTTTGTTGACAAAGTCAGCATTAGACATTATTTTTTCTAAACTTCTCATTCCATTTATAATATTTGTAATTCTAGTCTACGTATCAGTGATAGACTCATTAGGTTCCATTCGGAACATTTCATATGTGTGCACTAACATGTTCACTTTAGTATTTTTCACTTGATCAGTACCCTCTTGGATAACTTCAAGTGTATCCCATATTTTCTTGGTGGATGTACAAGTAGATATCCTATTGAATTCACTAGGATATAATACATAATAAAGGAGATTCATTACTTTTGCATTGATCTCAAATAGTTTAATGTTATTTTCATCCCAATCCTTTTCGAGCTTTAGAATGGAAACACCATTAACCACAATCGAAGGAATATGTGGACCTTTATCAACTACCTTCCACAAGTTATAATCAATAGAATATATGTATATTCTCATTCTAGTTTTTCAATAAGTATAATTTGATCCATTGAAAAATGGAGATCTATTTGAGACTTGTCCCTCAACTATACTAGTACCAATAGGGGTTGTCATAGATCTTTACTCAAGACGGTTAGACCTATAAACTGAGAACATGGCTCTGATACCACTTGTTGCCCAGTAAGCAACCCAAGCGGGGGGGTGAATTGGGTCTCTAAAAATTATTAATGGAATGCAAGAGTGTGTGATCCAATCCAACAATTAAACTAAGTACTATGAATGCAAATGAAGTGCTCTTAAGTAAGTATGCAGCAAAAATATAAAGCAATAAAAGTAAAAGCAAATAGAAGAGACAAGCAATCACAAACACAAGGAAGTATAGTGATTCGGTGCTATCCAATGCACCTATATTTACTCCCCAAGATCCTCTTGGAAATTCACTATAATCTCAACCGATTATAGTCAATTAGTTTTCCGGGCTCACTAATCAAAACCTGACTTATTTTCACAAGGCTCACAAGTTAAAACCTCACTTGGTTTTATGGGCTAACCAAGAACCTAAATAGTTTTAAGGCTCACCACCAACCTCCCTTGGTTTTGTGGGCTAACCAAGAACCTATATGGTTTTCAAAGGATCACCAATAACCTTCCTTGATTTTGTAGGCTAACCAAGAATCTAATTGGTTTTCAAAGGATCACTAATAACCTCCCTTGGTTTTCCAATAGGCTAACCAAGAACCCTTATAACAAATATAGTTTGAAGTAAAGAAACAATGAAAGTTTCTAATAAAAAGCAAGTATCTCTTCGAAGCTCGTTGTTGTGATGTTTTCAACTTGATGAAGCCTCTTTAATTGCTCAAGAATGATTGGACTTGAATGCTCTTGAAGGCTCTTGAATGCTTGAAGGCTTCTTCTTGCTTGGAAGTAGTTGAACTCAATGAATAGGAGTGAATGCTCTCTTTTCTTCTCTTTTGGTTATTTCTTTTTCAACTTCTTATGTTTTGATTTGATTTGAATCATATAAATACCTTTCCAAGGTCTCAAATCTGGTTTCTAGCTATTAGACACGAAAATCTAGCCGTTGAGAGCCAAGAGGGATGAGTTCTGTATTTAAAAAACTAACCGTTACTATTTCCAGAACTCCATGTATCGACACTTCAGGCTGTGAGTTGATACTTCAGGTCAACACTTGCACTCCTTGAGTCGACACCTAGTTCAAATATCTTCAATGTAGCTTTCTGAAAATCTCAGATGTGTCGATCTTCTTCAGGTGAGTCGACACTGAGTCAACACTTGGTATCCATGTATCGACACTTCACCAGATCTTCAACTTCAGCAAGTTCTGTAACCAAAAAATCTCAGGTGATAAGCTGATCCATGTGTCGACACTTTAAGTCGACACTTCAAGTCCATGTATTGACACTTCAGCCATGCTATCTGAAACTTTCTTTGCGTACCGGCTTGAGTCGATACTTCACTATCATGTGTCGACACTTGGTATCATGTGTCGACACTTTGAGTCGACACTTCACTGAGATTCTTCTCAAAATATCTGAACTTGTGCTGAATCAAGTCTGTGTTGAACTCAAGTATCCATTCAAGTAATCTTCAACTATCGAAGTCCTCTTTGAGCAAATCTTTCATCTAAATTTGGACTGTCAAATTGATGAGCACGTTTTTTCCATAAAAACACACTTCAAAGAAGTTATAAGTACTCAACTTATACTTAACCGTTTTGCTTATCATCAAAATCAATAACGGAGTCAACAATTTAAAATCACATATTTTAGTAGTTTTTAACCTATGCATCATGTGGATGTAAAAATGGATGATTTTCATTTACTATTATTAAAAAATAGATAATAAAATATTTAAATTAAGAAACCACCTTCTAGATAAATCATGATCTAGATATATTAAAATATATAGATTGGCAACTTTATTTTTAATACTTAGATCGTAGCAATATATGGTGGTGGACTCATGTCATTTTAATCATCAATTTTGCACCAACTTGATTATAGATTAGAGACTACCTAAACATGTGTTTTTTTATCTCTAAGCATTTTTAATCATGATGATCTTTAATTTGATTGGCCATTGTTGATTTTTAACTCAAGAGGACTTTCTAAAATACTAGTCTTTTTTTCTGATTGCTCACCTCTTGTCAACCATCATCTCCCTCTTCTCTTCCCCTTCTTTCCTTCTTTTTGTCTCTCTTCGCTTTTCTCTTCTCTCGCTCCTTTTTCCTTTTTAATATTTTTTGTGGTTTTCTTTGTTTACTCAACTTGATATTCCAATCAGTGACTTCCTTTCCCCTCCTTTTTTTTCTCTCTTGTTTATTCTACTTACTCTCTTTTTTTCTCCATTCTCTCTTATCTTCTCCCTCTTTTTCCATTCTTTTTAAAGCTTGCTCAGGAAATCCTATATGAATTTCCTCTATGAATCAAGCCTATTGGTCTATTTAGCATGTATGCTTCTAAAGACCATCCTAGTTCTTATTTGTGGGCATATTGGTCTATAGGAAGAACAAAAAGGATCATGGAGGTCTTTTTTTTTTCCTCTCATAACTAGGGGATATTGGGTTGATATGGGCCCTATCTATATAGACTCTTCACTCTATGAATCCAATAGGAATCCAACCCAATTCTATTGGATTTCCCAAACATGCCTATAGTTTTTTCCTTTTTCTGAGGGTCGACATTATGGCGGCAAAGGAGGTAGTTGTAGCGGGATGCTATTAAAAAGGAGGTCAAATCAGATCATTCTGATAAGATATAGCTGGATGTATATTTGATTTGCATCTTTTTCCTTTTATACTTACTTTCTTCATTGGATTTCATTATAACATTTAGCTCTCTTAGCCAAGTAAATTAAATATGATAATACTTAAGGTTTGTTTTTTTGCCAATATGACTTTCCAATTATTGATGGTTTGCCGGCAAGTGTATCAAGTAGACCTGAGTAATGAGCAAGCTTGGACAGGCTCAGGCCGAGCCTTGCCAAGATATTAGTAGCTTTTTTCTCAACCCTGGCCCGGCCCAGCCTAACTATCGAGTTTATCTTTGCTATCTAGGCCCAGTCCTAGTTTTTCAAACCTTCACTTATTTATCGGGTCAAGTCAGGCCAGGCTAATTATTTATCAGGTTGGGTCAGACTAGGCTAATTATTCCCATAACCTAGGCCCATCCAAAAAAATAAGCAGGCCTCTCAGGCCGTGGATCAGGTCGGGCCTTATGTAAATTATTCATGTCTAAGCCCATCCAAATCACAAGTTGAGGCTATCAGGCCGGGCGACTTGCCCAGTCCATACTCAGGTTTAGTACCAAGTAATGAAGGTCTCTTAAGAGAGCCAAGGTATTACTAAGGGGATAGTAGCACTCTACTTTAAAGATTGCAATGATAAATAGTAGTGCTAGTAGATGAGTTGTGGTAATTGGAAGTTATCTGAAGTGGTAGCAATAGGAGATAGCTATGTCATTACATTCAGTAGTTGCAATGACAAAAGAACTAATAGGTTTTTGGTTTTTGGTTGAAGGCAGTGGTTTTGCTAGCAAGTGGTAGTTTATGTTGCCATCCATTATATTGTGATGGGTGTGTTTCAAACAAGCTTGTTGCTACTTTTGTTGTTCATTATGTTTGGCCTATCATGACTTGAGAATATGAATGTAAAAAGCAAGGATGGTCTAACCATCTTGAATTGTTCAGTTTAGGTTGTACCATCCTGAACCAATTAATTGCCTATACAAAATGGCCTTTTGGTTTGGTTTGGGGTGATTTATCTTTCTAGCTTAGTTTGTCACCTCATTGGCATAGTTTACTTCTCACTCTTTCGAAGCTTCCAGTTGACTCTGCACTCTCAATGCTTCCATCTCCTAATTACTCTCTTCTCTTAAATTTCTATCCTCTCTGCTAGTATTTTTGTCATTGCCACCACCACTCTCAAGAACACTTCACAGTTGTGGATTCCATGGCATCTCAAGATTGGGCCTTGTTAACAGTGATGCTCCTCCCTTCTAGAGTTCCTTCATCTCCTCAATAGGGTCCTTCATTAAGCACTCCTTCCTAAAGATCACAAATTTTAAGCCCCTTAATCTCTCAGTTCATGATCGATGATAATGTACACCAAAAAGCGGCCAAGCCATCATAACTAAGATCAAGAAGCTTAGATTTGAGGACCTTTCTAGGTTAGATCTAGCAATTATGGCTTTGGGTTCAAGGGAGGCATCATCTGCAATCCAAACGAGCCAATGTCTCTTTTCTCTTCTCTCTCACCACCCTTCCTCTCCCTTTCCCTGGTTTTGATAAATATTCCTCTTCTACTACTCATTCTTGAAAGTTGTCAATCCGAAGCTGCTCAACATCTCTATCTCTTGATTGATGATAATCAATGCTAAAAAATAGCCAAACCATTAGACCTAAGATTAAGATGCTTGGGTTTGAGGACCTTTCTAAGTTGGATCAAAGGTTCAGGGGCTTGGATTTGAAGGAAGCATCATCCATGGCCTAGGCAAGTAGATCTCTCTCTTCTCTTCTCCCCTCTCCCTGGTACCAGTAAGCATCCCTCGTAGATTACACATTCCTAAAGGTCATAGATCCGAGACTCCTCGGCCTCCCCATCTCTTAATTAATAATGATCTACACTTAAAGAACAAACCAAGTCATCAAAAATGAGATCAAGAAATACAAAAACTTTGGATTTGAGAATCTATCTGGATTAGATTGACAGATCAGGTCCTTGAATTCAAGGGTCTCATTACCCTTTCAAGGGAGATGTTATTCATGGTCCAAGCAAGCTGATCTCTCTCTCCCTCTCTCACCACCCCTCCCCCCACCCCACTCTCTTTTCTTCTTCTTTGGTGTGGACACCAGGGCCAGAAAGAAATGACAAGTCAATCCCATATCCCTGTGGATCATCTGTGACTAAGCCCTAAACCCCAATTTTAGTTGAGTCTTGTACAAGTCTAAGCCTATGAATAAACCCCTAAACCCAATTGAGACCTGTATATATAAACCTAGTCAATTTTTGTTTTGAGTTGTTTTGCCTTGTGATTGAGGGTTAGTTATGTCTTTGATCAAAATTGGTTTAATTTGATCAAGTGGATTTGAAGTTAGTTTCAATTGAGTCCCTTAATTAGTTGGTTTCAATTGAGTCCTGTAATTAGTTAGGATCTTGACCAAGATTACAAGGGGAGATCACTTCAAGACACCACATGTCAGCCCAACTCATGGCACCACAACATCTTGCCACATCATCACAGCCACGTCTCTTGGATGCCCCATGCCATGTCACATGCCACGTCACCATGTCAAGTCACATGCCACGTCATGCCATGTCACCACATACCATGGCATCATCTTGGTCGGCCACTAGGAGATTCACATGGGCGCCAATTCGAGAGACTAGGTGTTTAAGTTGCAAGGAAGTTTCATATCTCAAGAGTGCAAGAATCCAAGAAGCCTTCAACTTCAAGAGTTCCTTCATATGAAAATTCAGGACTCCAACATAAATTTCCAACCAAAAAAATTCATCTTGGCCGCCCATCATTAATCCATCATCAAGAGGTCTTGTCGCCCACCCCATCTACATTCATGTCGCCCAGATGAATGAAGCCCAAGAAATTCAGATGCCAAGTGTCCAAGACACCAGGAGGGAATTCAAGGGTCTTTGATGTCCAAGGGAAGCCAACTCCAAGGAGTTTCTTGCTCTTCCAACAAGAACTCAAGAATTTGTAACTTCGTAAGGGAGAGGGCGTGAGGTCCTAGGGCGCGAGGCCCAACTATCTAACTTCCAGCCATCCAAGAAACCTTAATCCGCCACCATCCTTCTCTTATATTTTTCCTTCCAATCTTCTTCTATCTCCACGCCTTCTAATCTTTTTCTTGTTATTGATTTCAGGTGATCAAGATTCGAAGTAAAGGTGTTCTTGCCTTGGAACCAATCTCGTTGAAGATTGGAGCCCGAAAATGATAATCTTGAAGTTCTGCCGCAAATCCTAGAGTGCTGAAATCGATCGACATCAAGAGCATTGCAAATCTTCGTTGGTAAATAAAACCCCTCCTCAACTCTTTAGCTCTGATTTTTTGAAGGCAAGAACCCTAGTTAGGTGATTTCTCTATCATCAAGTCATGTTTCTTAATTAATTTTGATTGATTTACATTGCGAGTAGCATAACTAGTTGACTAGTAAAGTTCATCTTAAAGCTTTGAGTCTTATTTCAGAAGATTCTAAAAATTAATCTCTGCTAATTAAAGATAATTAATCATGGTATTATTATATTTAGTTTTGCATCTTTCATCCTGCATCATCTTTGGTATCAGAGCCAGGTTAAACTAAGGTTTAATTACTAGTTGCTGAAATTTCTGCATACCTAGTTTTAGGCTGAAATTAAATTGCATAAAACTATCATAAAAAAATACAAAAGAATTATTAATTAATTTTCTATAAATCCTCTACTGATCTGATATCTAATTATAGAAAAATTCAGAGAAAAAAATTATTTTCTGTTAATTTTTATTTTAGATTCGTTGCGCATTAGGGTTTCATGTGCATGTATCATAACTGAAATCAACTTAAGGGCACTCTTACTCTATCAGATCAAGGAAGGATTTCATCACCTTTCCTGGGTCCAAAACAATCACCTTTGTATCTAACCCAAGCCTAATTAAAATCAATTAGAAACTTAAAGCAACTTAGGGACACCAACAAGGTCAGGTTTCAAGTATTGTGTGAAAGCTAGTACACCTAATCCTTTAATTATCTCTTGAATCTGGTGTCTAAGGCTAGAGGTCCAGAGACAAACATCCTAAGTGATCTCATGATTTTTAATTAGGACCCTGTGAAAGCAGGGGGAGCCTCCTACGACCCACCTCTTACCTAGCCAGTGGACAGGGTAATTGTTGAGTTGGTTGTAAATTGAGCTGACCCATTTTACTTGAGATCTAGGTCTAGGAAACCCTAGTTTGATTGTGTGTGCTTACATTGCATGGCCACTAGATTAGGAATACCATATCAGCATACTCAACCCCAACCCAATTCCACTATGAACCCTAATATTGAGGCTTTAATGAGATCTATGACTGAGCAATTTAAGTAACTCAATGCTAGGTTTGACTAGATGGACGAGAGATTAGGTAACCTTGAGGAATCCCATGCGACTCGTTCAGATTCTGAGACTCCTAGACCTACTCCCTCAGGTCCAAGAGCCTAACGTTGGGAAGTCACACCTAACCCTATTCCTAGGCACTAAACCCCTGATGTGAATGACCAGGAAGAAATGATCCTTAGGAACATATGACTTGATGCACCTACCTTTGATGAAAGTTTAGATCCTAAGGTTTATACTGATTGGGAGAGTGACATGGACCAATACTTTGAATGGAATGAGATGTCGGAGGAAAGAAAATTTAAATTTTCTAAGCTTAGGCTAGTCCGACAAGCTGATTGTACTGGAAAAATATGGAACGGCTGAACTAACAAAGAGGAGATTTGCCTATAGTCACTTGGGGAGCTATGAAGATTAGACTTATGGAGAAATACCTATCCTTGTCCTATGAGCAGAAATTGCTAGATCAGTGGTAAAAGTTGACCCAAGGGAACAAATCAGTGGCCGAGTATATAGCAGAATTTGACGAATTTGTTATGAGGTATAGTGTAGTCGAGTCGAAAGCTATCACATTATCTAGGTTTAGAGCAGGCCTACATGAAGATATGCAGAGAGAATTATTCTTGAGAGAGGTTCATGATTTAGAACAAGCCTACCAGATTGCTAGGGATTGTGAAAGATTCTAGAGAAAACCCATTACCCGCCAACCTGATCCTAGTAGGTTTAGTGCCCCTGGAAGTAGACCTAGTATGAGCCAATTTCCAAATAGCTGACCCAATCCTACCTCCCAACCAACTCATAGGGATAACAAAGGTAAGGCATTTGAAGTCCAAAGAGACCAATTGTATAATGTTTTAGATGTCATAAAATAGGCCATTTTGCTGCTCAATGCCCTATACGAACTTTACATATAGGAGAGTGTGAAGAAGAGAACTTAGAAAATATTGAAGAATGTGAGAAAGAAATTTATAAAGCTGAGAAAGATTTGGTAGAATAATATGAAGGTGATGAAGAACCCATAGAGTCATCTGATCTACTAGGAGCAGTTAGGTGTATTCTAGCTTAGACCAAGAAGAATGAGGACTGGCATAGAATGAATATTTTACAGACCTTTATTAAGCTAGGGGACAAAGTTTGCAAGATTATTATAGATAGTGGAAGTTGTGTTAATGCCATATCTACAAATGCTATTAAGAACTTAGGCTTACCTATAGCACCACATCCTAGCCCATATAAGGTATCCTGGATTGATGCGACATCTATTCCCATTAGATTACAATGCCAGATCCCAATCCAAATTCAATCCTACCAAGAGAAAATATGGTGTGATGTGATTCCAATGGAGGTTAGTAGCATTATATTAGGCAGACCCTGGTTGTATGACCACGATGCTACCCTTTTTGGCCAAACCAATTCATGTTCCTTTAACCATCTTGGAAAGAGAATTGTCATCAATTCGATCCCATCTAAGGACAATATCAAAAGAGGGTCTAGTAATTTGAGGGAAAAGGAACCGGGATTGAACCTAATCACTGCTAAAGAATTAGAGCACGAAATTATTGAAGGTTCAACAGTTTGGATTTTGACCACTAAGAAAGTTCATGACCAATCCCAGAAGGAATACCCTAAGAAGATTTTAGAGTTTCTGAAGGAGTTTAAGGATGTGTTCCCCGAAGACCTCCCTGATCACTTACCACCATTAAAGGATATACAACATGCCATAAATTTAGTCCCAGGAGTGACCTTGCCAAATTTACTACACTATAGGATGAACCCTACCAAACATAGGGAATTACAGAGGCAAGTTGAGAATCTTCTTAGAAAAAGATTTATTAGAGAAAGTTTAAGCCCATGTGTCGTTCCAGCTCTTTTGACCCCTAAAAAAATAGTACTTGGAGAGTGTGTGTCGATAGTAGAGCCATCAATAAGATAATAGTGAAATATAGATTTTCTATACCCCGACTTGATGACATGTTAGATATGATGGCCGGTGCTACCATCTTTTCAAAGATTGACCTGAAGAGTGGCTATCATCAGGTTAGGATTAAACCCGGGGATGAATGGAAAATCGCATTTAAAACTAAGGATGGCTTATATGAATGGTTAGTGATGCCTTTTGGCCTATCAAATGTACCAAGTACTTTTATGAGGATCATGACTCAAGTTCTGAAAGTTATTATTGAAAAATTCGTAGTAGTTTATTTTGATGACATCCTCATATATAGTAAAACTAAGAAGGCTCATTTAGACCATCTTCGACAAGTCTGCCAGCCCTTAGAGAGAATAGCCTTTATGCAAACTTGAAGAAGTGTAGTTTCATGACCCCAACGATTGTTTTTCTAGGCTTCGTAGTAACTGCTGAAGGCGTGTCTACTGATCCTGAGAAGATCAAGTCCATAGTCAAGTGGCCCATACCTAAGAACGTACATGATGTTCGTAGTTTTCATGGATTAGCCACTTTTATAGGAGATTTATTCGAGGGTTTACTATAATTGTAGCTCCTATTACTGATTGTCTTAGGAAGGAAACTTTTGAGTAGACCCCAAATGCCAATAGAGCTTTCCTAGAAATCAAGGATAAGATGACCCAAGCTCCAATTTTGAGGCTACCTGACTTTTCAAAAGTTTTTGAAGTAGCTTGTGATGCCTAAGGTGTAAGAATAAGAGGAGTCTTGAGTCAAGAGAATCACCCAATTGCTTTCTTTAGCCAAAAGTTGAATGATGCTAAGTTAAAATATTCAACTTATGATAAGGAGTTATATGCGGTGGTCCAAGCCTTAAGGTACTGGAAACACTATTTGCTATCGTAGGAGTTTGTTCTTTACTCAGACCCTGAAGCACTCTGATTCTTTAACTCATACTCCGATTCTTTAACTCATAAAAGGAATTGAGCCCAAGGCATGGTAAATAGCTAGAGTATATCCAGGCTTAAACTTTTATCTTAAAACACCATGTAGGTACTGAGAATCGAGTCGCTGATGCGCTTAGTAGACGTTTTATGCTCTTGAACTGTGTTAGTACTAAAGTCATAGGGTTTGAAAAGTTAAAGGATGAATATGAGAATTGCACTGACTTTGGTAAAATTTATAAAGTAGTTAAACAAGGACCGTCTAGTTCGTATAGTGAATATACTATTCAAGATGATTATCTTTTTAGGGAAAGTAAGCTATGTATTCCTAATACTTCTCTTAGAGACTTCCTAATTTGGAAAACACATGCTAAAGGTTTAGCAGGACATTTCGGTAGAAATAAGACCATTTTAGCATTAGAGGACCAGTTTTATTGGCCAAATCTTAAGAGGAATGTTGTTCAAATCGTGGCTAGATGTTGAACTTATGCTATTGCCAAATAACAAAAACAAAACATTGGCCTATGTACCCCACTTCCTGTACCGGATTGTCCTTGGCAAGATCTTAGCATAGATTTTGTTCTTGGTTTACCTAAGACCATGAGAAGACATGATTCTATTTTTGTTGTAGTCGATAGGTTCTCAAAGATGACGCATTTTCTACCTTGTTCTCAAACTTATGATGCTTCTAAAATAGCAAAATTTTTTCTGAATGAAATAGTCAGACTACATGGTTTACCTAGAATCATAGTATCTAATAGAGACGTACGATTCAACAGTTATTTCTGGAAAACTCTATGGCACTTGTTATGGACTAAACTTAAATTTTCTACATCTTATCACCCTTAAACAGATGGACAAACTGAAGTAGTGAATCAAAGTTTAGGGAACTTAGATGTTTAGTGGGTGAGAATATTGCGAATTGGGATCTATTACTGTCTAGGGCTGAATTTGCATATAATAGCTCAATTAACAGATCCATCGAAAAAAGCCCATTGAAATTGTCCATCGGTACAAGCCAAGAAAACCTCTAGATCTTATTTCTTTACCCGTGCATGAACGTATTTCTGAGTCTGCAGGGTCATATGCACAGCATATTAGAGAATTGCATAAGGAAATAAGTAAAAAGATCAAAGAAAGCAATGAAACATATAAACATATGGCTGATTCAAGAAAAAAATTCAAAAAATTTGATGAAGGAGACTTTGTCATGATCAGGCTTCGACCCGAACGGTTTCCACCTGGAACCATGAAGAAATTACATGCCCGTAGTGCAGGACTATATAAAATAACTAAGAAAATTGGATCTAATGCCTATGTGCTTGAGTTACCACCTGAGTTAGGTATTAGTTCAACTTTCAACATTTCGGACCTTGTAGAGTATAAGGAACCAACGATGATACCTAGTGAGCCTTTTAGGCCTGATCCCATCCTTGAGAGTGAGCCAACCCATGAGTGTCCACCAGCCAAAATACCAGAACAGAGAGACAGGATTGAGCGGATCTTGGATGACAAGATTATCGCTACTCGGAGTAAAGATTATCAATGATATCTGGTTCGTTGGCAAGGACGACTCTAGGCTGAAGATTCTTGGATCACTATAGAAGATTTGCAAAGGATTAATCCCAACTTGCTAGAACATTATCAAAGCAGAGTTGACCCATACTCGACAGGGTCGAGTTCTTCCCATCCGGGAAGAATTGGTGCGAACACCAGGACCAGAAAGAAACAACAGGTAAATTCCATATCCTTGTGGATCACCTGTGAGTAAGCCCTAAACCCCGATTTTAGTTGAGTCCTATGCAAGTCTAAGCCTGTGAATAAATTTATAAAGCCAATTAAGACCTGTATATATATATAAACCTGATCAATTTTTGTTTTGAGTTATTTTGCCTT
Source organism: Areca catechu (assembly GCA_021397845.1). Taxonomy (NCBI): domain Eukaryota; kingdom Viridiplantae; phylum Streptophyta; class Magnoliopsida; order Arecales; family Arecaceae; genus Areca; species Areca catechu. Next base: position 118,387,045 of record CM038044.1, on the reverse strand, counting down.
GTGATTGAGGGTTAGTTATGTCTTTGATCAAAATTGATTTAATTTGATCAAGTGGATTTGAAGTTAGTTTCAATTGAGTCCCTTAATTAGTTAGTTAGTTTCAATTGAGTCCTGTAATTAGTTAGGATCTTGACCAAGATTACAAGGGGAGATCACTTCAAGACACCACATGTCAGCCCAACTCATGGTGCCACAACATCTTGCCACATCATCACATACCACATCAACATCTTAGATGCCCCACACCATGTCACATGCCACATCACCATGTCAAGTCACATGCCACATCATGCCACGTCACCATATACCATGGCATCATCTTGGTCAGCCACAAGGAGATTCACATGGGTGCCAATTCAAGAGACTAGGTGTTTAAGTTGCAAGGAGGTTTCATATCTGAAGAGTGCAAGAACCCAAGAAGCCTTCAACTTCAAGAGTTCCTTCATATGAAAATTCAGGACTCCAACATAAATTTCCAACCAAAAAAACTCATCTTAGCCACCCATCATTAATCCATCATCAAGAGGTCTTGTCGCCCACCCCATCTACATTCACGTCGCCTAGATGGATGAAGCCCAAGAAATTCAGATGCCAAGAGTCCAAGATGCCAAGAGGGAATTCAAGGGTCTTTGATGTCCAAGGGAAGCTAACTCCAAGAAGTTTCTTGCTCTTCCAACAAGAACTCAAGAATTTGTAACACATACTTCACTTGCTTGTAATCTATAAATACCACCCTCAAACCCTCTTGTACGGTATCTTATTTTTATGAAATAAAGGGAGAGTTTTCTCTTCAATTTCTTTGCCATGAGGGCATCGAACTCTATAAGGAAGAGGGCGTAAGGTCCTAGGGCGCGAGGCCCAACTATCCAACTTCTAGCCATCCAAGAAACCCTAATCTGCCACCATCCTTCTCTTATCTTTTTCCTTCCAATCTTCTTCTTTCTCCACGCCTTCTAATCTTTTTCTTGTGCCTGATTTTAGGTGATCAAGATCCCAAGTAAAGGTGTTCTTGCCTTGGAACCAACCTCGTTGAAGATCAGAGCCCAAAAATAATAATCTTGAAGTTCTGTCATGAATCCTAGAGTGCTAAAATCGATTGACATCAAGAGCGCTGCGAATCTTCGTTCGTAAATAAAACCCCACCTCAACTCTTTAGCTCTGATTCTTTGAAAGTAAGAACTAGTTTAGGTGATTTCTCAATCATCAAGTCCTGTTTCTTAATTAATTTGATTGATTTACATTGCGGGTAGTGTTACTAATTGACTAGTTAAGTTCATCTTAAAGCTTTGAGTCTTATTTCAAAAAATTCTAGAAATTAATCTCTGCTAATTAAAGATAATTAATCATAGGATTATTAAATTTAGTTTTGCATCTTTTATCCCGCATCACTCTTCCTACCCTCGTTCTGGCACACATTGAAGTGAAAGAGCACACATCGTACCGAACCAATTGATGAGCGATATAATCTCTAGTACTGGTGCAATGAATCTTGGTAAAAAATATTCTCTGATATGGTTGTACTGGTGCAACGAATCTTGGTAAAAAAATATTCTCTGATATGGTAGTAGCCGCTTTGTTATTTTTCTATCTTGCTGCACTTTGGCCCATATTTGTTGCTCAATTTTTAGTTGAGTCTATATCCATTGGTTTTTCTCTTGTAAGGTTTTCAGCTTTTCTTTTCTGGTTCTTTTTTAATTGAAAGGTTGCTGCACCTTGGCCCATACTTGCTGCTTAATTTTTAGTTGAGTCTGTCCAATGGTTTTTCTCTTGGAAGATTTTGAGCTTAGTTTTCTGGTTCTTTTTTGAATGAAAGGGTGCCTCTTTTTTCACTAACATTATAGATGCGTATGTAGATAACAGCTGGATGATGGGAACCAACTTAGTGCCATCACTAAATATTGATAAATGATGTGAATTAATAAGATTATAAAACCCTTGTTACAACAGATAATTAGCATGTTCTTAATAAATCTCGCCACTCCTTGGGCTAATGTTGCTTGCATGCGACACCATGGACAGAGAGAAGTCCAACGGAAGACTGAGTGGCTGTGCGAGGACTTCCATGGCTACTTTTAGAACCATGAGACAACGGTGGGAGTACAACGGGCTGCCCTCAACTCGGAGCTTGAAAAACATGATTATTTTATTTTATTTTATTTTTTCTGTGATGGATTGGTTGCACGGTAGGAAGATAACAGACGAGTTAGACATCTGGCCTGTCCAATCCCTGTGATTTGAGTTGGTTAAATTAAATAGAAAGTTAAGGCAGTAGCATTTCCGGACCCCTTCTCTTAAAACCATTAGATCAGCTCCCAATCCTGAATGACATCACCCAAAGGAATGTGGTAGCAGGCACCAGTAACCCGCACATATGCGTGAAGATAGTCTTGTATTTAAGACACCAACCAGCAATTTTTTGCAATATTGATCAAACATTATGCAGCAATCCATAACAGTAAAAATGGCCTGATGCAAAGTCCACTGTTGTTTTCAAAAAGTTGAATTAAGAGTCCACAAAGTTCAGGTTGTCGCTGAGATTTACTTGCAAGTGATTATACTGAAAAAATGGTGTCTAATTAACTAGGGTGTACACTAAGTGGGTCATCCAGCTTAGGTTCTTGCTCAATATCTAGCAGCTCAATGTATTGTACCTGTGTACAAGAGGGTACTTCCCCATGTCTTTATCTTCATCAAATATATAAATACTTCCGTGAAATCAATACAGAATCAATTGACAGCACTAAATCTGAGGCTTTCTAGTGATGCAACATGTATATATTGTACAGCTAATGTGAAGGCCCTCCGTCCATGCTCTTCTTGGCTGTACAGATGGGGATGCACCAGGGAGCTTCGGAGGAGAGTAATGTTGTTTGCTGTGGCTTCACGGAGAAGAGATGAACCTTCTTCTATTTCAATACATTCCTTTGAAGACGGGATTTGTTCGACATATGCTTGCCCCGTATTCTTCATATTCTGCTTTTGTATGGCAAGCCTGCATAAACACAAGCATCCTGATTATATCCAGCAATATTAGGAACAACAGAAGCAGGTAAGTGGGAGGATCAGGAAAAGAAAGTGAAACAAGGATGTGGATTATAAGGAGAAGCATGATGTTCTGCTATGGAAAGCAAAGGCAGAGTGAACTCTTAAAATTCATGATTAACATATTAAACATTTAAACCTTGGAGCTAGCCCAAAAATCAAAGACCACATGTCATGATGTTGATACACCATCTAGCATTCAATGTTGCAGCCCCTAATAAATACTTGGTTTATAAATACCAGTGCTTCTGTCAGATCAGTCTTTGTATGTGTTGCACTTTAAATCAAAAGGTTGTTAGTAATCACAAGACAATATATGTCTGACATGATACCATTTAGGTTTCTACTGAAACTAGCTTGCATTAAATTCACATAGACAAATCGTTCCATACAAACTTGCCAGGGAATCTGAATACCCTCCTTAGGATGGCTGATTATGGTAGTTTTATCCTATTGTGATAAACAATCATATAACCCCACAACCTCAGTTCAAAGTTGATAACAAGCAAGAATTGTAATGGCTGGGTTGACGTAAGTAGTTTGTCAAGGCCTAATCTTTTGATACAAAATTAATGTGTATACTCAACCGTGGAGTAGGAGCAGAAATGGAACAGGCAAGGTTCCTCTCACCAGGCCTTGGGCCCAATAACATAGGATCTGGCTCAGGCCCAGACCTAAAAACTAACACCAGAATCAATATTAGGCTGGTTCAAGCAAGCCTTGGCCAACTCAAAACCCAAACATGACATAAATATTTATTATGTTAGATATATCATACACATGATCAATTAGATATTATGAATTGAATCTTGGCCATTTAATGAATGGATGGCAAAGATCAGTCATAAGCCCTAAATTTCTCATTTTTTGCCCCCATTCCCATTCCCACTAGCCATGGTCACCCTCATGACTCTGACCCCCATGATGAGGAAAACCCAATGATTCACACCTTATCTAGGATATCTATGGCACCACTTGCCCAATATCCTTCAGCCAGCATGCTTACCTTCACAATCTTGCCCTCCACCCAAGTCCTTCACAATTCTTCTTCTTCTTCTTCTTCTTCTTCTTCTTCTTTTTGTGTGTGTGTGTGTGTGTGTGTGTGTTGGGGGGGGAGGGGGGTTATAATATTTTCATGGGATCATGATGTTTATAGATTTGGGGATTCAATGGGCATTGTATGTAACCTCAATGTCTCTATGTTCTAGATATAATCAATGATAGCTCCTTGGGCCTAGCTTCTTCTCTCCAAATCCCAAAAGAAAACACTTTTCCCCCACTTTTTTTTGTAGTATCCAATCTAGAATTTGACTTAGAAGGATGAGGGCTAGCGATTACATGGAAGGGAACCAGTAGAGAAGGACATGGGATGCGATAAAGATGTTATTTCTCCCTTGTCAGGCTCATTTGTGCCTCCGATGCAGCAGCAGCAAGGCCTTCCAAAGATTTTCAGGCTCAACCATGGCAATAGACTAATTAAGTTAAATCAGCTCATACTTGGGTAATTGGTGGGCTGATCCAAACCCAGACCATCGAGAGCTTTAGGCTCAACCCAAACCTGGTGCTCCCTAGCATACAGGGTTATAATATTTCCATGGGATCATGATGTTTATAGATTTGGAGATTCAATAATGGGCATTGTATGTAACCTCAATGTCTCTATGTAACCTCAATGACTCTATGTTCTAGATATAATCAATGATAGACAGCTCCTTGAGCCTAGCTTCTTCTCTCCCTATCCCAAAAGAAAACACTTTTCCCTTTTTTTTTTTTTCCTAGTATCCAATCTAGAATTTGACTTGGAAGGATGAGGCTAGGGATTACATGGAAGGGAACCAGTAGAGAAGGACATGGGATGCGATAAAGATGTTATTTCTCCCTTGTCAGGCTCATTTGTGCCTCTGATGCGGCAGCAAGGCCTTCCAAAGATTTTCAGGCTCAATCCTGGGAATAGACTAATTAATTTAAATCAGCTCCTACTTGGGTAATTGGTGGGCTGATCCAAACCCAGACCATCGAGAGCTTTAGGCTCAACCCTAACCTGGTGCTCCCTAGCATACAGAGTTTGGTCCTGGCAGAACAAAATACAGCAATACAACTTAAAAGTGATAGTATAAACCTAGATGCATATCTAACTCTTATTAAAATCATTAAAAATATGAATGTAAAGATTCACTGTATGCACTTATGCATTCACATGTCTAGATATTTTGTTACATTTGCCTTTTGTTGATAGCATCATTTTCCCTCCATCACATGTCCAGCGAAATTTCAAAGTTGCTTCTAGGTTGCACGTGCTAAAGTTTCGAAGTTGCTTGTAGGTTCCACTTGATATAGTGAGTCTCCCTATCCGCCGGTTATCCTTCAAAGTTTCATGGCAGGTCCTTTTCTTACCCAAGGCACCATTTCGTTGGAGGCTGATCACTAGTCATGAAAATATGCTCAACCAATCCAATAGAACCTCCTCCTCATCCTCGAGCTCTTCATCATGACGATGACAACAACGATGATGACAACAACGACAGTGATGATGATGATGATGAGTACATAGCTCAATGAGAAATTATGCCCGAATTACACACATGGCTCAAGCCATCGGTCTCTAGTTGACCATCCATACTTGGCTGAAGATAGGCTAGCCTTCGAAACATCTTGGGTCATCATAGTCCATTGGCATTCCTACTAGTAGGTGGTTTATGTTTCATGCAATACGAAAGAATGGATAAAAACAATTGCTTGACACAAAACATGGTCAGATGTACTAAAAGCAAAACAAAACATTTGTATATACTTTCAATTAAAGGTTTAATATTAGTTAATATCTCATCCCCATAGAGTGAAAATTAAAATGTGATGAGATTCTCCTTTTAATAGTTTTCGTAGGAGACAAATGAACAGATGATTATTCAAAATAAATGTGATAAGATTCTCCTTAGATAGCTACCATACATGTCTTTCATTCTAATTCAAATATTAATCAGTTATCCACATGGGGAAGCAATTCAAGGAATTATTCTTTCATCAAAGTTCTATAAACTTTATTACTAGTACCCATAATTAAGCACATCTATAGATTTTTATAACATGAGGCATCAGCAATTATATTGTTTTAACCTAGAAATTAGGCGAACATAAACATGGGTGGAATTTCTCTACCCTTTAATATCACGATAACATCAAAATGCCACCAACACCAATCAATAACCATGACATCTTTATACCTAAAGTTTATAAAAGTTGATGAATCTTCTCCTTTTCTTTTACTTTCTTTTGCCAGCCTCTTCTATTTTTTGTCCCGTCTTCCTTGTCATCAATCTTCCCTCATGCCAAGGACGGTTTAATATTGTACCAAACTATACTGTGCCATGTTGGTAAATATCTAGCCATGCACCAAGGCTAATAACAATATAATAATATTCAGTTGATGTTGATATTTGCCAGAAGGGGACATACCTTGTATCATGCCTGTATTGTTTTGACATGGTACACATCATACAACAAGGACTAGCAGGTCTGATACTTCAATCCATGATACCACATCAGTTACCATCTCGAGTTCTCTGAGAGTACTAATGCCCCCTTACTCCATCCAAGACACTGCAGAAATTGCTATCAAGACCTGGTATAACAATCGGCTCCTACACTCTTTTGTGATGAATAGGCTCCATTAGTGTCCTCCAACTCTAGGTCAATGATTTCTTGGTCTTTCCAATCTTGATTTGGATTCTTCATTGCAAAATTGGGCTCTCCAAAGTGAGTAGGATAAGTAGTACTTGTTGTTTGGTCAACAACCGATGGTGATCATATTTGGGCCAAGGCTTCAAATAGATCTGGATAAAGGGCTGGGACTGTTAAGCGAGAGGTTCTACATGAATCTCCTACATTTCCTTGATACATTTGGGATGGAGAGTTTTTGAGAAGTCTCTAAGTAATGGCTAGGGATGATGCTGCACTTGAAAGACAAGTCAATGGGAAATGAGGAGAGGAGAACAAACATGCCTATAAAAATCAAAGTGTGAAGTTCAAAAATATTGTATGTTGTAGACCTCATCATTAAGGAGTGGGAAACTATCACTAAGCAATCTTCATCTTTTAGTGATAATATATGGGTGCAAAGAGGAGACAGATGACAAAGCAAAATGAAAGAGGAAAGGAAGGAGTAGAGCAACTTTCTCTTAACTTCATTATAAGTAGAGCTCTTAGTCACTTCCTTACTGTTGAATGGAATAGTAGCATATCTTGATGGCACAATGATGTCAGGGGTTGGGAAATGATTAAAAAATTTAAAAAAAACAAAATTCTATTAGTAGTCATTTGAGTTTTGTGGGCATGTGTCCAGTCCCACATTGGTTGTGCACCGTGAAAATCGTAGGTATTTGGACAAGGAACCAAAGTAATACCTTCTGACTAGTCTTTTTGGATAAGATACTAAGTTGCTACAAATGATATTAGAGTAGACCCAACTTGTGACCTATTTATGACTAGGAGACATTATATCGTCAGCTCTTTTTGGAGCTAACCAAGGATCAATCATAGTTCTTATGATTGGATTTGCCTAGACCCTTAGCCTAACAAGGATGCTAGGGCCTAGGACATAAATGAGAGAATGTGTAAGGACCTAGGTGAGCATGTATTTAATTCCATATTGGTTATACACTGGGATGGTCTTAGGTACTTATAAAGGGCCAACGAACCCAAATATACTTTCCAACTTGGGTGAGGTCCTAGGTTGTTACACTATTGAAATAAGGAAATTCACTAGAACTTCTTAAAAGCATTCAACTTCAAGATATGTTCATTTCAACCAGGTGACAGTACCACCTCATGGTCACTTAGATCAGGATCAAGGGAATGGAGAATTAGGACAATCACTTGGATTACAGTTGCACCATGATGGAACTGTTGACCCATGAACTCGCCATGGAAAAATGTCAGTCCAGTTTGACGATTTTAAAACACTGATTCAAATTTTTTGATGCTTAAATTTTATTTCTTCAGGAAATACTTTAGGACTATGAACATCATTGTTCAATGTTCGTGCAGCAACATATCTGCAACATAAAGCTTGTAATCTTTTTTTTTTTTTTTTTTTGCTAGGTTATACTGGTAATCAAATGACATAGTTAGCCTTTATTTTGCCCCCACAAGGACATACAATTCAATATATTATAATAATATGGAGAGAGAATGTGTGTGTGTAAGAGAGAGAGAGAGATAGAGAGAGAGAGAGAGAGAGAGACCTCATAAAATTCAGGTGTAGATGCAAGTACTGAACCTCCAAACCAAACGGCAAATCTCTGGATAGGATGGCTGACTACATTAACTTCAATGGGCTGAGACTGGAACAAAAAACATTAAAATAATCAGCCCACCACACATACACCACACACCACACATACACCACACACCACACACACACACACACACACACACAGAGTTTGCCTACTTTAACATCTCCACCAAATCGGGCATCAGATGCAACAATTCGTGTATCTACTATCCTTTTTACATCTCGCTGCAATCTTCTATGGAAGTCCTTGAACATGGTTGATCCTCCAGATAACACTATATTCTGGATAGTGATTATAAAGCCAGTTACGAAGAACATGAATGCTTAGAAACAAGACTATGGATGGTATGACAGCACTGTTATCTCATATACCTTATACAAGGCCCTTCTTGTGTCAATTGGCGATGACTGAATGCACTTATCAATTACAGCAGGTAAAGGAGTGGTAAAATCACTACTGGATATCTCAGGATGGAAGAAAATCTGCATATAAAATAGAACATTAAAATATTGTGTTGGAAATCATCAGCAAGAATTATAATTTGTGAAATATTTTATAAATGTAAAACCTAGTAACGTTCAGCAAGTAAGATCAAGAAATAGAAAATAAAAATCAATGTTCTCAGCTTAATGGCCTTGTAAGCTTACACCCATGACTGTTGCTCTTTTGCAATTGCAAGTGCAGGTGAGCAATATGACTAATTGATAATTTGATACATTTTTGATAGAGAATTATTAAACATACTTGAGAAAAAATTCTGAGAATGATTGCAGCGTAGTGGGGATATTCTTAATCAAGATTACAACCTACCTTGAAGGGTCTTCTCTTGGACAATGTAAATAACTTAAATCTCTTCCTTTATGTATTGATATAAAGAACAACCAAAGGTTGTCATATGGGTTTTGGTAAAATTTTAAATCTTCAATGTCAGAGATATGCCTAGCATATTGGGCAGAACACATTCATTTATAATCACATTGTTTTGGTTTTAGGTCACAACTTTGGCAAATTTAGTTTTTTGTAACCTCCAGACTAGGAAAAATTTCTGAAACCATATAAAATCAAGAAAATTAAAAGAAAACATATGAATACAAGTATATGATTTGATGATGTTTTGTAGGTTCTAATTGCATGAACTGTAATACAAGGCTTCAGAAATACCAAGTATTAAAAGTATATGACAAGATATTACAATTATAAATAGCCATAAAAGGGTTTTTATGTATACACTTAAAAATATGTAAAATTACATGGATGCCTTTTCAAAATCATTATTTACTTGTGTATCCTTAGAAAGGTTTTCATTTTGCATGTCCATACCCACCATCACAATCCATAGGGCAATACTAGTTTAGTTGGGTTTTAATTGAGTTCAAAATTAACAGAAAACTCATATGACCATTGTACCCTTGATATGGGATTTCAGTTTGACCTTTTTCCATTACCTCTTTCCACAACTCCACAAACTCAATATCCATGACCTTCCTTAGACCCTCCATCCGGATCATTGGCCTTGGAGTTGCCAAAGCTAGGAAAGGAATGGAAATACTGGGGAAGGAAGAATAAAAGAAGGGGGACTTGGGCTGCGATTAGGACTCTGGATCTGGCCTGGGTACAATAAGGAGAAGACAAGGATGGCAAAGGAGGTGGTGGTGGGAGGCACCCCATAGGCGGAGCAGAAGGGGTGCAAAGGATTAGGAGAGGAAAGAAGAAAAAAAAGGGGGACTTGGGTGGGGATTGCAACTGGATTTGGCCTTGATAAGATAAGGAGAAGGGAATGGCAAAGGTGGTCAAGACGGGATGGGCCACCATAAGTAAAGAGGGGGTGTACAAAGAAGGAACGGAAGGTGTTAGATGTATATCCTAAAAGCCAAGTTGACATGACATGTTATAACTTTTCTAAGACATAATTTTAGACTTAATTTATTAAAATCAATAAAATTGGACTTTATTTTTTCATTCATATCTAATATGTCTATGAATCGTCCATGGAGTTAATGGACAATGATACATATTCTCGTGAATTGAGAATTTAAGAATATGCCGTTATAGATTAACTCCTAAAAGCTCCCGATAATTGGATCATCATGAGAATGGTGATCGATCCATCAAGATTGGTACATGAATCGCCTTTCTTTTGATAGATGAGTTTTAAGTCTACAGTGTAGATATACTGAAATGAGAATGCCAATGGTTGTTAGAGAATAACGGCACTGAGCATGACCAAGTTCGAAAAGTCACATAGATGTCTACTCGTCGTGACTTCTCAAATGCTGTAGTTGTTGAGTAATTCCTTGGCCTACGGTATCTCGGCTACTCACAACGAGGTTGCTATAGTTTGACAACACATAAACATGGTCCTTAGCCATTCGGAACCTTATAGTGTTCGTTGCCTGCAGTAACTTTACTGTAGAAATAGGGTGTTCACTTATATAAAATCTATCGGCCTTAGTAGTTAAGGTATAATCCTATGTGACCTTATTAGCTAAATCATTGAATCTATGGCCACAGTATTATGATATTGAAAAAGAGTTTTTATAGAAATCACAATTGGACTCGAGCTAATTAAGTTTGACATATAATAGATGCTTAGAATTTGACGAGTTTCCATGACCTGCATCCTATCAGGATTTTTGATAGAAAATTTGATCATACAGTAAAACCACCTAAGGGTTCCTTTCTATTCTACTGGATTGTCACTACATACTGCTAGATATCACTAATGGATTGTGAGAGCTTACTAGGATCATTTTCGGATTATGATCCAAATTAGGATTGAACTAAAATTATTTCAATCCATCAAAAGAGTTTCGATGATACTATGATAAAGATTGTAGTATATCTCACTACTACATAAAATAGAACCTAAGAGATCACACACAATAGGAATCAACCTAACCATGAGCACGAATCTATGTAAGAGTTACATATTTAGTACCTACCAATTTTGGCACCTACTAATTTCAGCACTTACTAATTTTAGTTTGATGGATCTATTTGCAAATGTTGCAATAATTTTTGACTTCATTGTTTGGCTTAATTAAATCAGATTTAATTATTATTAATTTTATTTAAAGTTCATTGGATTAATAATTTAAGTTTGACTTGAATTTTTGACATAATCAAATCGGGTCAATAGCCTCTTTTTTTATTTTGATTGAATCCAAGTATAAAAAGGGTTTCAAACTCAGTCAAAAATTAGTCAAAATTGACCAATAATTAAGAGACCCAATTGACTGGATCTCTCTCTTATCTCATGCAAAAACCAAGAGGGTGTGAAAAATGCGCGCCTCCTCTTGACGCGCAAGGTGAGAAGAGGGAGCCACCAAGTTAGCACCCTCTTTCTCATATAGGACTCTCTCCTGCTAGATAAAATTAGACTCTTATCTAGATTTGAAGTTTGAACAAATTATATAAGAAACCAATTTTAACTAAATTTTTAAGAGGCATTTTTAAGAGAATTTTTCATGGTCTTTAAGATGCGCAAAAACTAAGCTATGTAGAATTAATTCTGACACAGATCCCTTCCAAAATTCGTCCCAATTTTTTTCCTCCATAAAAATAGAGTATAATACCTTTATAGAAAGCTAAGAGAAGAATTTCCATGAAAAATATCAAAAAAATATTCTTTTATTTTTTTGGTATTTAATTTCCTGAGAAAAAAAGGAAGAAGGCTGCTAAATTCTGATTTAGACTAGAAGGTCCATCTCTGTACTTATAAAAAAGACTTACAAGGATTTAGCAGTCCGGAAAACTTGGTGATTCGATGAGGAAGGCTCGGTATGGATACCAACAAAGGTCGGGCATACACAACTCCAACAAATCCTGACAGATTCGATTGACCCAATAGATCTAGTACTAGAAGAGAGAGTTAAGCGATCTAGGTAAGTGAATTCTTCATCTTATAATTTTATAAGATTTTAGATATGATATTATTATTATTCCAGCATATTAGAAGGTTAGATGGTTTATGATTTAATTTTAAACCAGCATGCTTGTGAAAACTGTTTTGCATGATCTCTGCTTCCATTGCATCTAGGATTTAAAACCTAATTCTGCAAGCTAGTCATCTATGAGTGAATCTTAACAATGGTATCAGAGCCACGTTTTGATATATTTGGAATAAAATTAGATCTGAATCTCTTTCAAATCTGAAGGATTTAAATGAATTTGGATTAATTTATGATGATTGAAAAGATTTTAATATCGCAAGTTTTATTATTTCTAAACAATTATTTTCAAAATTAGTATCGATATGATTAGATCTAATTTTTTTGATATATGGATGATGTATCATGTTTGTATTTTAGATCTAAAAATGATTAAATTTATTTTATAATTAATTAATCAACATTGATCTACCAAGTACTCAAATTGGGTGCAACCACCATGGTTGTCCAGTCATAGGAGCCAAGTAGAGTTTAAAGGCCCTCTCTTTCAATTCAATGGATCTTCTATGGCATGTAGGGGTGCTGCTTGTGACTTGACCCATGAAGAAGAACATGGGTTCATGTTTTCGATCTAAAATAAATTACATAAGATGTAACTTAAATAGTTTGATTAAAACAAATTGTATGAGATGCAGTAGTTAGGATTTAGATCTAAACCAATAATTCATGATCATAAACCATTAATTCTATGAAAATTAAACCTAATCTAAAATCGATTAAGGTTCTAATTTTATTTCATGGATGTCGATGAATAAATTAGGTCTAGTGATTAGACTACACATTAAGATATTGATTAGATCATGTTAGAACCCTATTTCAGTGTTTGAGCAGTTGACTGAATCCAATTAATGATTGATTAGGGTTAGGTCAAAAGAACTCAAAATTGATCTTAGATGTAGTTTAGTCACATCGATTCATACTTAATGTGAATCGATCAATTAAGGCATAATTTAGCTCAGTGACGAGCTCGAGTCATTAAGTTGACCTAATCAATTCTTATTGATCAATTTGTGTTTAAGGCAAGTTCAAATCATGGTCATTAATTGGGGCTAACTCTTACCTGGCCAACTCGATTAGTGTCTAAGGAAAGAGATTTTTAAATGGAGGAACCCTTCCATGGATCTAACTTATCTGGCCAACTTGATCAATTAAGATTTTGATTAGGTTGCTTTTGATTCGAGTTAATCCATGCCAACTAGTTTTATCAGACATGAGATTGTACTAACCTGACTGACTAATTTAAAAGAGACCTAAATCCAAACCTCCTCATTAATATTAAGTTTTAAGTCTTCCACCATTATAGGTATGCCGGTGTCCTACTGGTGTTGATTGTTCTCGATCGGTTATAGTGATTTAGTTGCACCGGGAAGATGCAACTACCCTATTAGCATAAAATGTTGCTAGGTATAGATGGGGTTGGACCCAATAACCAGGCGCACTGAGAGACCCGATGGTTTTGCCTAAGCAAAAATAGTGGGTCAAACTTAACAAAGGATTGGACCAATAACCAAGTACGGCGAGGTTTCACGACTTAGAGACCAAGTCGCTGCAACATGCATGAGTTGCATTGGACAAGAGTTATCCACCCATCGATATAATGAGTTGCCAATAACCGGACATTGTGAGGTACCGCATATCGATGGGACCGCAGTACCTACTAGAAATCTTGGTCACGTAGGGGTTTTCACATTTCAATGGGAGTGAAAAATCCATGAAATTAGTGGAAGTCTAAATTATTTCTTAAAGTCCTTAAAATAATTTTTATTATTAAGTACAAAAGCCTAACCCAATCTTCTACTCTTTCACAGATAAACTAATGTCAGCTTCCAATCCATTAGCCTATATTAGGGATGGCAATAAAACCCAAATCCATGGGTACCCGACCCGACCCGATTGGGCCGGGTAGTCAACGCTTTGACTGGGTTTGGGCCAGGTTCGGGTAAAATCCGAATGCTTAACTTTGGATTTGGACCGGGACTAGGTAGATATATACCCGACCCGAACCCGACCCGAATTATTTTAATATTTAAATATATATATATATTATATATTTTATTAATTATAATTATTAGTTATTAAATTTTAAAATACTTGAACCCTTTATCCTAATCATTATATACATATATATATTGAAATTTTTTTTCATCCTATTCTATTCAGGATGAATTCAAAACAAGATCATAATTAATTATTTGCCAACTTCATAATATAAATTTTGATTGAATATGAAATTAACTGCTATTGAACTAAAAATGTAATTAAATTTTATTTGTTTAATGTATATATAATTTATAAAATTGTAGATGATTTTAAAGTTGATAAAAATGAAAAAATATTTAATATGACTCAGTTGGGTTCGGTCCGGGTAAACCAGATTACCCAATACCCAATTGAGATGGGTTTGGGTAAAAAAAACCCAGTCCCGATAGTGTTTGGGCCGGGTTTGGGTAGTGTATTGAATATTTGGGTTTGGGTTTGGGTAGTTATGCACCCAGCCCGAACCCGACCCATTGCCATCCCTAGCCTGTATACTTGAAACAAACTGACTTATTGGCCTTAACTATAAGGATTGATTCAAGAACCTCAAAATAGTCTTGAGTTCTGAAAAGTTGGACTCTGTGCTCGAGCAGGACCCCTAATCTTACCTGACCATCCTAGTACTCTCCAGACAGTAGCACACAAAAAATGGATGAAAGATGATAATAAGGTAAAGTACCACATGTTGGCCTCAATGTCAAATGAGTTGCAAAGTTAGCATGAAAATATGCCAATTGCAAAGACTATAATTACTTACCTACAAGAGCTGTATGATGAGCAGAGTTGTACCATATCCTTTGAGGTCTCAAAAAGACTCTTTAATATCAAAATACGCGAAAGGCAATCAGCCCATGATCATTGTTTGATAATGATCAAACACATTAAATAGCTTGAAAAGCTAGGCATATCGATTCATAGGAAACTACAAGTTGATTTGATCCTTTGGTCCTTGACTAACTTATTTGCTTAGTTCGTAATAAACTATAATATGAACAAATTGAGTTACATTTTGCCTAAATTATTGAGCATGCTGGTATGTAATGAAGGGACCTTGAAGAGTTCAAGGGGCTCTATTCTTGCTATGGAACATGTATCTTTATCCAAGAAAAAGTTTGCTTGGAAGAAAAAGAAGCAGAAGGACATTAAGCTTAAGGACGATCAAAAGAAGCTTCTCATGCGCAAAGGAAAATGTTTCTACTACAACACCAATAAGCACCGGAAGAGAAAATGTTCGTTGTACCTGGGGAGCCTGAAGAAATAAAAAATGGACACCTTCAAAAGGTAAGTCTATGCTCATTATTGAATCAAACCTTATGGTACCTTCTACTTCTAGTTGGGTATTAGACTCAAGTGCTCATATCTATACTTCAATAAAGGGTCTGGTAAGAAGTAGAGTGCCGAGGAAAGGAAAATTGATCCTACGTATTGGAAATGATGCAAAAGTTGCTGCAATTGCCGTGGAAGCATACCCTCTGTCGTTACCTTTAGAGTTTAGTTTAGTTCTGAAAGACTATTATCATGTACTGTAGCTAGCAGAAACTTGATTTCTATCCCTGTACTAGCATGGGAAGGTTATGAATTTATATTCAATAAAGACTTTTGTTCGATTTATTTCAGAAATAAATTAATTACAAAAGCTCTCTTGATTGACAGTCTGTACCATTTATATACTAATGTATCCGTAAATATTAACGCGCAAATAGTGAATGCCATAGGATATAAACAACCTAGAGATGACCTAAACCTAAAATATATGTGGCACCTTAGGCTTGATCACATTGAAAATGAGAGGATTAACAACTAGAAAAGGATAGTATCCTAGACCTAATTAATTTTGGATCATACCTAGTTTGTGAATCATGCCTTTAAGAAAAAATGACCACATTATCTTTTGCAGGTCAAGGGGAGAGGGCCACTGAGTTACTTGCCCTGGTACACACTGATATGTATGGACCATTTGATATACCTGCTAGGGATGGTTTTCAATACTTCATTACCTTTACCGATGATTACTCACGATATGGATATGTATTTTTTATAAGATACAAGTATGAAACATTTGATAAATTCAAGAAGTTCAAACATAAAGTAAAAAAGTAAACAGAAAAACTCCTTAAGATTCTCTGGTCGGATCGGAGAGGTAAATACCTTAATGAAAATTTTCTGGATTATCTCAAGGACAATGACATAGTCTCACAATGGATCCCTCTTGGTACACCTCAACTCAACGAGATATCTGAAAGGAAGAATAGGATCCTATTGGATATAGTCCGATCCATGATAAGCTTCATTGACCTACCTTTATTTCTTTGAAGCCATTCCCTGCAAACTTCGATTTACATTCTTAATAGGATTCCTCTAAGTCTGTTCCTACCACTTCATATGAAATATGGTTTGGTAAGAAACCAAGTCTTAGCCATTTCAAGATTTGAAAATGTCCTGCCTATATTAAGAGACTAATGGCAGACAAATTAGAGTCCATATCAATGAAAGCTCGCTTCATAGGGTATCCTAAGGAATCTATATGATGCTACTTTTACTTTCCAAAGGATAATGATATAATTGAGTCGACATGCCATGTTCCTCAAAAAATAGTTTATTCAGGATGGTGGTAGTGCAAGGTTAATTGAGCTCGATGAGAAAGTCTATGAAGGGCAACTAGCTAGAGATTAGGTTGAACCCGATGAACTAGTGGATGTAGTTGCTCCACCACCTCGTAGGTCTAGTAGGATCTCCCTTCCTTTTGAAAGATACTTAAGTATGCTTACAGAGGACGTAGAAAAAATATTTCTTATAGGAGACAAAAATCAAATAATTGATCCTAAGACCTATGATGATGGATATTAGACATCGATTCCAAGAAATGATTGAGTGCTATGAAATCAGAAGTTGACTCAATGCACTCAAACCAGGACTTGTTCTTAGTGAATCCACCTGAAGAGAGAGTATCCATTGGATATAAATGGATCTACAAAAGGAAGATAGGTGCCGATGGTAAGGCTAGGCTGGTGGTGAAAAAATATAGTCAGCGCGAAGGAATTGACTATCAAGATACTTTTTCACCGATAGCCATGCCGAAATCCATCCGTACACTACTTGCCATTGCAGCATTTCACGATTATGAAATATGATAAATGAATATAAAAACTGCATTCTTTAATAAATTTCTTGATGAAGATATCTATATGGAGCAGCCTTTTAGATTTCACTTCCAGTGATGGAGATCACAAGGTCTGCAAGCTGCATCGATCCATTTATGGATTAAAACAAGCTTCTTGGAGTTGAATACTCATTTCAATGATGTAATTAAATCATTTGATTTCATCAAGAATGAGAAGCAGGTCAATAAGAGGTATTGTACGTGGATGACATCCTCCTTAATTAGAAATGATATTTCCATGTTAACTTCGGTTAAAAGTTGGTTATCTAAGGAATTCTCTATGAAAGACCTAGGTGAAGCATCTATATTCTACAAACTAAGATCTATAGAGATAGATAGGAGACTTGGCCTTTCACGGAAATTATACATAAAGAATGTTGAAAAGATTCAGCATAAAGAGCTCTAAGAGAAGATTATTATCCCTTAGGCATAGCATATATCTCTCCAAGAAAATATCCTAGCACACCTGAGAAGATACAGGGCATCAGCAAGATCCCGTATGCTTCGCTGATTGAAAACCTCATGTATGCCATGTCATGTACTCGACCTGATATTGTCCTAGTAGTGAGTATCATGAGCAGATATTAATCAAATCCAGACGAAAAGCACTAGATTGATGTAAAGCATATTCTTAAGTACTTAAAAAGAACTAAGGATTTATTCATGATCTTTGAAAAATGTCCTGATTTATGAGTAAAGGAATACACTGATGCAGACTTTATATCTAATCCTAATGATAGAAGGTCTATATCAGGATGTGTATTTCTATGCAATGATGGTTCTACTCAAAGAACACAGTATCGTCCCGTACCGCCCGGTATGGAGCGTACCGTACCGTACCGGTAGCTAGCCGGTACGGTTCACCTCAATAAAATGATCCGGCCTCCGGACCATTAAAAAAATAAAAAATAATAATTTCCGTACTAATACGGTACGGTACCATACCGTACCACACGGTATCGTCCGATTCAACCTCGTTCAGCCCATTTCTTGCTTTGGGGGGAGAGATGATTTTTATTTTTAAAAAAAGACCCGGTACACATGCCGGTACGGTACGGTCCGTACCGTATCCTTTTCCTGCCAAAACGGGTCCCGGGATACCGGGAACCCTAGTTCTAACTGAAAAAGTTCCAAACAACCCATCATTGCTAATTCTACTATGGAGGCTAAGTATATCGCCGCCTCTGAAGCTATAAAGAAAGCCTTCTAGTAAAAGAAATTCATTGCGAAGCTCGAAGTGATACCATCAGATGCCATCCCCTTATATTGTGACAACAATGGCCCCATAGCCCTTGCTAAGGAGCCCAGATTTCACTAGAAGTCCAAGCACATCGAGTGATGGTTTCATATCATACATGACTATCTTGAAAAAAAGTATATCAAGGTACGAAAAGTAGACTTCATGGATAACGTGGCAGACCTACTGACGAAGCAATTGAGCTAACAGAAGATTGAAATCCACCTTGAGATGATGGGACTTAGATATATGACCAATTGACTTTAGTGCAAGTAGGAGATTGTTAGATGTATGTCCTAAAAGTCAAATTGGCATGGCACATTATAACTTTTATAGCACATAATTTGGTACGAAATCAATAAAAATAGGCTCTATTCTTTTCATTCATATCTAATGTGTTTATGAGTCGTCCATGAAGTTAGTAGACAATGACACATTCTCATGAGTTAAGAATTTAAGACATGTCATTATAGATTAACTCCTAAAAGCTCCCGATCATTGGATCATCACGAGGACGGTGATTGATCCATCAAGATTAGTGCACGAATCACCTACCTTCCGGTAGATGAGTCTTGAGTCTACAGTATAAAGATACTAAAACGAGAGTACAAGTAATTGTTAGAGAACAACGGTACTAAACATGACCAAATTCGAGAAATCACATGGATATCTACTCACTCATCAATGACTTCTCAAATACTGTAGTTGTATGTATAATTCCTTAACCTGTGGTATCTCGGCTATTTATAGCAAAGTTGCTGTGGTTTGACAGTATATAAACATAGTGCCTAGCCATTCAGAACCTTGTGGTGTTCGTTGACTACAGTAGCTTCACTATAGGAGTAGGATATTCACTTATATGGAATCTATCGACTTTAGTAGTTAAGGTATTATTCTGTAACCTAATTGGCTAAACCTTTCAATCTGTGGCCACAGTAGTATGATATTGAAAGAGTTTTCATGAAAATCATAATTGGACCCGAGCTAATTAAGTTTGACATATAACAGATGCATAGGGTTTGACAAGTTTTCATGACCTGCATCCTATCAAGATTTTTAATAGAAAAATTTGATCATACAGTAACTACACCTAAGGGTTCATTTTTATTCTACAGGATTGCCACTAAATACTGTTAGGTATCACTGATAGATTGTGAAAGCTTATTAGAATCATTTTCGGATCAACGATCCAAGTTAGAGTTGAACTAAAATTATTTCAATCGAAAAAATTTCGATAATACTATGATAGAGATTGTAGTATATCTCACTACTAGATAGAATAGAACCTGAGAGGTCGCACATAATAGAAGTCGACCTAACCAGGAACACGAATCTATGTAAGAGTTGCATATTCAATACCTGCTAATTTTGGTACTTGCTGAGCTTGGCACCTGCTAATTTCAGCACTTGCTAATTTTAACTTGATAGACCTATTTATAAATGTTGCAATATTTTTTAACTTCATTATTTGACTTAATTAAATCAGATTTAATTATTACAAACTTTATCTAAAGTTAATTGGATTGGTAATTCAAGTTTGACTTAAATTTTTTATTTAGTCAAATGCCTCTTTTTTATTTTGGTTGAATTTAAGTATAAAAAGGATTTCAAACTCAATCAAAAATTAACCAGCAGTGGATCTCTCTTATCTCACGTAGAAACCAAGAGGGCATGGAAAATGCGCACCTCTTGGCGTGCCCGGTGAGAAGAGGGAGGCACCAAGTGGGTGTTCCCTCATCAGGGACTCTCTCTCCTACTAAATAAAATTGGTTTTTATCTACATTTGAAGTTTGATCAAATTAGATAAGAAACCAAATTTATCTAGATTTTTAAGAGATGTTTTAAAGGGTTTTTAGTGATTTCTAAGATGCATAAAATTAATTCTGACATAGATCCCTTCCGAAAATTCATTCCAATTTTTCTCCTCCACGAGAAATAAAATATAATACCTCTATAGAAAGCTAAGAGGCAAGAGTTTCCACAAAAAATATTAAAAAAAATACTCTTTTATTTTTTTATATTTAATTCCTTGAGAGAAAAGAAGAGAAGGCTACTAAGTTCTGGTATGGACTAGAAGAACGTCCATCTCTGTGCTTGAAGACTTGCAATGATCTAGCAGTCTGAGGGTCTTGGTGATTCAATGAGGAAGACTCCGAATGGATACCAGCAGAGGCCGGGCATGTACGCGGCTCTGACAAATACCGATACATCTGATTTATCTGACAGATCCGGTACTAGAAGAGAAAGTTAAGTGATCTAGGTAAGTGGATCATTCATCTTATAATTTTATAAAATTTCATATCTGATATTATTATTATTCCAGCATATTAGATGGTTAAATAGATGATTTATGATTTAATTTTAAATCAGCATACTTGTAAAAATTATTTTGCATGATCTTTGCTTCCGTTGCATCTAGGGTTTAGAACCTAGTTCTACATGCTAGTCATCTATGAATGAATCCTAACATGTAGATGGAGGAGTTAATGATGGTAGGGGTTGCTATGGGGCTTGGCCCGAATAATTAGGACCCCTACAACGTAGAAGAAATGAAGGGGCTGCAACTCGAGCAAAATAGGTCAGTGGGGGAAAACAAAGAGTTAAGGAGTGCGAAGGGGCTGCAAAAGAGGTGGTGGCATCAAGGCTTTCATGGGCAAAAGAGAGAGTGTGAGCAAAGGAGGAGAGGAAGGAGAAGAGGGGAGATGAAGGTGGGTAGCGGGAAGGGCTGCCATGCGCCTTGGTTCAAATGGTTAGGATTCTGTCGAGTAGTGCTGGAGTAAAGCGATCTCAATGAAGTGGATGGATAAGGAGATGTAAGGGGCAGTAAAAATGGTGGTAGTGGAAGAAACCAACATGGGCCATCACCTAAACAGTCAAGCTTCAGGCTAGGCAATAATGGAGCGAGAAACCATAGATCAGATCTAGGCAAGGCAAGGGACTTATTGAACAAGGAATGACTAGAAACTATGAGGACAGGGTATGCCAAGGAGAGGGAGGAGCGGAAAGGGGACAATAAAGGAGGTCATAGAAGGGACCAAAATGGGTGTTGGCTTTGGCTTCAAAGGAATGGAAATGTGATGGTGCTGGCATAAGGAGGGCCTTGATGCTGTAGAAGTGGTGGGCATGAGCAAAGCAACGAATAGCAAGGTTGACAGCACCTCAAGCATAAGGGTCACCGAATGGGCCAATAATGGACAAGAAGATGGAGAGGATGGAGATCGGGTCATTATTGTCATTCCAATTTTAAATAACTAATCTCTACCATTCTTGAATGGCATGTGATGGCAAGAGTAGATGTGTAACAAGAACTCTTGATATACAAGAAATAATGATTTTGAAAGGGTACCCATGACTCCAATTTTGCATATCTCAAAGGGTATACCTGTAAAAATCTTTTAAAAAAAAAAAAAATACATCATTGGCTTGCCTCATATTGAAATCAAGTCATTTGGGTCAAAGAAAAACATCTTATTCTTTCTCAAGTTTGATTGGGCCTAAAATAAGGTGTCCAGACTGATTCCCTATCCACACATACACCTCCTGCACAATTTGGTTGGTTAAGCATGACTAGTATACAAAACTTTGGTTAGGATGCATTTGATATTGAACATGGAGTTCTCATGCCATACAGATCACCTGCATAACACTTTAGTTGCTTTAGAAAAATTTTAGCAAATAATCTAAGCCATCTTTCTAACAAGTTTTAAGCTCAAGTTTTTCAAAAGTTTCTTCTACTCAGGCAATCAAGAGCCATACAAGGCTTAATAGATCTCTGATTTCGACTATCATATGTAATCAACCATTCCCATCAGCCTATCTTTTGATGATATCGCACTTTGGCAGTTTTTTGTGTAAAGGTAGTAAAAACAAGACTTCAATGCCTGGAAACTTAGCCTATTACCCCATTCCCCACTCTATACCCTGTGAATCTATGAAGAAACAGTCCTTCCCCTTCCTTCAATTTCCATCCAAAATTATGAACCAGTCAGACTCTCTCTCATGAGGGTGG
Organism: Areca catechu; assembly: GCA_021397845.1. Classification (NCBI taxonomy): domain Eukaryota; kingdom Viridiplantae; phylum Streptophyta; class Magnoliopsida; order Arecales; family Arecaceae; genus Areca; species Areca catechu. Next base: position 118,364,319 of record CM038044.1, on the reverse strand, counting down.
GTAGGACAGCAAACACAGATTTTAAGTGGGTAGGATGGCAAGCACAGATTTTAAGTCATGGTTCCCCTAGTTTACAACCTGCTTTAAAAGCTTTCATGGAACCCTAACCCAAAACGACTATACAAGCTGATCAATGTCATATCAAAGAAAACAAAATCCCTTATCTTCACTCCATTCATCTTTTTTAATGCCTAACGAGAAGCAAAGTGAGTTTCTAAAACATGGAGATTGGAAAGCAATAATCCAGAATACATGTAAATCAAACATAACCTTTTTGGAAGTGCACGAAATGGATAGCTAACATGCCAAATGACTAAAAAAAATTTTGAACGGGCTCAAACCCAAGATGACAATGCTAAATTCATGGATGGATTATGGTTCCCATGAACAGAAATTTCACCACGGTGCAATCTCTCACTGAATAAGGTGAATAAACTCAACATACTACTAGATCATCAAGTATTGCAAATGATCCTAGCATTTAGAAACAAACATCAGATATCACACATCAGTGGTAACATTTCTGCTGGAAGCAAGCAGAGCAGCAGAAAGCACCCATGAGCAAACCAGCCAGCTTGGTGGCAGCACGCTAGTAGTCAAGGTTCACTGTTTTGGTACCAAATCCTATACCACTACCATCCTATTACAGTATCGGTACATAGCTTGATACAATACAACTCAATATACCAAGTGTCACTACAGTACGGTACAGAATAGCTAGCTTGGTGGCAGCACGCTAGTAGTCAAGGTTCACTGTTTTGGTACCAAATCCTATACCACTACCATCCTATTACAGTATCGGTACATAGCTTGATACAATACAACTCAATATACCAAGTATCAGTACAGTACAGTATAGAATGCCGGTGGTACGGTGTGCCTGGTATAACATGATGCCAACCAGTACATCAAACCCTGCAATTAGTAGTGGTGGCAACGCTAGTAAAGCGGTGATGATTATAGTGGTAGCAATAGTGGCAGCAAGTGGTCTGACTCAAATCTTATGTGATCAAAGCAGTAAATTAAGAAATGAAAAGATCTTACAAGTTTGACACTAAAATCGAACCCTGCAATTAGTAGTCAAAAATTCAGATCCCATCGAGACGTCTCATGAAACACCGGGACAGGATACTATCCAGGGTTTGCGGTACCATCCCGTACCACCTGGTACGGGACATACCGTACCATACCGTACCGTGCCAGCCAAGAACCAGTATGGTTCATATATAAAAAACGGTTCTACACCCCGGACTTAAAAAAATTATATTCCGTATGGTATGGTACAGTACTGTACCGTACCATACCGTACCGCTCGGTTCGGCCCGGTTCAGGTCCGGTTCGTGCTCGATTCAAGTTAAACAATTTTTTGATAGGGAAGGAAAGAATTTTTTTAAGATTTTCTGAGCCCGGTACGGTACCACACCATACTCATCGGTGATCGGTACAACATCAAGTACCAATTACGAGTTTCTTGGTACTATCTCATATGTTGAAACAGGACCTCTTGCCAGTATCCAGCGTTCCAATCAAAATGTCTTGGAACATCCCCTATCTTGAGTGTCGGGACGAGACGGGATGCCGGCATATCCCGTTTCATGAAAAACTGAAACATCCCTGTCCCACGGGATTTAAAACCTTGTTAGTAGTGATGGCAACGCTAGTGAAGTGATGATGATTATGGTGGTAGCAATAGTGGTAGCAAGTGGTCTAATTCAAATCTTATGTGATCGAAATAGTAAATTAAGAAATGAAAAGATCTTACAGATTTGACACTAAAATCCATCTTGATATACACATTGATAGCCATATCTGTGTGTGTATATAATTACAGAATATTAAATTTCCCAGTTGTAGATCTTATTGGGCTTCCATGATTTACATTTGGCTCAAATGACTTCTTGTTTTAACGTCTAAAGAAATTTGCAAGATACCCACCACAAATTACAATGGATGAAACATGCCTTAAATCAAATATCAGGAACAAATAACTCAAGCAAGGCCTGAAAGAGATAATCCTCTTTCAGAACACAGTAAATTCCTGTCAACTGGATAACTAAAAAATGCCTGAAAACTTTTTTCATATAAACATAAATAATTTCATACAGACAAACATGCTGGCATGGGCTGGATACAAGATAATAAAATGAAAAACCTACCTCAGGCCCAAGAAAGCGCTCATATCCTATATCACAGGAATATGGTGCTCCTGTCTTTGGTTTAACACCAGTCCAATGCTTGATGTACTTAGAAGGCTCCTTATCATGCTTATTGAATTCCTAAGACAATATGACAAAAAATAATCACTAAATAAAGTAGTAGAGTTTTTTTTTCTGAGATACTATTAACAGTAAATTTTTGCATTGTGCTCCAGCTTATTAGAAGCAGATACATAAATTGCTTCTGAACATACATGTACTGATAAAGAGTTGTTCCATCATGCAAAGCAAAATTTGTTTCGAATTATCAATGTGTCAAGTAAATATTTATTCAATGGAAAGTTCAAAGGAAACAATACGTCAATGATATTAACCCAGCAAGGGACTGGTATAACAAGCAATTCTATGGCATAAAATTGGATGATAAGTTGGGTCAACAGGTAAAAGATAGTGAACAAAGACAAACTATGCTAACACATAAACCATAATAATTTATCATCCTTATACGGAACTCATGCTGCTGCAAATATTATAACTAATGCATGTTTAGTGAGTAATTTTTTCTTCATTAATTTGATAACAAAACCCATTTATGTGTTCTTTAAGAAGATAAAATTGGAAATAGCAAAGCAAAGTACTTTTGTGGTCCAGGACCACAAACGAAAAGTTTTCAAACCAGAAAAATCTACAGGTTAATCCATAACCAGCAAACCTCACCCCTTCCACTTGGGATCGAATTCAAGGATCAGGTCAAAAGAAGAAAAGCCTTGACTCTTGAGTCATTTAACTACTTATGAATAACCATAATCAGAGATATCAAAATGTGTCTGGACATTATAACCAACATAAATATAAGCATTTCTATTATATTACAAATAAACTATTTTCAAGATGTAACTACAAAAATGACATCCATGCTGGAATTATACTTTATACCAAGCACTTTGTGAAACTCAACCAAGAGGGGGAAAAAACCTATGAGTAGAGGTAAAGAAACATTCATATAAACGAAGAGTTAAGAAGACCCAAGCACTTCAGATACAATGAAAATATTATACTTATGAAGTTTAAAATCTTAGGTGCTGATGACAAGTTATACTTGTCGTTTAAGTTTTGCAGCTGTGAGAGGGGTTTGTCACTTTGGTATAAAATCTGCAGAAGGTTTGATAGGCAAAACAAAGTTGAAGGATTGGTATCAGCTTACCATCAAATTCAGAAGATGATACTATAAATTTGTAAACAAATCGTACGAAGTTGATATAGCATGGTCCTACACTGGTTCTTAACCAAAAATCAAGATCCAAAAATAATAAGAATTTAGATCTTGCTTTCTTAATATTTTGCTAAAAATTTGCAACAATAAGGAAAGCAATAATCTATGATATTGTATGACTTAGCATGTTGGGCAATAAAGAGGAAAAATAGATTAGCTTAATAGAAATAAGAATGTAAGATGGTGGTGTAAAAACTGGAAAGAACAAGGTGAGGAAAAGATAAACTGAGCACCGTAGAATTTACAATGAATGAAAACAAAATGATGGAGCCAATTGAGATGCTACGGCCATATATAGGGAAAATTTTAAGGAGGCTCTGGTACTCCGAATTAGTAAAACCTATGTCCTAGAGTTTAGAAAGAACATAAAAAAGCTTAAGGTAACATGGATGAAAGTTATAGGAATGAAAACAGAAAAGCTTAAAAATAACACCAGAGGTAAATCTTAATAGGAACTATAGCGAAAGAAAATCTGTAAAGCTGGTATCAAATATTTGGGAGAAGGCTCAATAATTATGTCCATCATCTATGGAAAGGATTGAAGTCTCCACATCAATACCCATCCTGGTTAGGTCCTGAGTTAGTATGGTACTATGACAGATCAGGACAAACCAGAACAACCACTAACAATAAGAATGAAGAGGGAAAAATCAGAAACAAAAAAAGGCATCTTGGGGCCCTCCACCATCCCAAGTGACGGGACATAAATGTCCTGGTCTATCCCAGTCGATACAACATACCAATTAATGCGTGATCTAGTGCCTTATGGGGTGTCCTGAGTACCATTTTTTTTGTTGGAGCAGAACAGTACCAGCAGGATGCACCAGGACACACCCAGACATGAATCCTCGACTCTATGGTTTGTTTGAAACCAATGAGGCAACAATTTAACAACTAATACAAGACTACTTCAAGACATGTCGATGAGTCGATCAATAAAAACATTTCAAGTACTTCAACAACCTTCTGTCCAGTTAACTGTTAACCAATGAGGCAACAATTTAACAACTAATACAAGACTACTTCAAGACATGTCGATCAATAAAAACATTTCAAGTACTTCAACAACCTTCTGTCCAGTTAACTGTTAACATCGGAAGTTAGACTGAAACCTCTAGCAGTAACGTTTGCTTTAGCTAGGAAAAAGTCAGATTGACTAATTACAATTTCTATAGCAACCATGGTGATATCCACTAAAAAACAATATTATTTATTTCAACAGATACAATCTCAAACAGCGTTTAACTGGAACAAAACCGCATTCCGGCAAGCCGGCAGTACAGATCGGTATGACCCATACTGTACCGGACCGGCACCAACCGACACAAAAACGACGGAACAAACCAGGGAGGAAGAAAAGAGGGAAAGAGAGGAAGAGAAAAAGAGAGGAGGGGACGGAAGGGGGTCGAGGCCGTGGAGATGCCGGCAATGGCCACTAGAGGGCCGCAAGGGCCACCGCGTCTGCATGTCACCTGCGTGAGAAAAACAGAGAAAGAGGGGGAGGGAAAGAAAAGGAGGGGGAAAGCAGTGGACAGGCTACCGAAGGGCCTACGGCTGGCTGCCGGATGGTGCAAACACCGCCTGCAGCTCCATAGCCATGAAACATGGGTGATCGCCTCTGCTTCGCGGGATTCTTTTTTAAAAAGCCCGATCATAGTGAAACCGGCATGGGTATGCCGGTTTTACTTAACTGAAGCCGATACACCCATTACCAACTTCACCGTGGTCGGGATTGTTTTAAAAAAAATCCTATGAACAAGGACTGTCACCCCTGTTCCATAGCAGTGGCTCTGCGGGAGCCTTTTTCGCCGTCCGATGGCCACGGCAACCACCCAGCAACCCTCCGACGCCTCCGTTCTCTCTACCACCTTTCCCACCCTTCGATACCCTCCCTCCCCCCTCTCTCTCTCTCTCTCTCTCTCAATTAGAAGCCTTAGCAGAGGACGTGGTAGCAGCCATCTGACGGCCTCGACAGGCCACCGCCGACCTCCGACGGCGTCATCCACTCTTTCCCTTCCCTCCTCTATCTTTCTCTTCCTCTCTTTCCCTCTTCCTTGTCAAGTATTCCATTTTCCATGCCAGAACCATACCGATCTACCGGTACAGTTCGAAACTCCCTGAACCAACCAGTTCGATTCAATTCTGAAAATCCTGATCTCAAAGGTATAAAAGCGAAAAATACATTTATTGCAAAAATAAAAATATAATGCTACACAAAAAAACTGATGAAAAGAAAAATTACCTTGACTACGTCTGAACAAGTGTAACAATACATTTCTTTCACCTTCCGAGCTACTTCAAAAGAGTCTTCTGGTGGTATATGCTCTCCTCTTTCCTATAAATGAAAAAAATTAGCCAATCATGAGCACCAAACCATAAATATATAACATGCATTTCAAAAAAAGAGACATGACTTTCCTCCCCAACAATAAAGTGATTTTCTTAAATCAGTACTTGAAGTAGGATCATATGACCAGGTCAATACATGCAAATGAACCATCAAGCACTAGATCAATGCTTCACATCAATTCTACATGCAAGTTTCCACATATACAAATAGAAAGAAAGATGGGGGAGAGCTCTCTCTCGGAGGTGGGCACAGCTGGTCTATAATGGTTGACCGGTCTTGTAGTTAGATTTATGTGACAAGGTGGTTTCATATTGTTTTCATTAATTCTATAGTATAATGTGGGCTGTTGGTGGACAGCAATCATATTGGAGTTTCTTTCCCATTTGTTCCAGATGTTTTTGTATATGTCATGCATATTACAGGGGAAATGCTTGAAAAAGAGATGCTCCTTGCATGGTAATTGTTCAAAGGGCTGTATGATGCAATCTAAAGGCCAGTGTAGGCTAACAAAATCACTCTTTTCAAATTACTGTAAATTTTAAAGATTATGTTTTTACAGTTTTTTTTAGGAAGTAGCGAGGAGTCAGTAATTTGCTGAGAGCTCCATTTGAAGCAAGCAAATCTATCAAGCTAGGAGGAAATCATATGTCATATTTTTTGTTTTTTTAAAAAAAAACTGTCTTTTCGACTTCTCTCCTTGCATATCTACCAACATAAGCTCCACAAGTCCACATCACAATGATTATGATTAGATCTTATATAGGAAACTTAAATAATAGATTGTGGATTTGATCTTAATTAACAAGGATACAGATCAAATAACCAACAAAAGAGTCTTTATTTAGTGTAATTTTTATTTTTGAAAATTAAAATTTTCTGTTTATCTTCTCTTCTCCTGTCAAAACTAGTGGATCTCCATGTTTTATAGTAGAATAAACCTTTGGACTTGAGAAAACACTGGCGTTAAATTGTAGAATCAATGACAACCCACCATCCTTCAACTTTCTTGTATCTGATCTACAAATTAAATGAAACCCACTTTTGAGATGTGGTCATCCACATCTATTCAGAGCCCTAGGATACATAAAAAAATTCAAAGAAGCCTGGAAGCGCTACGTAGAAAAGCACAAATGGGACTCCATTTTATTCTTGAAGTCACTCCCACCAAGAACCAGGTTTGAAAAAGTTTTGATAAGAAAATAAAAAAAGTCCCAAAAAGAACAAATACAGAAAAACAAAAGAACCCAAGGGAAGTTACTTAGCTTTGTGTTATATAGGCTCTTTATTTGTGTAATTTCAACAATTTGGGATAAAGTCTTCTGAGAAAAGCATTTTGAATGAAGTCTAATATAAACAGAAGTCATAGGTATATTGATACTTTGTATCATATATAAAAAACATGTTATTTGATTCTTAAACTTCAGTTGTTAAAAATTCATTAAACTTGTTGGGAGTGAAGCTTTTGAATGCCTAGTTTATTCAATTTTTCTTCATCATTTTTTTGTAAATTTCACAAATATTTAGAAAGTGGACATTTCTTTGTCATATTTTCAAGGTTGAATGATTATTTAAATGAATTCATGTAGTTATTGAATGTTATATTTATTTTCACATAAGAAAATAGAAGCTATTATTATGAAAAATGGTGTTTCATATTTAACCGTCCACATTGATCTCTTTTTGCTCATTCAGCATTCATATGGTGGTCTTTAAGAAGTATCACAGGCGTTTAAGAAGATTCCAGATATATCAAGAAAAAAAACACACCCACTTACTGAAATAAAGAAATGACCACAGTATGATGTTTATCATTCATGCCACTTTTCAAGCCAAGAAACAAAGAAAGAAAAACCAACCAAAGAAAGAAATAAAGAAATGACTCCTACATGATAAACAGCCAAGAGCAAAAACTTCAAAAATACAAACATCAATGGCTAGTTTAGGTTAGTCTTGGCCAAAGTTAGGCAAACCACAGAAACTAGCAAAACTAGATAGAAACCAAGTCTTAAGCATCAGTTTTGGCTCCATTCCAAGTTCCAACTGAGACGAACCCATTTCAACTGAAATGGATCAGTTTTTGACCTGAACTTCATACCTTGATCAAGAGTTCTAGGAAAAGTTGTGCAAGCATAATAACATGTAAAATTGAACACTCCAATGAGGTTTCATAAGAATTGTAGTTGATATAAAAAGCCAATTTATAAGCCTGATCCCTTAGCACTAGCCATATACAAAAAACTCAGTTAAATTGGCATGCATTTCATAATAAGATTTATTGCTTGCATATGAATGAGCTGCAAATGGGCCAGAGTAATTAGGCAAACTGCAGCTCTAGTGACTTATAAAAGGTAGAGGGATTAAACTAATGAGCCTCATACTCTCAAAAGTTGCTGAATAAATTGAGTAACATCCTTGCCCGCTATAGGAATGGATTTGATGCTACTCCCAATCACATAACCATCCGCAACTGGTACAACATGTGTAGCCCCATCTCCCACATCAACTACAACCCCTGTCATTTCACACTGAAAAAACAAACTGATCAACTTAATAAATAATATACTATGCAATATAAATGTCAAAAAGTTAAGAGAAAATATAAAGGGAAAACAGTTTTTTGGAATGAAATGAATGTATCTAAAATTATAAATATAGCCATATAACAATGTGCAGATTCATCATAAGGAAAATAAGTTGAAGATAACAAATTAAGTTATGAGAACCAATAACCTCAAGTTTATCGAATAGAAATTACCAATTACGTTTCTTTTTATTGGATACTATTTCTTTCTGTATCATGTACATGAGAGAATGTTCACCTGGCTGAATCACCTGCTGATGCAAAGAGATGGATTGGTTGAATATGTATTCCTTTGCAATATTGACATTTGGTGCTGCTAGCACCGCTGCAGAAACATATGTACTGGCGTACTGCTAAATGGGGCATGTTTGGTGTTGCTTCTTCTTTTAAAGAAGTTTCTTCTTACAAAAGAAGAAGATAGAAGGAAGGTTATGTAGCTTCTCCTAAAAGCACTTTTTTGACTTTTCTTCTTGTGGAATCACTTCTTGGAAAAAGTTACCAAACATTTGTTTTTTTTAGTAAGTACCTTTTTGCTTTAAAAATTAAAAAAGTACTTTCTTTAAGCAACACCAACATCGCCCTAAATGCTAGTGGGCCTACCCAAATACATTCAAGCTTTCCTAGTATTTCTTTCTTCCATACTGGATACTGGAACTTGCAGTGAAAACATAAATGTTCAGTGATACTGATTTGGCTGTATACTACTTGATGATTGCCTTAGAAGAATTTGGAGAAGAGTGGTTCATCAACATCATTTCAGCATTCTCATCTAGTGGATTTAAGATATATTGTAGCAAATTAGAGTAAAAACCTTTTTTTGGATTTTTTTTGTTGCCTTGAATAAAGATAACATGTTCAGCAAAAACCCCAATTAAAAATGATCCTGATTGCCTATAATTTTTTTTTCTTTACTGATATGAAGGGTTACATTAATTCAAAATCTTTTGCTGGAATTTAGCAGATATAATGGTAGAATAACCAAGATGAGAGACATAAGTTGCCAGCAGACATCTACTATCTACTTTTCCCAATTTATTTGATCTGCCCAAGTCTTATTATTCACTTTAAAGGCATTGAACCCCACTCACCAGATAAATACAATAATAATCAAATATATACAAAAACACACAGAGTCAAGCTAGAATTCCATCCACACAATTATCAATGGCTTATTGCATTAGTACAAAATCAATGATGGAAAGGAAAATTTATTAATATTACTAAAACATGAAGGAAGGAATTAGCTTACCTATTGGAAAGGAAAAGAAGAGGGGGGGGGGGGGGGGGAGACAAAATACAACCAGTGAAAGATCGAAACAAATGACAGAGTGAGAACTCCATGTTAAAATTGTTTTTCTTAGGTCTAAAGAACCACAAATTTCTTTGTTTTATATATTTAACTTAACAGCTCAGGTCTTAAGAAAGCAGTTTTTCATATAGCAATCTCTCTTTTACAGCAAAACCAAAATACCTTGAGCACCAAATCTTATAATTTCAGTTATTAAACATTCATGCCGAAGCAAACAATTTGTTAGTTGGGTTTATAGCACTGATGTTCGCTTGATTCTGTTTCCAGTGTTGCAGTTTTAAGAGCATTTGTATTCTTCAATTGTAACAAGTAAGACCACTTTACCCATCCCTCCTCCTTGACATTATCCCATTGTCTGGTTAGGGTCATGGAAGGAAGGATAGATAGTTCCCATCCACCGTTTGATTCAGAAAATGCTAGAGAGCATATATGAAAAAGGTGGATGGATAGGATGGATGAAAAAGGTGGATTATTCATCCACCCGGGCCCATAAATTTGCATCCTCCCAATTTAGGATGATGCAGGGAGGATGGATGGGGTTTGTGAGTAATAAATTATTATAATGACCTAGTTATCTCCCATAAATGAATACTTTTTTAAGAGGTCATGTATTTTCATCCATATTAATATCATCCATCCTCTCTCACATTCCTTCTATGCCAAACAGAGAATGAAATCATTCTCATCTATCCTTTTATGTTTCACCAAACAGTCAGAAGGATGTATGGAAGATCCATCCATTATTTCTACAATCCATCCACCATACCAAACAAAGCCTATGAGAGGGTTAAGAGGTGATGTTAGATGTTCCACCCCTCATACCACCTTGAATTTATGCCTACCAAAATTATAGATCTCGCGTTCCCAATTTCAGTAGGAAGAATAACATTCTAGGTGATTTTCTGGCCCACAGCAAAGATGAGAATGCTTGACGAAATCTCATTGAATAAGCAGCTTATGCTCACCTAGTTCTTAAAGTGGTCCTCATTCTTAACAAAAACAAGTTTAACACTCAATGACAAACAATGCCACTTGCTAAATATGCATCAGCCCATGCACTTGCCAGAAAATAGGGACAAAATGGAATTTGATAGTTCCACGGTCGAGAAGAATTGAACATTTATGTTAAATACTAGGCTTGTCTTGTATTCGATTAGGGATTCCAAGTTTACTAGAAAAGAGATAAATATACAGGAAGGAACAAAGGTTGCTCAGCAAAAAGATAGTCAGATCTGCTTCTATATCATCAATATTTAAGAAAGAATTAGCTAAAAAAAAAACAGAACAAAGAATGGGACCAAAGTAAGAGAAGAAAGTAAAATTCTAATAATTGTATAATAGATGTATCTGCATACAATTTGCAAACTTAACAATTGGATTATGGCACATAAGAAGATAATTAAGATGTAGATATAAACCAGAGCCCATCAAACATATATTTAGAGAAGGTATACCCCAGGAAAATTTTGGCTAAATAATGTATGAGATGACATACATTACAAATGATGTATAAACATGATATAAAGTTATAAAAATTGGATATAGTTTGAGTCATGTAATGTTTTTAGATGCTTATAGGTTGGATCTTTTATCGAGAACTATAATAGGAGGAAGACCAGCTTAAATAATGAAAGAGTCAGATCAACCCAAGTTAATGGTATATAAGGCCCAGTGACTTCACCAACTCAACCAATTAGAACTCACACTTATAGGTTGAATCTAAATACATGAATTTCCAAGAATTGGGTACCAAAAAGAACAGGGAAGAAAAATAAACCTGCATTGCTAAATAAATGAAAATGCTTTAGCAACTAGTTGCAATCCTAAATTGGCAAAACTAAAACACATTTGTGCACATCCAAGCCATGGTATTGTGAACGGGGGAATCAAAGTTAGGGCAGAAACCAAGGGATGGTCTCACAGACCATCGTGAACCCTTCTCCCCGCCTAGCCATTTTGGCTAGGCAAAGAAGAAAGGCTGAATGGTGATAAAAATGGAAAGAGAGAGAGAGAGAGAGAAACTTGGAAGGCACGATCGTGATGGGAGGAAAAAGGGGAAAGGGAGACACCCAATGTTCATGATTGCTAGATCCCTACCCCCCCTTCCATTTTCTCTTACCAGTTTCCTCCATTAGTGAGCCACCAAATTGAAAGGCCAACACAATGAGATCACGGGTCAACCGGCCTTCTCCCAACTTCTTCTCTACCCCTCACTAGTTGCCATGGCAATCAATCTTCTCCTCCATCATTCCCTCTTCTCCTCTTCCCTTCTCTACTTCGCGCTTGCTATGCCCCATCACCGCCAATTTGTGGCCGCAATGACTCACCAAAAAAGGGTAATGGCCCAGCCTCCCTCATCTTCCTCCTTTCTCTTCTATTATCCGGTGCTGCCTCCTTTAGGTGGCCATTTGCCAATCATTGGGCGCCATGACTGGCACCTTGCTCGGCTCCAACCACCTTCTAACCACCCCCACCCCCCACCCAAAGTGGTTGCCCCTATTTTGATAGAGCAAAGAAGGAAGAAGAAAGAAGGAAAGAAAAAGAAAGAGAAAGAAGAGAGAAAAAAATAGAAAGAGAGGAGACAGAGAGAGAGAGAGAGAGAGAGAGAGAGAGAGAGAGAGAGAGAAATAAAAAAGAAGGGAAAAAAATAGAAAGGAGAGAAATTTTGGAAAAAATAATAATAAATAAAATAAAATAAGAAATTCCATCATCTACTGGTTTTGTTTTTAGTGTATCCTGTATGGATCCCGGTAAAGGATCCTAGATCAGTATTGCGGTAACCGTCTGGATCAATCTTTCCCACCTCCTTTCCCTGATCTAGAAATGAAGATTAAGTCCATCTCGGTCCCCTAGAGTTTCCTATTTTATATTAGATTTTTAAATAGTTAAATGTAAATTAATTCATTTTCTTAAATAGTTGGTTTAGGTGTAGCATATTGCCCAACTGAATCTAGTAATTTTTGAGCGAACTGAGGCAAGTGACTCTTACACAGTTACATGAACCTTGGTAACTTTTGAATTACTAGTCTCAATAAAGAATAGAAATATATTTTATAAATTTTATTGACATTATTGGCTCTACATTTTTTGAAAATTTATGAACCATATGATTGTGAATTTATTCATGTTTTATAGCACTATCTCATGGATACTTATGTATGAATAATTTCTAGTGTTCTATGAAGGCAAAATATATAATGTCTAATTGTGAATTATGATTTTTTATGAAAATAGTTGATTTACTGTAGATAATTTTATGATAGTTTTATATTAAAAACTATTTATGAATTATGAACTTCATAAAACCATTTAATATTTATTCTTAGATAATTTAAGAAAATGTGCTTGAAGGAATATGACTTGAAGAAATATGATTTTAGAAATATGATTGCAGGCTCTCGGGTAGCTGTGTACGGCTCTTGCCAATGGGTATAATAGTTCACATACAACTCTCCCCAGTGGGTATAACAGTTGGCATACGACCCTCTCTAGCAGGTATAATAGTTGACATACGGCCCTCGCTAGCAAGTATAATAGTTGGCATATGTTCCACTAACAAGTATAATAGTTGGCAGACTGAGATATCTAATCGATAATGGCCTTATCATAGGTATAAGGTGACCTTAGTATTTAGTATAAGAGCATCGTTTTTATGCTATAGTATGGTTATTTATGAAAATAGGATGATTTGTGCATATACAATAGCATAATTGGTTTTATGACATGTTTTATTATGGAGTTACTATAAAATGCTCTTGTTGCATGGATAAATGGTTTAATGGATTTGGTTTATATTTAAGTTATATACTATAGTATTTATGAATCTACATGATTTATGCATACATGATCAGATTTTTATGTCATGGATTGTCATGTTATTAAGCCTATGAAATACTTAATTTGTAATGCAGCATATTTTCCAATGATGTATGAAATCATGGAAAACTTATGCTTGATCCAGTAAGGTAATGTATAGTTACTTACTGAGCTGTGAAGCTCATTTTCTTCTCTATTATTTTCAGATAAATAAAGATGATAGGAGTGGGAAGGGATAAATCAAGTGGAGGTCAAGATAATATGCCTTAAAGCATGGTAGCAGGATATTGAAAAGTCTAGTTGATGATCATGAAATTATGGATTATGTAGCTTTAAATATTCAACCTCTTTAAATGTGGGATTTAGATGCTCTGTACCTACACCTCTTTGCTTGACAAATAGGGGTGAAAGTAGTACGCATAATATTCAGCCGGATCTATTTTTATACGACTAATATCCATATTTATATCTATAGCCATCAAAGAAAAATAGATATGGATATGGACATGCATAGACAACTATCCAATTTATATCCGAATATCCAATTCTACATGCAAACCTATGTAATTTTATATAGTACTCATTAACTATTAAGAAAAATATACAACTATATTAACATGCTATTAACTTAGTTTATCAACCATTTAGTGATATCCTTAATTCTATAGTCAAAAAGTTTAATTATCATATTTATATCTGTATTTACATTCATACTTTCGATATCCGATTTGTATCCATATCTGTTTAAAATAAATATGGATATAAATTTTTGCATCCGACTAATATCCATATCCATATTTGTATTCGTTAGACAAAACAAATATGGATATAGATATACTAGTATATGATCTGTATCCAATCCGGTTTCAGACCTATTGATAAATTAATGGAAAAAAAAAATTAGATCATTTTATAATTGAACTGTATAAGAAATCTTTAAGCAGATTATCTTTTGGGCTTCATGTTATTGTGCGCAACATCCCATAATAGCATGGCCATGTCATGTTCTAGATCTAGGGTGTGACTATATTAATCATGCAACTGCTTGCCTACAGGCATGCTTCTCAAAATATCAAAACCTGCAACAGTATGCAATATAAAGAGGAACTAGAACCCATGCACACTTGTTTGAAGTTCAAAGGTGATATAACATGTAAATCAAAAGAGTATTTCCAAATTTGACCACTATAACAGTTTTAGCATATTAGAATTTAAATAAATAATATAAATATGTTCTAGCACATATGAAAAGAAAGGTGATATCCGCACAATCATTACAAGGAATGTAAATAATCAGAGTATTTGCAATGATGCAGTTATGTATAAGAACACACACCCTTAATTTATAACATGATAATTAATCCAATATATACATTTTTACATATATACCTCATTAACTTGTTCAAATTAGAGAGCGATAGAATTCTCCTGAGGCTTATTAGAGGAATTGTCTTAGCCACAAATTTAGAATGACATATGTTGCTAAATGAGGAATAAACAAGCCTTAGCTGTTGGAACCAACCTTGGAAGTAGTATATCCAGCAGCAAGGGCAAGGACCGGCTGGACTGCAATATACAGCCCAGGGACATTAAATGTCTCAAACATGATTTCCCCTGTGTATTCACGATTTTCAGGAGCAGTCAGCGGGCTCTCGGTCAATAGAAAATAATGATCTTCTGGATCACAACGCAAGTAATTAAAAATACACTGTTGCCAAAATCGTTCCATTGTATCCCAATTTTCTACCTGTAAAATGCACCATTACCTCAAAAAATGTTCACAAGGACTGCATAAATTGGACCACATGACAGTTGGATAGCAGATATTATACCTGACCATGATGTATAGGATAACTAAGATTATACGTACTGCTAGAGCGAGACCGTGATAAAGCCTCCTCTCCAATAAAAAAATCAAGATCAGCCATTACACCTGCACTGTGCTGTGCTAGCCAATTTCCCTTACTAGAACTCCTTGATGCATTTAAGAAAGACTCGTTGACCGCAACTACGGTAGGGATGATGAAGCATGGTTCAACATTGCCAGCAAATCCCATTTTTGTGTACCTAAATGCAAGAAATATGTGCAATAATCAAGATAAACAGAAAGATTTATCGTTAAAACAGACAAGCATAAGCAATACAAATGACCTGCTTATGAGTGTGCAAATGTAGGTGCAAGTAAATGAATGAACATATAGAAGAGATCCGAAATGTCATCCACTCCAAATAGTTAAGCATGAAATATCAGAGTCATCATCTAAATCATCTATGCAATAGGGTGATCGGTAAAAAGGTGAATCAAATCCCCCCTCTCAGCTGGATAGCAGATCAAAATTTTCTAGGCAAATTTATTCATAATTTTTCCTGGATTCGAGATCAGGAAGCAGTCCTAAAACAACCTTCATGGCAGTGTTCAGGATTTGTTACAGCAGATGAGCCTCCCTCATTTAGGAAGGAAAAATAGGGTTTTACGATGAAAGGAAGAAAAAAAAAACAACCATCTTCACTATTTTCTGAGCAACAGTGACCTTAGAACTACTTAGATAAAGCGAACAAGTTCATTGAATACTGAATTTCTTGCTCATTTTATGCCTTCTTATTTAGAAGCACCAGGATACAGTATAGCAGAACACTCATATCGCTTCTTTGTTTACAGCTACACTTAAAAAAACTGGAGAAGACAAATGGAGAGTACTGAGAGGGAGGTCTATTTGTAAAAAGTCATTTCCCATGGAAAATATACTTCATGTTTATAATAGAAAAAAATGGTATGTCATTGGAGAAAGAATCAATAGTTTAGATAGCATATTCTCAGTATTAGCAGCTCTTGACCACGTCTTCCAAAGGCTTTTGGCTATCATGGCTAATTACCATAACTATTATGACGTACAGCCATAAGCCAAGAACTTCATTAACTTTGCACTCAAAAACCATCCTTCAATTAAGAAGTGGGTGGCCTTTTTATTTCAATGATCTACCCCGCAGAACTCTGTGTTGATGCTTCAAATCAATCAACTAGCTATGCACGAATATTAATTATGCAGACAGTAATTCAACCAAAGATGTTTAATCTGCATTATTCTGCATCGATGAAATAACATCTTGCTTTTCCATCCTGCCAGTTTCTGTTCAGAATTTTCAACAAGGTTAATTTGTTCCCCTGCTCTAGTTTTTTCAAGGCATAGTATACTCCAAGACAAATGATGGAGAATGGCAAAATGAGTGCCACATAGCAGCAACATGTTAAATATTTTTTGGTTTTCTAAATCAACTCTAGGGAGGATTATTCAAAATAAAAAAATTTCTGCCCAAACAGAAATTCAAATCATCTGATAACTTATTAAAGATTGACCCTTGGAACCCAAGGTATAAAATTCCGCAGACCCATTAATGTAATTGGAAAATCACTAGTAAGTATTGGGTTTTTATAGTGCTAATTTTGTGTTCCAATCCTGGTGGGTTCCTATTTGTGCTTCACATTGATCCATGACTATTTAGAGAGAAAGGAGAAGTAGAAAAAAGAGAGAAGAAAAACAGAAATAAAGAAATAAAGGAAGGGATAAAAAAAGGAATGAAAGGAAGGTAGAAGAAAATGAAGGGAAGGAAAGAAAAATGAAAAAGAAAGACAGAAAGAAAATAAGAAGGCAAGAGAGATTGAGAGATATCTATCAAAATGAATGATCGGGACTGCCACCAAGACAGGGTGGGATAGCGGGGACAGTGGGGCATCCCATACCATGGAAAAAACCCAACACCCCCATCCCATGGAATTTAAAACCATGGATACAAGTTTACATGGATAAGAAAAGTTCCAAGGGACTGTTTGAAAACAATGGATTGGACAAATCACAGAAGGCATTATTAAAATTGCATTCCTTTTAGGATTTTAAATGAAATTTAAGGCCTTTTTCAATCATTCCTCTCTTTGTCAATCTGCTTTGGGTCATTTCATGTTTTCTTTTGCAGTTACTCATTCTACACAATTATATGAGGTCCAAGAAGTTGTACAGGCAGTCCCCCCTTTGTTCATCACGTAGACTAAAGCACCTTTCCAATCCTTCCTCCATTTATCGCTTATCAGTGTTATCCACAAAGAATCAAGGTTACCGCTAAAGTTACCATGCCTTTTAATAACTGTTAAATTGCATTTAGAAACCACAAAACACTCATTGAATCTTCTCAAGCAAAATTCAGATCCTCTAGAGAAATATAACATATGAAGGATCACACGCTGTACATAAACCTCAACACTTCTGCATGCTTTCCTTCTTTAGAAGCAAGCCTCCACTACTGACAGAAGAGCAGCAGCAACACGAATTCAATATATCCTATATGTCGCGAACTCAATAGAAATGGCAATCCATGACATCTAACCTAAAAATCACCTCCCCCTTGCTAAAGATCCAATTAATTTCATTTGAATACCCTGTTTGATCCTTCCAAAAGAATGAATACAATCTCAGAAACATACCTTCGCTTCCCCAGATCCAATAACTCTAGAGTCTCATTCCAAACAACACCAACCACACATAGAGCTCCGAACCAGAAACCCAACGTGCATTCGAAGAAAAAACATTAATAAGAAATTCAAGTTCTAAGTAGATCTTCCACATTTCCAGCTCCCAATTCCCCCCAACAGCTCCTCGACCACTGCCTCCGCCCAAATAATACCAACACTAATCCCATGCTCAAAGTACCAAAACAAGAGCAAAAAAACTAAAACAAAAAACATGGAGAAAGAAATGAGTCAATCCAAGTCAACTGCACGGTACACGACCAAAAGAGCTCTAATCGGGGAAAAAGAGTTTACCCGGTTCCGTTGTCGATGACAACGGCGGGCCGAGAAGCAGCGTCCATCCGAAAGCGAGGAGGGGGTGGATCTGCCGACGAGATCCGAGAGGTGGCGCCGCCTAGGGCATCCGCTCATGGTAGTGGCCGCGGGCGGCGGAAGCAATGAGGGCGGGCGCTCTGGCCGCGTCGGCGAGAACCACAATCTCGCTACGAGGGGAAGGAAGACAGATGGTAGAGAGAAAGAGTAGCAGAGAAATAAGAGAGAGGCGTCGATCGGAAGCGACAGCGTCGCCTCAACGAGGGCGGAGGGATTCCAATTCCATCCGTGTGGTGGGGGGTCGGCGTGAGGCCCCGCCACGTTACCTAACGGCGATCTAGACTTTACAGCGGATATCCCGAAAAATATTTTACTGTGGGCAGCGCGGTTCGCGCTCTGGCCGCGTCCTACTTTCCTGAGAGACCACCGTCTTTCCCCCGACACTTCTATCTCTCAATTTTGAAATGGAGACGGCCATCATATTTGGATGAGCCACGCCCGTTGATCAGCGCCTGCCTGGGCTCAGAGGAAAGATTTGGAATGCAAATTTTAAGCCGCACTCATGAACTTCATAAAATTTGTGACTTGTTTTTATAGAAATCTAAAGTAAATTCTGTCTACACAAAATTCTAGCTTGCACTGTTTTGTATCTTGTTCCTTTATTTATCTTTTTATCCATTCACTTTCACCCTACTAAACTTTACTTATTGGGAGGATCTCTTTAGCTTTGTAGGAGCTTTCCTGACCTCTCACAAGTCTAGATCAGTCCTACCGTTATGCTTACACTCTCATTATATATATAGATCATACTATTGAAATTAAAATTATTAAAAATCAGACTACAAATCAAATCATAACATTCTTTTCATCTCAGCATAGAGAAGATCATGGAAACAATTCATACATTGAGTGATCTTGATTTGGTCTTCCATTTCTATAATTATAAGGGGAGATATTCTGAAGATTCTTTTTTTTATTTGACCTTCTATTTCTGGAGATATTATGAAGGGTCTTTCATTCCATAATTGTAGAAAGAGATATTATAGAGAATTTCTTTCTTGATTTAGTCTTCTATTTTTAGAATTGTAGAAAAAGATATTCTCTCGATTTTACCTTCAATTCCATAATTGTAAGAGAAGATATTCTCTTGATTTTATCTTTCATTCCATAATTATAGGAAGAGATATCATAAAAAAATTTTCTTGATTTGATCTTCAAAAGTTTAAGAGAAGATATTCTTAATTTTTCTTGTATAAATTTCAAACATGAGATTAATGAAAGCAAAAAAATGAATTTTTAAATAATTCATTTTCAAAATTTCTTTATGGTATCCAAGCTAGGGCATAAAGACTTTCACCATATCATCTAACTTCTCAAACCCGAAATTCCCATTCCCTTCAACGATCAATGCGGCAAACTTTATCATATTGAAACTGAATGATAATAATTTTCTATTCTAGGAGATACAAGTACTATCTCTGGTTGAAAGTCAGGACTTACTTGACTTCCTTATAGGAGAGATACGTGCACCACCATAAATTTTGACTCTAGAAAATGGAACCGAGACAATCAATCTAGACTATACATCATGGATTCGTATCGACCATCTCATGAAACCATGGATTGTGGGCACACTCTCTGAAAAAGTCTTCAGATATGCCATCAAACTCCAAACGGTGATAGAGATATGGAAAGCCCTAACTGATCATTTTAAGCAAAGCTCGGTTGCCTAAAAGTTTGATCTTCTTGCCCAATTACAACACATCCGAAAAGTGTTGCCCATGTGATGATGATGCAACCCAAGAGAGGGGTGAATTGGACTTTAAAACTTTTTCGCAATACTTCAAATAATGTGCCAATTCAAAGCATGTGTTTGTAAACATGATAATAAAGTGCAGCGAAAATAAGGAAATAAATGCAAGAATAATAACAATCACAAATACAAAGATTTATAGTGGTTCGGTGCACTCCAAGGCACCTACATCCATTCCCAAGTTTTTCTTGGGAATTCACTATAATCACCAAGATTACAGCCAACTTGTTTTTCAGGCTCACAAGTCAAAACCCCTTGATTTTCACAGGCTAACCAAAAACTCCTTGATTTTCATAGGCTCACCAAAAACCTCTTGGTTTTGCAAGCTAACCAAGAACCTAGTTGGTTTTACGGGCTCATCAATAACCTAGTTGGTTTTACGGGATCACCAATAACCTTAATGGTTTTTCGGGCTAACCAACAACCCAACTTATTTTCACGGGCTCACAAGTCAAAATCCTTATTGGTTTTCATTACATAGGCTCACCAACAACCTAGATGGTTTTCTCAAGGCTCACCATCAACCTAGATACTAGTTTCAATTCCATTGAAACTAGTAAACAATACAAATACAAATTCAACAATAAAAATATAAAAGCTTTCTTACAAAAAACGGATTTGTCTTTGGGGCACTTGATTGTTGTTGTTGAGCTTGTCTTCATGTTGTAGAAGCTTCAATGGATGCTTGAAGATGCCACTCTTGGAAACTCTCTCTCCACTTTGAATCCTTAGAGGCTTGACACTCTCAACAATTGGATCCTTAAAGTATTTTCACTTGATCTTCAGGAAATTCATCATTCAATCCAAATGATCCACTTTTCATTGAGCTTGGTAGTGTATAAAAGCCCTCCAAACCTTATTTGACCATTGGTGACTATTGGAGGAGAAAAGATAGCCGTTGGAGCCAAGTTGGGGAAGTTCTGCACTTCAGAAAAACTAGCTGTTACAGCAAGTGTCGATAATTAACCTTCGTGATTTGATACCTTAAGTCGACACTTCATTTCCTTGAGTCAACACTTGACTAAAAATATCTTTTGAAGTCTTCTGCTCTGCACTGGTGAGTCGACACTTTATCTGGTGAGTCGACACCTTGAGTCGACACTTTAATTCCGTGAGTCGATACTTGACCAAACTCCTGAGATCACCACATTCTGTATCCTGTTTGGTCTCAAGCCTTGAGTCAACACTTCACTGTTCATGAGTTGACATTTTGAGTCAACACTTGGCTGCACCAGTGCTGAAACTTCTCTAAATTCAAATCTTGAGTATCTATAACTAATTAACACACTTAATGCACAATTAGTACTTAAATATACTTAAATATTTTGTCATAATCAAAACCAGAGTCAACAAAAAGGAAATAAGTCTTTAACTGCTTATCTTCATGAATTTAAATCTATTTGTGATCAACTGCATATTATTAGTAAATATGTGTTAGATGCTAATAAAATTTTTAGATTGCTTGAAAGCCTTGATGATAGCTATCAGTCATTTAAAACAACTATGTTCAGATCTCCTCTTCTATCATATACAGAGTAGCCCCACAACTTCAAAGCTATGACTACGTGATAAGCAAAATATGAGCACTACCCAAAATATATCTATGGTCTGTCTCATAGCAAATAATAGTGGCAACAAGAACAATCATAAGGGTAGATGCAGACCATACTTTTTTAATTCAAAAAGTCAAGGATTTGCTCAGGTGAACTAAAGTGGCAAATATTTTTTGGGTAATAGGAATTGTTGAGTGGAACCTTCGTTGACTGGACGGAGCCACTGGATTGCTGGTTCGCTCTCCTTGATGGATACCTACAAAATAGGTCCCTGACCAGATTTTCTCCGATGGGGGACACTCCGATACCTATGTTAGAGAAGGAGATTCCAGCAACAGAATGGAGAGTTTCTGAAGGGAAAAATAATGAAAGTATTCTCTTTTCCAGGCTTATCTAGCGTACCTTGGGTGTCCCCCTTACCAGTATTTATAGTTATCGTGCCAGAGTATGGTTAGGCTCACCTATCTATGATTAGGACGGGATTAATTAACTTTACCCCGTATATAACCATAGATGGTTGCCAGTTGATTCTGGTCAGTTTGGAGTTATTGGAGCTGAAGTTAGTGGCCACATAGCCACCTCGATATGGTTACGATTGGAGGTAGATCATAATAACCATATCCACGTTCAAAGATTTGGGATCAATCGAAGATTTGCTTCCGAGCTTCTTCTTCGGGAAGGGCTGGCATTGAATCGATGGACTATCATCGGGCTTATCTCCCGCAAAATAAGCCAAAGACATCTCTGTCATTTGCATCGATGTTCTTCCCTTCATAATGGGTTATGAAATGAAGCTGATGTTGTCTTCGGATCAGCTCTCTTTGGCTGATGTACAGAAGACTGGTCGGGAGCTGGTGATAGTAGTATTCGAGACTAACACCTTCGGCTAGGCCAAAGACTGGCCCCAGGTGCTCCGGTTTAGATGCTCGGTTCAGAAGGAGTTTGGTGAGCGGTTGAACCGATAATTAGTCCGTGTTGCATTGACATATCATAACAGTTGCCCCCACTCAGTTTTCAAAGCAATGATTTACCTTGAAGAGTGAGAGTATTAATGATTATCATTTTCAGCCAAGAGGAGGGCAACCAATGATGGTAAATCTTCGATCCGGTCGCCCGCCATAACTGATATCTGATTCGAAGATCAGGTTGAGGATAGGTGTCTCTTCTTATTAGAACATGAAAATGTGTGAGCTGGTCGAAATATTGCATCTTTTCCTTTTATTATGACAATTTGGCGGATCTTTCAATTGGGATCTGGGTAGAGGACATGGCCTCACCCTATCCCTTGGGAAAGGTTTTGGTCTCTTTTTCGTCGTTAGATAAAGTCACGCGGATTAGGGCTCTTGTCTCTTCCCATGTCGAGTCAGCCTGATGTCACTTGAAGTTGCTAGGCTGTATTTGGCGCCTGCATATAGGGTGCAATGAAAGGAAGGATGCTTCTTCTCTCGAGGAGACATGCTGAAGTGTCTCTTGTCCCCTTATAAAGGGGGAAAGAGATCTTGTAGAAGAAGCTTCTCCATTCCTGTTTGCTTCTGCTTTTTGTTCACCTTTTTTGCTTCTAGTCCCCAGTTTCTCCTCCAGGTAGGGTTTCCTTGCTTTTCCATCTCTTTCTTGTTTCAGCATGGTTAGGTCTTTAGAGATCCGTGTCGCCGGCAGCTCCTCTAGGGGAGAGGACGAGCCTTCGAACACTTCAAGTCCTGTTAGGGATGTTGCCGTTGAGATTAGACCGGAGCTGATCTCCAGTTTTGTTTCCCTCAAGAAGATAGCCCACCTTCAGGAATGCTATTGCCTTCCTGAAGACTTCCTTCTGGTGCTTCCAAGACCTGAAGAACGGGTGAATAGGCCTCCCTCTAGGTGCATTGCTGTATACGAAGACCATTTAAAAGCCGGTCTTCATTTCTCGTTACACCCTTTCCTTCTTAAGATCTTTAACTTGTATCATATTGTTCCTGCGCAGTTGACCCCGAATAGTATTCGGAACATCTATGGATTTTTGTCCGTTGCCACATAGCCAATATAAGACCTATGACCAGTTTGTTTACTTCCATCTTCATCTTGAAGAGGGATTTCCATGGCTATGGATGGTGGATCATCGGCCCTCGTCCTGGCCACAAAATAATGAAAGACATGCCCAGTGCCATCCATGGATGGAAGCCCAACTTTGTCTTCGTCTCTTCTACTCAACCATGGGATTTCAATAGTGAGCGGAGAGAACCTCACCTGAATGCTAATGCTGGCAAGAAAGTTCTGGCGGTCGACCAACCTGACTATACTTTATTATCTGGTTCGGAGGCCATCTCCATTCGAGAGCTTTTAGAAGAGAGGAACCTTCACCTTACTGGGATCAGCATGTCCCCTACATTAGGTATAAATGGTAGAAGACTCCGGCTTCTCCCCATTTCGTAGCTTTCTAATTTGGCTGCTTTTAAAGTTCGCTTTTATCTGTAGGTGGCAGGATGAGGCCCGATCTGAGCTTGCTCTGAGAATCCGCCAAGAAGAAGTCAGGTCAAACCTCTTCTTCGGGGTCGGAGGTCTAGAAAAAGGCCCGAGAGGAGGGGCCTGCATAAGTGTCGCATCCTCCAGGGGGACATTTGGAGGGGACGAGGTCCTGCCAATGGAACTTTCTATAGGGCCCCCACCAGCTGAGTCTTTGCCAAGGGCTAACTCTCCGATCCAAATTTTGGAGAGTCTGACTCCGGCTGCTGACATATTGCTGCCTTGCCCCCCTGCAATGAACAGGGGCAAGGCACCTCAAGTCGAATAGGGGTTTGTAAGGAATACCCCTTCGGACAGGGACTGCAAAGTAAACCTCTTGAAGTTTTCTGATGGAGAGGTCTCGTACTCCCTGACGTAGCCAGGCGAGTGCTGAAGGGTGTCTTACTCATGATTGGGCGGTCACCCATAATCGGCATCTCGCTTGAGTATCTAACTCTACGTTTTCCTCCCTGCTCCAAGTAAGATAACTGCAGCCTCTCTTGCTCTCGGTTGATTATTCATATCATAATCAATCTTATATTTTGGTCCCGTTGATGCAGTTGGTCCATGATATCACCTTTTTGGAAGAAGGCTTGGAGGGTATCGACAACTTTCTCTATAGCTTGAAAAAGGAGCTTCAGATGGCCAAGGCTGAAAAGGAAGTGGCTGAAGAATTAAGGCGTCCATGGAGGAGAAGCTCATCCATAAAGATGCCAAAGTTCAGGATCTGAAGGGTGAGCTGAAGAAGGCTCAACTGAAGATCTCCAAATAAGAGGCGAAGCTGAGAAAGAGGAAGAAGCAGATTAATTTCTTGGAGTATTCTGCCAAGGAAAATCAGAAGAAGGTCGAAGATATGGCCAGGGTGACCGACGGGCGGTCAGAAAGGCTGAAGAAGCAACTCTGAAGGCTGAAAAAGCAATTCTGAAGGCCAAAGCAGCGGCACATGAGTCCGAAGTCTTGAGGGAATGGGCAGCCAGAGTAGTCGAGGACTTTAAGAAGTCTTCGCAGTTCAAAATGGATGTAACTAAAGCAAGCGTGTTTAGTTACAAATTTGGCTTCAATGATGGACTCTTGAGGTTTGGTGAGGTTTTTCCTGACTTGGACTTCTCCAGTATATCAGCTTATGAGATTGAAGAAGAGGAAGAGGTCGTGGCTCCTGCTAAGACTGAAGAAGCACTAGGTCAAACTGAGGAAGCTCCGGTTATGGCGGAAGAATCAACCATGACAAGCTCGGCAGTCTTGACTCAAGCTAAAGAAGCCCAAGCGAAAGAGGCCTTGGCCCCGGTTCAAACTGAGGAGATTTTTCCCTCCGCCGATCCAGAAGTTCACACAGCTGCTTAGCATAGTCTAGCATGCCCTATGCCTTGTAATTTTTGCTTTTTCTTTTGTAAGAAAGACTATGCTATCAACATCCTTTTGAATATCAATGAAAGCCGCCTTCTTTATGATAATCAGTAGTTCTCGAACTGAATGTCCAATGAAAAACTTTCTAAGTGTAGAGTCTTCGGGTTGAGCTTTGATAGTGCCATTGATCATGGTCATAAGCCGAATCGATGAACTACCATGTCGATTCAACTTTTCCTGATTATAAGTTCATCCCCTCGGCTTCGGGACTTGCAAGTAAGGAATCTCATTCCCGAGAGTAACTTTTGGTTTGCCAATGACATTCCGCTTCCGCTAGTTGTCAGGTTATCATTGGGGAGGTAGTTATTGCATAGATCATGGGATCATGGCAATCAGAATAGTTAAGGCTTCATGTATTAGGAATCGATCGATTGCAGTCTTTTAGCTTCCAGTGGTCCCCCATCGCACGGATCGAGACCCTTATTAATAAGGGCAAGGGTGCACGGTATGATCAGGGACCCGCTTGAAACTTGAGTGTTTAATCTGGACCTCTAGCAGTCTTTATGTAAGGAAGGGAGGTTCTCAGAGATTAAACTTTTACCTGCTTTCAAATAAAATTATTCTTCGTGCCTTCCTCCTCTTTCTTACTCTACTCCACCTGAGAAGCTCATCTAAACATGAGGCCAGACATAGCGAGGCTTAGACAAGCAGCGAGGAAACAGCCGGCGACGGACCCTCCGGTGAGGAGATCGGATCGGCGGTGGAGCTATGTATTGGCACTGCCACGGGTTCAGGTCGGGGGTGATACCCCTAATGAATAGGCTCATCTTCAGGGGAGGAGCAAGCCTCTTCAGTAAGGGCCGTTCCAGTGGGACCATCCAAGTGACCAAGACCATCAGGCACTGGTGAGCCCCCTTCATGTGCCGGTGATGTCAAGCCCACGATCCCGACCACAAAAAGAAGGAGCCCCGGAGGGTGTAATACATCTGCTCCCTTTGACCTGAGATGGGTGAAAGTTTCATCCGTCGCCCCCGATGAAAGGAAGGAAACTAAGGGACGAGGGTCTGGAGATCCTCTTTTTGCTATCCTTCCTAGGATATTGCAGGTAACCATTGATGTGCACATTATATTGCTTATGTGTATCAGTCGGGCTGACTTGGTGCATACTCTTCCTTGGCAGATCGCTTACGATATTTCCCTATTGGAGGAAAATGTTCACAGGTCTGTTGACTTCGGTGAAAGCCTTTGGAGCCAGATAGCTTCGACCGTAGCTGAAAGAGATATCGCTGAGGGGCTTCAGATTGCTTTTAAAAAGGAACTAGGCGAAGCCGTCACCTCTAATAGTGCCTTAAAAAGGAAACTGAGGATGCTCGAGGCATAAGCGACTGATGTAGTGGCTAACTTGTAGAAGAAGAGGAGGAAGATAATCTCTACGGAATTGCTATTGAGTGATTGCCTTCGAAAAATCGAGCTAAAAGCCCAAAAAATTGAGCTGGAGGGGAGAGTCAGCAGGCTGAAGATGGATCTCTCATTGGCCAGTCAAAGGGTGGCACAGGTTGAGGAAAACTCTTCCCATGCCATTGAGACTTACAAGAACTCCAAAGCCTTCAAGATGAAGTACATGAGACAGTGATGGAAAGCTACTTGCTGGGCCATTCTGACTGCCTGAGCAAGGTCATGAGACTTTATCCCAACCTAGATTTCTCTCCGGCTACCGTCCCGGGCAACAGGATGGAGAAAATAAGAGCTCCGGCCGAAGAGACATCGGCACCTCCCGTTGACGAAAGTGGGGCGGCCGCCAAAGAAGTCTCTGTTTCTACTTCGATTGCCAAGCCAGCTGATGAAGAATAGAGTTGTTATTTTTCTTCTTCTCTTCTTCTTCTTTCTTTTTGACCAACCAATTGTAATACTTTCTTCTGAAAAGAAAGCTTTCTCTTTCTTTGAGACTAACTTTTTCTTCAAATTGGTCTTCTTCAAATCAGCCATCTTCGGGTTAATGCTCAGAAGACTGATCGATCACTCGATGATGAGTGGCCCGAAGATAGGCCCGTAAGTGATGCTGCAGCACCATCGAATCGTCCCTGATTCTTTTAGCGCTAATGGCCTGTTCAAAAAAGGACCCGACCAGAACTTTGAACTGAGGGTTAGCCTTGGTTGAACCAGCATGTCTTAGTAGTCACTCATCCATCATAATTGCCCCCTGATTCGATGATCATGCGATGGACAGATGTCGCGCCGTTATTGGTGCCTGGGTGGAAGGTCTTAAGTACATTCCTTATCGCTAGTGCCCAACACGCTAGTATTCGAGCGGCTGTTCTTCCGCACCCTGGGAGTGGTGGCCAGTCTTTTTTTTCTGAAGGTGGCCATTAATGCCGTATCGACCCCAAAAAAGCTGCTTCAGATTCTAAGCATCGGCTTCTTTTCCTGAATGCGGTTATTAATAACCACATTCACCTCAGAGAAGCTACTCTGGGTTCGAAGCATCGCTTCAACACGTGGCGCTTCTCAATTGGCTTGATATGGGGCGTGGGACACGTCCTCCACAGGCACGAATTGCCGTTAAATAAAATTCATCTTTGCAGTTTTTAAGAGCTATTCAAGCAATAGAGAAGTGAGCCCTTCATTCTAGAGCCATCTTCATCCCCTTTCTTTAAACTTCGAAGATGAAGTTTAGCCTTCACGAGCTCCACGAGATGTCTCGCAAGAGGGCCGCCGCCCGAAAGCCTGGAGAGGGACCTAGCATCAAGGTTCCCAAAGAGGGCAATGACTCCTTCTGGGCCCAGGTGGTGGCCCGCCTAGAGGGGGAGGTGCGAGCCCTCCAATCCCGGTTGCAGGAGGCGAACGCTAGGGCCACTATGGCGACAGCGACGGCGGAGTAGGCTAGGAAGGAGGCAACAGAAGCAGTTGCCAAGTTCCTAGCATCCCAGGCCTTCCTGGATGAAGTTGTCGAGGCCGTCCTGGACTCTTACCACCGAGGGTTTCAGGAGCATAAAAGTAAAGCCTTCCACTTCTATGATCTGAAAAGGTTGGAGAAAATCAGGCCCTTGATTCTGTACCCCGGGCAGGAGAATGATTCTGACTTCAAGGAGAAGTTGGAGTCGGAGGAGGAGGTGACCCCCTTTGAAGCCTCCCCGAACGCCCCACGAGGGTTTGACATCACTCGCTGGTTTAGAAAGGGGCCGACGATCGATCTTTAGATCTTCCTTTCCAGTTATCCCTCCTTTTTCTTTTTCCTTTTTTTTTGACTGTACAGTTCTTTTCCTTATCAATGAATGAAAATACTTTATTTTGAAATGATGTTGAGTATGAGTTCTTCAACATAATTGATAGTAGAAGAGTCTTTCCGCTCCCTTGGATCGGACTTGCCGGTTGGGTGGGCTGATCAAGCCATCCACGGGCCGTCTTATCAACAACAAGATGAGCTGTTCGGACCCACTTTGGCATGTCTGCGGATTTACCATGGGGTAGGTCACTTAGACCATCCCCGTACCTTCAATCAATGTTAAGGTAGGCTGATTAGGCCCATCTCGGCATGTCTTCAGATTTATCGTATGGTAGGTTGGGTGAGCCATCCCTGCGCCTTCAATCGATGTTAAGGCAGGCTGATAAGGCCCACCTCGGCACGTCTTCAAATTTACCGTAGGGTAAGTTGGGTGAACCATCCCTGCACCTTCAGTCGATGTTAAGGCAGGCTAATTGGGCATACATCGGCGCATCTTCGGATTTACCGTAGGGTAGGTTGGGTGAACCATCCCTGCGCCTTCAGTTGATGTTAAGGCAGGTTGATTAGCCCACCTTGGTGCGTCATCGGATTTACCGTATGGTAGGTTACTTAGACCATCCCTGCGTCTTTAGGTGATCATAAGGTGACCTGGTTGGGCCTATCTTTATGCTCGCCGAACATACCGATAAGGCGAATGGATCAGACTTACCTTTGCTCTTTTAGCTAATCATAAGGTGGCCTGGTTGAGCCTTTCTTTGTTGATTGATAATGAAACAGGCGGACCAAACCCATTTTCAAATAAACTTTTATTGAAGTCTTCCCTGGTGGGAGCTTTCATTGATAGTACTTGCAAAGATTTTGTATATTCCAAGGCCGGGATAGCACAACACCATTTAAAGTTTGAGTCGATACATTCTTGGGTGAATAACTTCCTTGATTGGATAGGGACCTTTCTAATTGGAAAAAAGTTTGCCTCACTCTGTCGGCCTGGATACTTCGGCCCTTCATAGTACTAAGTCTTCAGGATGAAAGATTCACTCCATCATAGAATTATAGTATCTAGCGACTTTCTATTGATATGCCTATTTGAAATTATATCCCAAAGCTAATCGTCTAGGCTGTAGACGGTTGTGCTACCTTCTATTTTATAAATGAATTCTTTTAATAAAAAAAGTTATTTATTTGGGCTGTTCATCATATTTATATTTTTCTAAAATGAACTCTTATATGATGGAGTCCTTAGAACTACATTGTTTGATATAGAGAGGATATATCAAGTAGTTCTTAAACTGGTTCACAATCAAATGATACATTGTTATAGGATGACTATGTATCAAGTGTAGGTTGTTGTGTGTCACATTTATTGGTTGTCCTCTTAACCAAGGAGTGTGGAGATACTGGTGTGACATGCAAGTGAAATGTATGATATTTCACTGAACGTGACCATCTGCGAAGCTCCCTTCTACCAAAGGGTTGCTCGTGAAGGGATATGGGTATATGTATCCCTCAAACCCGAGGTCATCATAGTAGCTTGCAAGCAACTCACTATACTTTAATGCCAGACTACCTGGATTTCTAATCTAGTGATGGAAGGTTTCTGGGTACAGTCAAGTACTTATGGAGCGGTGGTGGATCAAGATGGAATTGACATCTCCAAATAGTTTGGAGTGAATGACTCACTATGTCTCAATTTAGCAAAACCTTGGCCAGGATAGTTCTTGTAACGAGTCACAAAACTTATGAGGTTGAGATATGATCTGGATAAACCATATTAGGGTTGGCAGTCGAACCCTAGGTCATCCTGAGCATATAAGGTCAAAGGGATGAATTATACGGCAACCATATGCCAGAAGTTCTTGTGAGGTGCTCTGCATCTTCGACCTATCCGGACGTCGGGTATCATTGCTAGATGAGGACTTTGGCTAGTACTGAAAATGTTCCAGTGCTACCGGCTTAGTGTTCGAACCTATGGGTCACACATCATAGAGGATTTCTATATGATCTTAAGGCTAATCAATAATTGAGAATCATTTGCCGTCATTGGAAGTCAATATAATTAACTTTGTTCCAAGTATCGACATTTGGAATTTTGCAGGTGTCGACACTTGGTGAAGTGTCGACACTTGGCAATTTTTGTGAGTCAACACTTCCTGTGACGAGCAAAATTTTGAAAAGATTTTTTGGAAGGATTTTGGGCAAGTTTTGACCTGGTTTGAATTTCGAATTCAAACCAGTTTTGGCTCCAAGATTATATGGTATGATAGTCATACTTACCTCTTTGGGTTGGACCCATTTGGTATGACCTTGATCCTCTCCCCCATTCTCTCCCCTCATCTCTCCTCCTTCCACTTTCTCCCTCTCCCTGTTGCCCCTACAAATGAACGTCATTTCTATGGCTGCAACAGATTTTTTTGAGAAAAGCTTTGAGAGAGGAAGATAGAGAAGGGTTGTGAGAGGTCTAGGGATTGGGTGTGAGAATCCTAGCATTCTAGCTAGGTCTTGAGAAGAGAGTTCTCTTGGAAAAGGGTTTCAGCTCTCCTCCTAGTCTTCCCGGAAGAAGAAGATCGGCTCAAGGATCCCGAAGAGCTAGCACTCCGAGGGAGTTGATCAGAGTCGAGCACAGGTGTGGATTACCTGTAGAGGCCAAACATGTGTATGGCTCGAGCACCCTCCTCCTTCTACAGCTTTTCTCCAGTATAAAGGTATGGTATTTTTATATTTGTATTTCTTTCTTGCTTTGATATTATGATCATGCTAAGTCATTATGCTAGATCCTGTTGCGGGTAGATCGGTAGATCATTTAGATCTATCTACCGAGAGCTTTCCGCTTGCATACTTTACAATTATTTTAAAATAATATTTTCTGCCCTACTTTCGTGAATGCATGTTTGCATATTGGTATGCTTCGTAGATGCACTTTACCTTCAATGGTATCAGAGCAATATGTTCCTTTTTGTAGTATAATGATTCTAGCATGCTAATAACATCACTTCTTAAGTATTTGGATTGAGTGCTTCACCATGACCGTCCGGTCATAGGAAAGAAGTAGGGCTGCAAGACCCTCTCTTCCCATTCAATGGGGTCTCCTATGGCATGTAAGGGTGCCGATGTGATTGACTCTTGAAAAGAAAAATAAGAAGCAAGAAAATATAGATTAAAAATGTTTTAATCTAATGAAATGACCATAAAATAACTTTAGATAAGATCTAAGATTTTTATTGATCGGTTTTGATTGAATGTTTGGAGAAATATTGGATTTGAAGTCACTGTTCTTTCACTGTCTCAGGCTGTGAGTCGACACTTGGCCTTGTAAGTATCGACTCATAAGTATTTTTGCCCGAGAACTGGGTTCTATTTTTTCTCTATGACAGGTTGAAGTATCGACACTTGACCAGGAAGTGTCGACACTTGGGCTCGTGAGTCGACACTTGGCCTTGCAAGTGTCGACTCATGAGCAGGTGCAAGAAAATCTGGAGTTCTATTTTCTACCTGTCTCAGGCCTTGAGTCGATCCAAGTGTTGATATTAGGTGTCGACACTTGCTCCTGGTGAGTCGACACTTAGGATTAGACCCAAGTTTAGATGCATTGGACTAATAAGAGAACTAATCTAATCAAATGTTGAGTTAGGATTTCTTCTCTTTAGATCTATCTAATAGTTAGATTGATTAGTCTATAATCTAAATGGACCTAATTTGTGGCTCAATGGAAAGCCCAAGTCTTTAGGCTAGCCTAATCGATTCTGATGAACCGATTCGTGTCGAGGTAAGTTTGACATTTTAATCATGGTTCTTTAGGGTTATCTCTTACTTGGCCAACTCTGTTGGTGTCTAAGACAAGACGGTTAATGGCGGAACCCAACCCATGATCTTACTTACCTGGCCAATGTGGTCAATCAGGATTGATTGGATAGCTCATTGACTCGTGCTAATCCTTGTCATCCAAGGTTAATCAGTCTTGACTAATTTTAAGTGCCCATTGATCATTTGTTATAAGTAATCCTCCTAGATTACTGATTTAGTCAGTGGAAGGTTGATCCATGTCTTCTAATCTCTTCATCTATCATATTATTTAAAAACCCTCTAAATTATTAGATCCTTAAAAGGACAAAGTTATAGGGATAACCAAGTCTTAGCCTTCCATTAAGTGGGATGGTAATGGATCTAATAGTTGGGTGTTCATCGGCAGATCCAAAGATTGGGTGTTCATCGACAGATCCAAAATTACTGTTCCTTATATAATGGCTCAGTGCGACTCTCTTAACAGTGGTCAGGTGGGCCAGCCAAAGTCGGGCTTTACTATTCGTTAGTTAGAAGCATTGAATTTTATCATGTTAATGGTTGGACCTAATTGGGACCTTCGATAGGAGGCCTAAAGGCCAATTGAAGTGCTCATTAGGTCAAAACCCAAATACTTGAGGTTACTTGGAGAAGTAATCGGTTAAAGAACCTACCTTTAGATATGCATGGGTGGGCCGGCCAAAGTCGGGATTATATGTTGTCTATTGGACTCTGGTACCCACTAGGGAATTAAAGTAATTCCTTGGATTAGAGGTAGAAGCTACCAATATGAGCAAAATAGTGGGAGAGACCTTAAGACTAAAGTCCATGTCTTTAGGTTAATAATTCATATACACTAATTAGCTTTGGTTTTCCTTTCAGATGTCTTCCAACCTGTCACTTCGGTCTCTTCTCGATAATGAAAAGCTCAATGGACCCAACTTTGATAGCTAGTATCGAAGGCTCAGGATTGTCCTAGAGCATGAACGGATCCTGTATGTGATATCGGATCCGGCACCTGAGATCCCTGCTGCCAATACTCGGGGTTCGATCAGAGACACTTATCAGAAGTGGCTCTCCGACAGGACCACTGTCCAGTGCATAATGTTGGCTGCAATGAACGACGAGTTCAGTCGCAAGTTCGAGGAAGCCCAGCCGGAAGAAATCCTTCAAAGGTTGAAGGAGTCTTTCGGAACACCAGACGATGTTGAGAGGTACAGGGTCTCCTGTGCTATCTACAATGCGCAGATGCGTGATGAGGCCTCGGTCACTGATCATGTATTATACATGATCGAGATGATTGAGCACCCGGGCAAGCTCGACTATCCCTTACATGAATAGCTTGAAAAAGATGCGATACTGAATTCCCTCCCTTCTTTCTATATAGATTTTCTCGATCATTACCGAATAAAAAAGAATGCAGTTAATTACCACGGTCTATTGAAGTTGCTACAAACTTATGAGAAAGACCACCAATTGAATAAAGAGGTGGTGAATCTAGTGGGAAGATCTTTGGGAGGGTGTCGTCCCTTTAAGAAAGGGAAGAAGAAAAATAAAGGAAAAAATGTGCTAAGTGCTTATGGGCCCAGTCAGGCCAAGAAAGTGAAGGCTGATCAAAGTCGTGCAGAATGCTTCTTCTGCAAGAAGCAGGATCACTAGAAGAGGAACTGTCCTCTTTATATCGCATCCCTTGACCCGAACAGGTCCAAGAAAAGAAAACTGCAGGATGGTCCTAGACAAGGTATTTATATGATATCACCTTGTAGTTTCTCTGTTTGCGATACTACTAACTGGGTATTGAATACAGAAAGTCTAATTGACATTTGCAATTCTTTGCAGAGACTTCAAGTTAGTAGAAGATTCGAGAACGGTGAGAGGTTCTTGAACATGGGAAATGGAAGCCGAGTTCCAGTCCTAGCATTAGGAGTCCTCAAACTTGTTTTCGAGTTCTGTACTGTCATTTTGAACGAGTGTCATTTTTGTCCATCTTTTATTTTGAATATTATTTCTGTAGGCCAATTGGCCATGTATGGTTATGAACTATCAATAAAGAATGACGTTTGCAAAATCATTTGAAATTATTTTGTGGTTTTGATTGGACAAATGCGTGATGGCATTTATATACTATCGTAACCTGTTAGTGCAATATACACATCTAACAAATGTCCTAGGATAGATAATGTTAGCGAAGCATACCTATGGTATTGTAGGCTAGGTCATATTAACAGGAACAGGATAAACAGGTTGAAAAGCAAGGGTCTTCTCGATTTTAGTGAAGATAGTTCACTTCCAACATGTGAGTTCTGTCTTCTTGGAAAAATGACCAAGTCACCTTTTACTGGAAAAGGTGAATGAGCAAAGAAATTCTAAGTCTAGTACATACTAATGTATGCAGACCCATGAATGTTAGTGCCATGGGTGGGTACGGTTATTTTATTATATTTACAGATGACCTTTTGAGGTACGGTTATGTTTTCTTGATGAGATATAAATCTGAGTCATTTGAAATGTTCAAACGATATAGTAGTGAAGTAGAAAAATAAACTGGAAAGTATATCAAAACCTTTCGATCCGATCAAGGTGGTGAATACCTTTCGGGTGAGTTTCTAACATATCTCGAGGTGAATGGGATTCTCTCTCAGTGGATACCTCTAGGGATACCTCAATTAAATAGAGTATCTGAGAGGAGGGATCGAACCCTGTTAAACATGGTTCGGTCTATGATGGGCTTTGCTTCTTTGTCGGTATCCTTTTGGGGATATGCTCTAAAATCAGCCTATTACCTTCTGAATAGAGCTCCAAGTAAGTCCGTTAGTAAAATACCATATGAGATATGGACTGGACGTAAGCCGATACTATCATACCTTCGGGTCTGGGGGTGCCCGATTTATGTAAAATGTTTGGAAACGGATAAACTTGGACCTAGGTCTAACCGGTGCCTATTTGTTGGGTATCCAAAAGAATCTAAGGGATATTACTTCTACTTAGCTGAGGAATAAAAGTTGTTTAATGGAGTTCCTTGGTGAAGGGATTGTAGCCGCTAAGATTGAACTTAGTGAAGTTCAATAAGTAGAAGAATCAACATACTTAAGGGACAACATAGAACCAGCCATGATTAGATCACACCCAGAGCCCACTCAAGAATCATTAAGAAGATCCGGTAGAGTACCGAGCTGACCGGACAGATACTATGATTTCTTGGTCCCGGACGGTGATCCCATTGAACTCAATGAGAACAATGAGGATTCGATCACCTATATGGATACGATGCAGAGGTCTGACTCTGAGAAATGGCTAAGAGCCATGAAATCTGAAATGAACTCCATGGAGATCAATAATGTATGGACATTGGTTGATGCACCTGAAGGGATAAAACCCATTAGATGCAAATGGATTTTCAAAAGGAAAAAGGACACAGACGGGCAGGTGGAGACCTATAAAGCTCGTCTGGTTATCAAGGGGTATCGTCAATGTTATAGTATTGACTATGATGAGATGTTTTCTCCTATGACAATGCTCAAATCCATTCGAATTATGCTTGCTTTAGTAGCACACTTTGACTATGAAATCTGGTAAATAGATGTCCGAACAGCTTTCCTGAATGGTGAGCTGGAAGAGGAGGTGTATATGATACAACCTGAAGGTTCACATCCACAGACAAATCAAAGGTGTGCAGGCTTCAAAAGTCCATCTATGGACTGAAGCAAGCATCAAGGAGTTGGAACGTGCGATTTGATAAGTGTATCAAGTCGTATAGCATCGTTAGGAACAGAGAAGAACATTGCATTTATAAATGGGCTAATAGTTCTGTGATTATATTCCTTGTATTGTATGTGGATGACATTCTCTTAATTGGGAATGACATCCCAGCACTATAAGGAATAAAGGTCTGGTTATCATCTCAGTTCTCTTTGAAGGACTTGGGTGAAGCCTCTTACATACTAGGTATGAAGATCTATAAAGATAGATCTAAGAAGCTTCTGAGACTGTCCCAGTCTACGTACATCGACACCATGCTGAAATGGTTCAGCATGGAGATTTCCAAAAAGGGCTATCTCCTAATAGATACTGGAATTGATCTCTCCAAAATGAATTGTGCGACAACTCCTGAAGAGAGAGAGTGTATGAGTAGAATCCCATATACTTTGACAGTGGGTTCTATCATGTACGCCATGACATGTACTAGACTAGACGTGGCATACTCACTATAGTGAGCAGATACCAATCTGATCCAGGTGAAGCTCATTGGAAAGTGGTAAAGACCATCCTTAAGTATTTACGCAATACTAAGGACCAATGGCTGATTTATGGAGAATCTAACTTGAAATTTATGGGGTATACTGACTCCAGTTTCCAGTCAGATAAGGATGATAACAAGAGTGTGTCAGGATTTATCTTTACCTTGAATGGAGGAGATGTCTGCTAGAAAAGTCCAAGCAGCCTACTGTGACAGACTTAGTATGCGAAGCAGAGTACATTGCAACATCAGATGCAACGAAGGAAGCTATGTGGTTGCGGAAGTTTCTTGGCGAGCTGGAAATGGCACCTTCCCTAGATGGTCCTGTTCCGGTGTACTATGACAGCACTGGAGCCATTGCTCAAGCAAAAGAGCTGAAGTCTCATCATCACACAAAGCATATTCTACGGTGCTATCACCTTGTACAAGAGATCGTGGAACAAGATGACATTGACCTTTTGAAGATCGATGGAAAGGAAAACCTGACTGACCCCTTCACTAAAGCCATCGGAGTTCAAGAGTTCAACTATTGTAAACAGAAAATGAGAATAAGATTCTGTACCGATTGGCTTTAGTCCAAGTGGGAGTTATTGGAAATTGAATCCCAAAGCCAATCGTTTAGGATGTAGACGGTTGTGCTGCCTTGTATTTTGTATATGAATTCTTTTAATAAATAAAAGTTATTTATTTTGGCTGTTCATCATATTTACATTTTTCTGAAATGAACTCTTGTATGTTGGAGTCCTTAGAACTGCATTGTTTGATATAGAGAGGATATATCAAGGAGTTCTTAAACTGGTTCACAACCAAATGATACATTGTTATAGGATGATGATGTATCAAGTATAGGTTGTTGTGTGTCATATTTGTTGGTTGTCCTCTTAACCAAGGAGTGTGGAGACACTGGTATGACATACAAGTGAAATATATGACATTTCACTGAACGTGACCATCTGCGGAGCTTTTGCCAAAGGGTTGCTCGTGAAGGGATATGAGTATATGTGTCCCTCAGACCTGAGATCATTATGGCAACTTGCAAGCAACTCACTGTACTTTGGTGCCAGACTACCTGGATTTCTAATCCAGTGATGAAATGATTCTGGGTGCAGTCAAGTACTTGTGAGTGGTGGTGGATCAAGATGGAATTGATATCTTTAAATAGTTTGGAGTGAATGACTTACTATATTTCAATTTAGCAAAATCTTGGTCAGGATAATTCTTGTAAGGAGTCACAGAACTTGTGAGGCTGAGACATGATCTGGATAAACGATATTAGGGTTGGCAATCGAACCCTAGGTCATCCTGAGCATTATAAGGTCAAAGTGATGAATTATACGGCAACCATATGCCAGAGGTTCTTATGAGGTGCTCTGCATCTTCGACCTATCCGGATGTCAGATATCATTGCTAAATGAGAACTTTGACTGGTATTGAAAATGTTCCAGTGCTACCGGCTTAGTGTTTGAACCTATGGGGTCACACACCATAGAGAATTTCTATCTGATCTTAAGGCTAATCAACGATTGAGAATCATTTGCCATCACTGGAAGTCAATATGATGGACTCTGTTCCAAGTATCGACACTTGGAATTTTGCAGGTGTCGACACTTGGTGAAGTATCGACACTTGGCAATTTTCATGAGTCGATACTTCTTGTGACGAGCATAATTCTGGAAAGATTTTTTGGAAGGATTTTGGGCAAGTTTGGACCTGATTTGAATTTCGAATTCAAACCTGTTTTGGCTCCAAGGTTATATGGTATGATAGTCATACTTACCTCTTTGGATTGGACCCATTTGGTATGACATTGATTTTCTCCCCCATTCTCTCCCCTCATCTCTCCTCCTTCCACTTTCTTCCTCTCCCTGCTGCCCCTATAAATGAACGTCATTTCTGTGGCTGCAACAGATTTTTTGTGAAAACTTTGAGAGAGGAAGATAGATAAGGGTTATGAAAGGTCTAGGGATTGGGTGTGAGAATCCTAGCATTCTAGCTAGGTCTTGGGAAGATAGTTCTCTTGGAAAAGGATTCCAGCTCTCCTCCTAGTCTTCCCGGAAGAAGAAGATCGATCCAAGGATCCCGAAGAGCTAGCACTCCGAGGGAGTTGATCAGAGTCGAGCACAGGTGTGGATTACCTGTAGAGGCTAGACACGTGTGTGGCTTGAGTGCCCTCCTCCTTCTACAGATTTTCTCCAGTATAAAGGTATGGTACTTTTATATTTGTGTTTCTGTCTTACTTTGATATTATGATGCATGTTATGTCATTATGCTAAATCTTGTTGCGGATAGATTGATAGATCGTTTAGATATATCTACCGAGCCTTCCACTGTGCATGCTTTAAAATTATTTTAAAATACATATTTTCTACCTTGCTTTCATAAATGCATGTTTGCATATTGGTATGCTTCGTAGATGCACTTCACCTTCAATGGTATCAGAGCAATAGGTTCCTTTTTGTAGTATAATGATTCTAGCGTACTAATAACATCACTTCTTAGTACTTGGATTGAGTGCTTCCCCATGGTTGTCCGGTCATAGGAAAGAAGTAGGGCTGCAAGACCCTCTCTTCCCATTCAATGGGATCTCCTATGGCATGTAAGGGTGCCGATATGATTGACTCTTGAAAAGAAAAATAAGAAGCAAGAAAATGTAGATTAAAAATGTTTTAATCTAATGAAATGATCATAAAACAACTTTAGATAAGATCTAAGAGTTTTTATTGATCGGTTTTGATTGAATGTTTGGAGAAACATTGGATTTGAAG
This sequence comes from Areca catechu, assembly GCA_021397845.1. NCBI lineage: Eukaryota > Viridiplantae > Streptophyta > Magnoliopsida > Arecales > Arecaceae > Areca > Areca catechu. The sequence continues at coordinate 118,324,816 of CM038044.1, read as the reverse complement.
TCACTGTTCTTTCACTATCTCAGGCTGTGAGTCGACACTTGGCCTTGTAAGTGTCGACTCATGCATATTTTTTCCTGAGAACTGGGTTCTATTTTTTCTCTGTGACTGGTTGAAGTGTCGACACTTGACCAGGAAGTGTCGATACTTGGGCTCGTGAGTCGACACTTGGCCTTGTAAGTGTCGACTCATGAGCAGGTGCCAGAAAATCTGGAGTTATGTTTTCTACCTATCTCAGGCCTTGAGTCGATCCAAGTGTCGACACTAGGTATCGATACTTGCTCCTGGTGAGTCGATACTTGGGATGTAAATGCTGAAAAATAGTGAATTCAAATTTTAAAAATTTCGTAAAATTGTTTTACATTATAAATTAAAATTGTTTTAATTTATTTAAGGTTATTAAACTTAATTGAGAATTAAGAATGACTAAGAACTCTAGAAATGTGATTCAAAATTGTTAAGTCATTTCAATAAGCCTTAAGTGTCATGGGTTAGCTTCTATTAGGTCCTTAATTGGGTTATACCTAAGTTTAGATGCATTGGACTAATAAGAGAACTAATCTAATCAAATATTAAGTTAGGATTTTTTCTCTTTAGATCTATCTAATAGTTAGATTGATTAGTCCATAATATGAATGGACCTAATTTGTAGCTCAGTGGAAAGCTCGAGTCTTTAGGCTAGTCTAATCGAGTCTAATGAACCGATTGGTATCGAGGTAAGTTTAGCATTTTTATCATGGTTCTTTGGCGCTACCTCTTACCTGGCCAACTCTATTGGTGTCTAAGGCAAGATGGTTAATAGCAGAACCCAACCCATGATCTCACTTACCTAGCCAATGTGGTCAATCATGATTGATTGGATAGCTCATTGACTCGTGTTAACCTTTGTCACCCAAGGTTAATCAGTCTTGACTGATTTTAGGTGCCCATGGATCATTTATTATGAGTAACCCTCCTAGATTACTGATTTGGTCAGTGGGAGGTTGATCCATGTCTTCTCATCTCTTCATCTATCACATTATTTAAAAACCCTCTAAATTATTAGGTCCTTAAAAGGACAAAGTTATAGGGATAAGGGACCAAAGTCCCTTGGTGTTATTCAGTCGTGTCTTAGACCATGGAGAATAGTCCGATTCGTTACTTCGGCTTCTCTGTTAAACTATGGGTGGCCGACAAAAGCTAACTTGTGGAGCACATGGTACTAAGCACAGAAGTCCTTGAACTTCAGGTTGTCGAAATGCCTCCCGTTGTCAGTGACTATGAATAAGGGATTCCAAATCGGAATATAATATAATTATTCACAAAGCTTTCGACTTTTGCATCCGTAATGTGAGCCAATGGTTCGGCCTCGACCTACTTGGTGAAGTAGTCGATGGCAACGATGATAAATTTCCACTATCCAGATGCCGGTGGGAATGGACCAAGAATGTCCATGCCCCACTGGACGAAAGTCCCTGGTGCTATCAGCTGGGTTAGCTGACTTGCTGGCTATCTCTGGATGTTGGCATTTCTCTGGCATTGGTCGCATCTTCGGACAAAGTCGGTGGAGTCCTTATGGATGGTTGGCAAGTAGTAACCCTAGCATATTATTTTATACACCAAGGATTTGCCCCCAGATGGTCTCCGTATATGCCTTCATGCACCGCCCGTAAGGCATAGTCGGCGTCCGTCAGTCCTAGGCATTTCAGTAGAGGCTGGGTGAAAGACCTTTTATACAAGGTTCCATCCAAGAAAACGTACTGGGACACCATCCAGCGAACTCTCTTGGCCTCTACTTTGTCTTCCGGTAATGTGCCCTCATTCAGGAACTTGAGGATGGGGTCCATCCAACTAGACTCATTCTCAATTTGGTGTACTCCTGGAGTCTCTTCAGCTATGCTTGGGACCTCAAAGTGTTCTATGAAAGTATGATCGAGGGAGTCTGGAGTAGTGGTGGTTAATTGAGATAGTGCATCAGCCCGAGAGTTCTCCGATCACGGCACATGAGTGATTTCAAAGAATTCCAACTAGGAGGATAAGGCCCATACCTTTTTCAAGTACTGGATCATTGCAGGGTCTCGAGCTTCAAATTCGTCTTTGACCTGATTCACCACCAGTTAGGAGTCCGAAATGATCTGAATCTTTCGAACCCCTAGATTTTCGGTGATTCAGAGTCCTGCAAGGAGTGCTTCATATTCAGCTTGATTATTTAAAGCATGGAATAAGAAACGGAGTGCATACTCTATGGTGTGCCCATTTGGTTCAGCTAATATGAGGCCCGCTCCATATCCAGTAGAGTTAGAAGCTCCATCCACGTGAAGTACCCAGACGGACTCCACATCCTTCGGGTCGGCTCCATCTTCTTCGACTAGTTGTGCGCTGTCCTTGGACTTCCATGTACATTCGGCTAAGAAATCCGATAGGACCTGTGCTTTCATGGCCAATCTGGGTTGGAAATTGATATCAAATTCATCAATTTAGCGACCCACTTGGCCATCCTTCCAGATGTATTAGGGCAGTGAAGAATGGCTTTAAGGGGCAGATCAGTTAGGACCACAATGGGGTGGGCGTGAAAATAGGGTCGTAGGCACTTCGCCGCAATCACTAATAAGTATATATGTTTTTACATCATTGGATACCTTACTTCAGCATCGTGCTAGACTTTGCTGGTATAGTAGATCGGCTTCTAGAGGTCATTCATCTCCTTCTGGATGAGGACCGAACTGACGGCTTCGTCCATAGCAGAAAGGTATAAGTAAAGAGTCTCCCCTTCTTGAGGTTTAGAGAGTAGCGGCGGAGCCTCCAGATACTTCTTCAATTCTTCAAAGGCAATTCGGCAATCTTCCGTCCATTCAAAGCTTTGAGACTGTTGGAGCACTTTGAAGAAAGGAAGACATTTTTCAGCCGATCGGAAAATGAATCGACTTAAAGAGGCGATTCTTCCCGTCAATTGTTGCACTTTCTTCTTACAGGAAGGGTGTCTCATATTCCAAATGGCCTGGATCTTTTCAGGATTGGCTTCAATTCCCCGCTTTGTCATAAAGAATCCCAAGAACTTGCCTAACATTATCCCGAAAGCACATTTTGTTGGATTCAGCTTCATTTGGTAACGTCGCAAGGTAGCAAATGATTCTTCAAGATCTTTAATATGATCACTTGTAAGGAGACTCTTCACAATCATGTCATCCACATAGGCCTCCATGTTCCTTCCCAATTATTCTGTGAACACCTTGTTGATTAGCCTCTGGAACGTTGCCCGGCATTCTTTAATCCGAAGGAATCATCTTGTAACAGTAGAGGCCCTTTTCTATGTAAAGGCCATCTTCTCTTCATCCTGAGGATCCATTCATATCTGGTTGTATCTAGAGAAGGCATCCATAAAACTCAATAATTGATGGCCCGCAGTGGCATCGACCAGTTGGTCGATCTTCGGTAGGGAAAAGCTATCTTTTGAGCAAGCTTTGTTGAGGTCTATATAATCGATGCAGATCTTCCACTTACCGTTAGCCTTCTATTATGATATGTCAATGCAACACGGGCTAATTATCGGCTCAACCACTCACCAAACTCCTTCTGAACAGGGCATCTAAACCGGAGTACCTGAGGCTAGTCTTCAGCCTAACCGAAGGCGTTAGTCCCGAAGACTACTACCACCAGCTCTCGACCAGCCTTCTATACATCAGCTAAAGAGGGTCGATCCGAAGAATACTGATTAGAAAACAACATCGGCTTCATTTCACAACCCATTCTGAAGGGAAGAACACCGATGCAAATGACAAAGATGTCTTCGGCTTATTTTGCGGGAGATAAACCCGATGATAGTCCGCTGATTCAATGCCAGTCCTTCCCGAAGAAGAAGCTCGGAAGTGAATCTCTGGTTGATCCCAAATTTTTGAACGTGGGTATGGTTGTTATGATCAACCGCGTGACCACTACGTCCAATCATAACCATATCGAGGTGGCCACTAACTTCAGCTCCAATGACTCCAAACTGGCCAGAACTGACTGGCAACCATCTATGGTTATATACAGAGTAAAGTTAATTAACCCCATCATAACCATAGATTGGTGAGCCTAACCATACTCTGGCGCGACAACTATAAATACTGGTAAGAGGGGACACCCAAGGTATGCTAGACAAGCTTGGAAAAGAGAATACTTTTGTTATCTTCCCCTTCAGAAACTCTCCATTCTATTGCTGGAATATCCCTCTCTAACTTAGGCATCGAAGTATCCCCCACCGGAAAAAATCCGGTCAGGGATCTGTTTTGCAGGTATCCATCAAGGGAAGCGAACCAGTAATCCAGCGGCTCTGCTCGATCGACGAAGGTTCCACGTCAACAGATTGGCGCACCAGATAGGGATAGCTTGTAGACAAGTGGGTGTGATAGTCTACAGTAGCTCAGACTTACCACCTACCAGTAACTCCCCTCATTGAGAAAAGAGAGTGTGAAGAAACCCTGATGATGAAAGGAAAAACTCAAAACTCTTCGACAAGCAGGGGCCGTCCTCCATCTCAGAGGAATGACCCCCTGGTGGAGAACAATATTCCACCTCCCACACTTGTGGTGGGACAACAACAGTTTGAGGCTCTTCTGAACTGGGTTGACGCTCTGACAACCATGGTTCAGAATTTTCAGGATACAGCTTTCCATGTGGGGCACCTACCAGCCACCTCCAGACACAGTCATCGATCTCGAGAGAAGGGAGACCAGCATCACGAGTCTACCCGATTTTCCTCCCGTGATCGGCTTTCTCCCGAAGGCCAAAGCTCTTGGCATCCGAAGCTGACCGATGCCCCATGGAGGGGGAAGAGATCTAGACGATCTCGCTCTATCTCCTCTGAAGACTCTACTCTCGAAAGGGATGTACTGAAGGAAGCCCGCCTTGACTATGACGAAAAGATCAAGGCCCTTGAGTCCCAGGTTGTGAGGCCCTTGAGACACTTCCCAAAGTTCAATCACAAATACTAGAAATCTAATCATAAATATTATGATCAATCCATAATCAACCTAAATGGACCTACACTATAACACCAGGTAAATAAATCACAAGTAATTTTTACCTTGCATTTTATTGAGCAAAAGAGGTCTTTGGTTTTCAACTCCCAATTGCATATCTTCAATATCCCTTTAGGCTTAAGCCAATATGCTTCTTGGTTTGCCAACTACAAAAATGAAAATTTTTCTTTTTATTTATATTAAATTCTTTAATACCTTATCTATTTTAAAGTTTATTTATGCCAACTTTAATTGTAGAATGCTCCAATGCCTTCCTTATCTTTATCACAAATATTTATTCTATGTGAGAGATAAGAATGCTATAATTACAAAATAAAATAAAACAAAGATATAGATTAATATTTTGAGAAAAATAATTTACTTGCCCAGAGGATTAGGTGATCCTTATGCTGGGTATCTTCCTTACCGTATCAAAAACAAAAGGGTTTTGGCCATGCAATTTATACAGTAATAGTTGCACAAATAGCATTTAGAATTTTTATGTACCAGATAAAGATTATAGAATTTTGTCTTCACAAAATCTACCAACAAGGAAGATGTATAGCAACTCATAATGCTGGGTATCTTCCTTACCATATCAGAAACAAAAGGGTTTTGGCCATGCAATTTATACTGTAATAGTTGCACAAATAGCCTTTAGAGTTTTTATGTACCAGATAAAGATTATGGGATTTTGTCTTCACAAAATCTACCAACAAGGAAGATGTATAGCAACTCCTAACAATTAAATGATCATGCTCTTAGGCACCAACATTCTCACTTTTTCTCTCATTCTCGGCTTGAAGCTTTATAAATCAATGACCATGTATATATACTTGCATTGTAGAGCTTTTCTGATTGGAATAGGCTTATGAATAGGACATAAGTCCTACTCCAATCCAACATTAATTTTTAAATAGAACACAAGTCCTACTCCAACTCAAATCATTTATAGCGTGATCCAACGGTTGATTGATATTACAACATGATGATGCCTTCAAACAAAAAGATACAACCCGAACTTTCCATGAATAACCCAATGTCTATAACTCGAAGTCACCACAAACCCCCCATGAGTAGCCCCCCAAATCAAAAGCTAAGTGCATCGGCATTATTAGGAGCTGTAAGAGGGGATGGCGAGCCCCACCGGTGGAGAGGTGGGCATTGTCTTGCAAGCAAGAGGGGAGTACAAGGATGAGCAAGTCCTGGTCCACATTATATGCCTTCAATCATTAGTATAAATGCTTTAACCAAATTTGTTTATTTATTTTAAGGTGCAAGAAAGTGGTGCTATGACATCTCAAACTTCAAGATGCAATATATTTACATTTACCAGTATCTTCCTTTTTTTACACCATTCACTTGTAGGACCTATTTTTATTTAAATAATCATTAGTTTTATTTATTTATTTTTTTGGTTAAAAAAAGAGATCTTAAACCCGATGTAGCTATCCCCAGCAAGCCCCACCAGGTAATGTTCGATTTAATTTTCTCAGCCTTTTTCCACTCATTCACACAAACTATCGCAGGTCCCAGAAAATAATTCCTAGAATCGAGTCATCCATAGAATGCCGCGTCGAATCCATGACCTGTTGGTAACGAGGCAAAGCCTCTACCAACCGAGCTACTGCCTTAGTGTTAAATAATCATTAGTTTTATTTACTTTATAATCATGCTTGATTGCACTAGAAACTAAGAATGGGTATATATTTTATATCTAGCTAATTTCTATATTTAATAAGGTCATGTGATTGGAGAAAAAAATTAGACATAGTTTTGAATTCCTTTAAAATAGGTTAAAATATATATGGTGAGATTATGTTGCAATAACATAGAACTTCACCCAAAACGACTAACCAAAAGGCATTATTTATATTACTTGGCATGTATAATTATCCAAGATTTATCCAGAATATAGTTAATATGGAATTAAACATATACTTGCACAAATTCTCATATACTTCTCTTTCACTTAAATCCCATATCATGGTCAAATCAAAAGTCCAAAATTCAATCACAAATACTAGAAATCCAATTATAAAGATGATGATCAAATCGTAACCATTCCAAATGTGCCTGCATTATAACATCAAGTAAATTTTGCCTGCATGGATCCTCACATTATATAAGGAATGAATTAAAAAATATATGGGAATTAAAAAAAGTGAGGCCACAACATTGATCATACCCTTTTAATTTAAAAAATATATGATCGCTATCATAGATAGTTAAAAATAAAACCTAACTCACTACTATAGCTAGGATGAGTTGGGATCGTATCATCAAAAATCTAGAATAATTATTTAATAAAAAGATAAAAAAATTATTGTTGATAATTTATACTTTAAAATATTTTATGGAATAAAAAAATAATAACTAAATAATAAAACTAAGAAAAATGATATGATAGCAAGGTCTTGGGATTTTAAATTAATTTTTAATTCCAATCTTGGTACTAATAATTATTGTAATAATAATAATTGACCAAGATATTTTATAATCCAATTTGGTCATAACTTATCTCACTTCAAGTATAGATCGTATTTCCTGATCACGATCCATCTTCCTAAAGTATAAGCTATTCGAAACCAAATCATAAAAATCCTAAAAAGATAGTCAAATATATGAATAAGTTCTTCAGATAATTTATGTTATTTGAACATGGAGCATATCTCTCGATAATGTTCCATCCTTTACATATATAAATTATTTAAAGATCAACTACATAAAGCATAAAAACTTGTAAGTAATCTTAAATAAATGATATTCATGATATTTAAAGAAAAGCTTATAAGATTGCATAAAATAAGTACTAAAAGATTAAAAATTAAAAACCGACCCTACTTTCCCAAGAACCAGGCTTCTAGTTGCTCATGATGTTAATCGCCAAGGCTTTCTCCATCATTTTCCTTTTTTCTTAAAACCTAAAATAAAATCTAAATAAAATAAAATAAAGGACTACTGCTGAACTGATCCTGGACTGTTGCCTGGGATCCTCCTTTTATAGAGCTTAGCACAAGTTTTCTCCTGGTAAAAATTAGACTAAAATTAGTGTAGACTTGGCCTTATATCATGCAAAATCATTCTAGCTATTCGATCTGCATCACAGGACTAAAATCTCATAAAAAATTGTGCCAAATCCATTGTTTAACACCCACTATATGTTGGATTTGATGGTGGTCATTGGATCTATGATATGGCTAATTCTAGGTTATAGATGGGTGCAAACCGGGCTGTGAGATGCATGTTCAAGCTTTCTCCCAGGTGGATCAATTGCCCACTATTGGATCTTGCATTAAATGGCTTAGATCACGCATAGGGACTCCGGGACTCCCTCCATTCGGACTCGTTTCCACTGAAGGTAGCAGTGGTGGTGTTGGCTCCACCCAGTGATTTTGATGACTAACAAAACATGGAGTGCATATTGATACTAATGTGTATTTTAAGCTATGAGTTTTCAGGAAGAAAGCACCTCAAAATCTCAAAAGCTTATGTATCATGGCACGCCATGGCAAGAAGCATTTTTCGTGATTCTGGATATCCTTTTCATGAAAAAAGGGCTTTTACATGTTTAATTGTTATTTGTTTATGCTCCATTTAAGTTTCAAAATCAATACTTATGTTCTTGGCTCAAATTGTACTTAATTATGAATTTTTCAGTGTCAAGTGTCGACACCTGGGAAGTCAAGTGTCGACACTTCAGCATTTGGCACGCAGAAAAATTTTTGGCACGCCAAGTGTCGACACCTGGGAAGTCAAGTGTCGACACTTTAGCATTTGGCACGCAGAAAAATTTTTGGCACGCCAAGTGTCGACACCTGCATTTCAAGTGTCGACACTTAGGTTTCCAAGTGTCGACTCAAGGTCTGAGATTTTTGAAAATACAGAACTTTGCCAATGAAAGATTTTTGTGTCAAGTGTCGACACCTGTGCATCAAGTGTCGACACTTAAGAGTTCAAGTGTCGACACTTAGAAATCAAGTGTCGACACATGATAACCAAGTGTCGACACCTGATGAGCCAAGTGTCGACACCTGATGAGCCAAGTGTCGACACTTGAAGCCTGACAGCCCTAACGGATTTATTTTTCTGACTTGCAGAACTCACTTTTCAAGCTCCAAACAGCTATATTCAAGGCTCCAACGGTCACAAACCATTTTTTGGAAGTTTCTTATTGTATTTAACCTCCACCAACTTCATTCTAAAGGCATTGAAGTGTATTGAAGTCCATTGAAAGCCAAAAAACCAATATTCTCTCAAGAACTTCACATCAAGAGCCATTTATAGTTTGATTCCCTGAAAAAGCCTACAAGCTCATCCTTACTTCATTCCAAAAGAGGAGTTTGAAGGATATTCCAAGGAGGAGACAAGACAAAGCATCAACTTGAGCTTCAAAGCTTCCATTCTACTCTTGAAGAGAGTTTGTCTTATTTATTGTATATCTGATTTTGTCTTATGATTTGACCTTGCTTTCAAGGGTGTCTTGAAAGAAGGTTGTTGTGGTTTGTTGGTAAGCCAAAGGGATAAAATCAACTAGGATTAACTTGTGAGCCTGAAGACAAAATAAGTGTTAAAGGTTGTTGGTAAGCCTAGGTGACAAAACCAACATAGGTTTTGACTTGTGAGCCTTTTGAAAAACAAGTCAGTTGTAATCTTGATTGGATTATGGTGGAATTCCCAAGGATGGCTTGGGGAGTGAATGTAGATGCTAGGTTTGCACCGAACCACTAGACCTTCACAGTACTGTTTTAAATTTTAAAAGACCCAATTCACCCCCCCCCCCCTCTTGGGCTCCATTTCTAGGCAACAAGTGGTATCAGAGCTCCGGTTCTCTCTTGTAGGTCCAAGGATCTTGACTGAAAGATCATGGCAGCCCCAATAGGAATGAGTGTAGTTGAAGGTCAAGCTTCAAATCGTCCCCCACTCTTCAATGGCACAAATTATATGTATTGAAAAACACGCATGCGCATTTTTATACAAGCTATTGATTATAATTTATGGAGGACAATTGTAAAAGGTCCTCATCAGCCTACTATATTGGTTAATGGCATTCTCACTCCAAAAATGGAAAATGATTGGAATGAGAATGACATTAAGCAAATAGAGCTTAATGCTAAGGCTATGAACTTGTTATTTTGCTCTCTTGACCCAAGTGAATTTAGTAGAATATCTAATTGTCTCTCTGCCAAGAAGATTTGAGATACACTTGAAGTTACCCATAATGGTACATACCAAGTGAAAATAACCAAGGTTAACATGCTCATTCATACGTATGAAATGTTTAAAATGGAACCTACTAAGTCTATTAGTGAGATTTATACTAGGTTCACAAATATTATGAATGGTATGAGAAGCCTAGGAAAAATTGTTTCTAATGGTGAACTTATAAACAAACTTCTCAGGTCTCTACCGACTGCTTGGGATGCAAAGGTAACAGCTATTGAAGAAGCCAAGGATGTCAACACTCTTCCACTTGAACAACTATTGGGCTCACTAATGACTTATGAGCTCTCCCTCAAGCAAAAGAATGTGGAAGTTGATAAAAAGAAGAAAGTGAACGCTTTCAAATCCACTGCCAGAGAAGAATCAAGCGATGACTCCGAAGAAGATGATGAGACAGCTCTAATGGCAAAAAAATTCAGAAGGTTTATGAGGAAGAAAAGGTTCAACTTTAAGAAAAAACCCCTGAAATGTGAGCCAAGTAAAGAGAAAGACAAGGAGAAGGAGAAGGAGCAGCCCACTTATTTTGAATGCAAGAAACCCGGTCATTTTAAGGTGGACTGCCCCTTGCTCAAGAAAAGCAGAAGAAAGTTAAGAAAGAAGGCCATGATGGCAACCTGGAGTGATAGTGAGGACTCCAGCTCTGAAGAAGAACAACAAAAAGTGGCAAACTTCTGTCTAATGGCGGATCATGATGAGGTACATTCTGAAACAGAAAATGAACTTACATTTGATGAACTTCATGAAGTTTTTGATGAATTAGTCATAGAATTTCAAAAACTAAAGTCAAAACATAAAGATTTGAAAAGGCAAAATTTGGATTTAGCCAAAACAAATAATAAGCTTTCAAATGAAAATGACTGCATTCTTTTTCAAAATAAAAAATTAAATAATAAGATTTCAGTTCTTGAAAAGGAAAAAGAAGTTTTGAAAAATAAAAGTTTTTCAATTTCAAATAAAAATCTTTCAAAACAAAGCAAAGAAATTTTGGATGAAAATAAAAGATATAAAGAAGAAATTGAAAAATTAAAACCTTTTGTAGATAAATTTACATACAGTTCTGAAAAATTAAACTTGCTTTTGAATAATCAAATAGCTATTTTTGATAGAGCAGGTTTAGGGTTTAGAACTCATAAGAAACAAAAATTTTTCAAAATTTTTTTTGTGCCTGCATCTTCATCCATTACTTGTTATGCATGTGGTACTATAGGGTATAAATCTTATATGTGCAACAAAAGAAGATTGAGTAATATTAAAAAAGTTTGGGTTCCAAAAGGAACCAATGCCACTAACCTAAAAGGACCCAAGATGACTTGGATACCTAAAGTCTCCACTTGATCTTTATTGCAGGTATGCCTTGCAACCAACAAGAAAAAATGTGGTACCTTGATAGCGGTTGCTCAAGGCATATGACAGTAGATGTGGAGCAGTTCTCATCGCTCGAATATCAAAATGGTGGCAATGTGACTTTTGGTGATAATGGAAAGGGCAAAATTATTGGTATTGTAAAGTCCATATCACCCCCTCTTCTTACATTGATAATGTTTTATATGTTGATGGTTTGAAACATAACTTGCTTAGTATTAGTCAGTTTTGCGACAAGGATTTTGAAGTTATTTTTGAATCTTCTATGTGCATTGTTTCTAGTTTAGATGATAATGGTATCAAGTTCATTGGTCATAGGCATGGCAATATTTATATGGTTGATCTTGATGATCTTCCGATTCAAAATGGTTAATGCCTAGTGGCTATGGAAGCCAAAATCAATGAAACTAGTTGGCTTTGGCATCGTAGATTAGGACATACAAGTATGCATTTGATTTCAAAACTTAGCAAAAAGAATTTGATAAAGGATTTGCATAAACTCAATTTTAAAAAAGACAAGATTTGTAGTGCATGTCAACTTGGAAAACAAACCAAATCCTTTTTCAAACCAAAATGAGTAATCTCTACATCTAGACCCTTAAAGTTGCTTCACATGGACCTCTTTGGATTGACTAGAACATCTAGTTTGAGAGGTAAGAAGTATGATCTAGTCATTGTAGATGATTTTTCACGATTTACATGAGTCATGTTTTTAGTACACAAAGATGAAATGTTTTCTGAATTCATTAGATTTCATAAACGAGTTTCAAATGAAAAAAGTGTTTCAATCATATCTTTGAGAAGTGACTATGGAACCGAATTTGAAAATGCTAATTTTGATAAATTTTGTATTGAAAATGGCATTCATCATAATTTTTCTGCACCTAGGACACCTCAACAAAATAGGGTGGTAGAAAGAAAAAATAGAACTCTTGAAGAAATGGCATGCACCATGCTTTGTGAAAATGACTTACCTAGATATTTTTGGGCGGAAGCCATAAATACTGCATGCTATGTTTTAAATCGAGTTTTGATCTGACTGATTTTAAAGAAAACACCTTATGAGATTTGCAAGGGTAGAAAACCCTCAATTCGTTATTTTCGTGTTTTTGGATGCTGTTGTTTCATTTTAAATAATGGTTAGGATAATTTGAGCAAATTTGATGCCAAATTAAATGAGGGAGTCTTTCTAGGCTACTCCACATATAGTAAGGCATACAGGGTCTTCAACAGAAGAACACTTGTTGTTGAAGAATCCATACATATGGTATTTGATGAATCTGACCAGAAATCTTCGAAAAAAGAAGATCTACTTTCTGATGAAATAGGTACCAAAAAAATTGAAAGTGTAAACAACAACAAAGAGCCTACCGAGGAACAAGAAGATGATCAAAACACTGAAGGAGATCAAGCACAAGGTGATGAAAACACATCTATAGTTGATACACTGCCAAAAGAATGGAGGTATGCTCATGGACATCCAAAAGAACTAATTATTGGTGATCCATCTAAAGGTGTAGGTACTCGATCATCCCTTAGAAATATCTGTGATTATTTAGCTTTGGTTTCTCAAATTGAACCTAAAACTATTGAGAAAGCTGAATGTGATAGTAATTGGATAAATGCTATGCAAGATGAACTTAACCAATTCAAAAGAAACAATGTTTGGACATTAGTAGATAAGCCTTTAAATACTTCAATTATTGGCACAAAATGGGTTTTTCGAAACAAACTTGATGAAAATGGTGTTGTAACAAGAAATAAGGCTAGACTAGTTACCAAAGGATACAATCAGGAGGAAGTGATAGATTTTAATGAAACCTTTGCTCCTGTAGCTAGACTTGAGGCAATTAGGCTATTGTTGTCTTTTGCTTGCTTTATGAATTTTAAATTATTTCAAATGGATGTTAAAAGTGCCTTTGTAAATGGTCTTATTGAAGAAGAGGTTTATGTTGAACAACCTCCTGATTTTGAAAATTCTGAATTTCCAAATCATGTTTACAAACTTCATAAAACTTTGTATGGTTTGACACAAGCTCCTAGAGCTTGGTATGATCGTTTAAGTTCTTTCTTGCTCAAAAATGACTTTGCTAGAGGTAATGTAGACAAAGCTTTGTTTTTGAAGAAAAAGAATGATGATCTCTTAGTAGTACAAATCTATGTAGATGATATCATATTTGGTGTTACTAACAAATCTTTTTGTCAAGAATTTGCAAAGTTAATGCAGGGTGAGTTCGAGATGAGCATGATGGGAGAACTAAATTTCTTCATCGGACTCCAAATAAAGCAAACCAAAGAGGGGATCTTCATCAACCAAGCAAAGTACACAAAAAAAATATTCAAAAAGTTTGGGATGGAGAACACCAAGCCTTTAGGTATCCCTATGAGCTCTACTTGTAGACTTGACAAGGATGAATCAGGTAAATCTATTGACCAAAAATTATATCATGGCATGATCGGTTCATTGCTATATCTTACTGCCACTAGGCCAGATATCATGCTTAGCATTTGTATGTGTGCTAGATATCAGTCTAATCATAAAGAGTCTCATCTTTTAGCTGTTAAACGCATACTTAGATATCTATCTAGCACAATTGAAATTGGTTTGTGGTACTCTAGAGATTCTTCATTTGAATTGATTGCTTATTCTGATACTGACTTTGCTGGGTATAAACTTGATCATAAAAGTACTAGTGGAACCTGTCAGTTTCTTGGAGTAAATTTGATCTCTTGGAGTAGCAAGAAACAGAATTCAGTTGCTCTACGACGGAAGTCGAATATATAGCAGCTGGAAGCTGTTGTGCTCAAATCCTTTGGATCAAACAATAACTCAAAGATTTTGGCATTAAACTAATTAAGACATCCATAAGATGTGACAATACTAGTGCAACCAATCTAACTAAGAATCCTGTGCAACATTCAAGAAGTAAACATATTGAAATAAGACATCATTTCATAAGAGATCATGTACAAAACTCTAATGTTATTCTTGAATTTGTATGTACTGATGATCAATTAGCTGATGTGTTTACCAAACATTGAGTGAAGAAAGATTCTATCTAATTAGAAGAGAGTTAGGTGTCATTGATCCATTCTCCTAGAACTCTCACAAACTTCATCTTATCCAAGGTATTTTACTCAAAAAACACTTGCTTTTTATCCCAAAAGCTTTTAGAATATTTTCTTAATTTTTTTTTAATTCTTCAATTTTTTTTTTTGGAATTTTCTTGGCCAAGTGTCGACACTTGGATTTTGTCAAGTGTCGACACATGACCAAGTGTCGACACTTGACAAATACTAAGTGTCAACACTTGCGAAAAGAAATCTGTTTTTAAAATGACTGATCGAGGATTTTGTTTTATGTTTTCCCCAGTCACTCTCAAGCAACGGTGGTCCCCTACACTCTAAATCCTTCCTTTTCCCGTTTACCCCATCACATATCAGGTATTCCCCCCTTCAATTTCATTTTATTTCCACTTTATTTCTTGTATTTTCATTTTTTTTGTTACCGTGAAGCCGCACAATCTAGAATAGGGCTTTTCCGACTAATTTTGGAGATTTTAACCAGATTTTCATGAGTTTTAATGAATTTCTAAAACTCCATTTGATGGAATAGTGGTTTAATGGCATTTTTCTTGGATTTCCCATGGTTTTTGGTAGTTTTTACGCTTATTCCATCCGATTTTAGGAAAAATCACTGTTTGATTGTTTTTGGCCGAAAAATTTGGATTTTCATCTAAAATCTAGTGTTCTAAATTCATTTATTATTTTATCATTGTTTTGAAAAAATATTCTTGATGTTTTTGCGACATTTTCACCACTTTGCTAAAACCCTAATTGATTTAAACCCAAATTTCATGTGTTTTGGTATTTTAGCCTTACAAAATGTATTTTACAAAAGTTTTAACAACCAAAATCATTTTCTATATTTATTTATACAGGGTAATGTCATTTAATCAAAATATAGTTTGTAAAATTCCCACTTTCAAACTGTTGGTAGTTTTCCTAAAATTTTTAAAGGTATTCTACAACCCAAAATTATTTTAATCCTAGTTTTTAAAACCTATCTTAGCACCTCTTAAGAAATGAAATTCTCCTTACCTCAGCCTGTAGCCAGACGTATAGTTCTAAGTCTAATTAAACATATCTTCCTTCTTTCCTATTCAGCTTGTTTGACATGGGTCCAAGAAAGAGATTAGCGGTTAGGAAACCGAGTCAGAGGTCAGAGAGGATAACAAAGGCTAGGCATGACACTGGTGAGTTGAGCAGCTCAGTTGCACCTGGTTCCCCTGCGGAGAGGATGGCAGGGAAGGCTGTTGCATCTGGTCGACGAGTGGACCTAGAGTTTTTCGACCGGCGGTATTTTCAAATATGTCACACCCTTACCGATGCGGGTTTGGTGCCCTTCTACACTATGCAGGAGAGGTATTACCCCCATATGGTACGTGAGTTTTATGGAGCTTTGGATTGCCGGCGTTTAACATGGAGGACTTCTGTGTGAGGTGTGGAGATTCTACTGATCGAGGAGCTCTTGAGCAGAGTTTAGGAGATACCACACCGAGGGATTAGCATTTTCTTTGTGGAGGACAGGGAGGCCGCATTCCATTGTATTTTAGAGCGAGAGGATGTTCGCGGTGTGTCGTAGTCACCGCGAACCAGCTGTCGGTGGAGATGCGGCTCCTTCATCATATCACGGCCTGGATTCTAGTGTCGAAGACTGGGTGTTTTGATTTTATCATATAGAGGGAGCTTATGCTCATGGTTTGCTTGACACAGAGGGCGCAAGTGGACATTCCTTCTATGATGTTGATACAGATGAGAGATGCAGCCAGCCAACGTCGTCATTGTCTGCCCTATGGTATGGGACTGACCCGACTATTCAGGGCTTGTGGAGTATCCTTGGAGGGGGAGATCCCCAAGGAGATCTTACACATAGATGTTTATGATGAGAGGTCACTCCATCGTATGGGCTACAGAGTGGTTGGTAGCAGATGGGTCAGGAGGGAGTCTGGCCAGGAGCCAGATGAGGAGGATGAGTTACGTGAGGTAAAGGCAGGGCCATCAGGGCCGGTCAGTTCTCCTGTTCAGGCAGCTCATGCATTAGAGATCGAGCCTGCGACGCCTTCTGCCACACCTTCAGCAGCTCCTCCAGCATCTACTAGATTACACTTTGAGGAGTATTCGCGTGAGCAGTTTGCAAAGATTAGAGGTGAGCTTATCAGTCTGGGAGCTAAGACGACTCAACTACGGATTGAGATTGAGAGCCTTAGAGCTCACACTGCTGCTGAGCATGCCGAAATTCGTCAGACTGTGGAGGCAGGATTTACGCGCATTGAGGGATTGCTTAGATCCCTGCTTCCTCCAGTTGCTCCCGCTGATCCTCCTGCTGGTGATGATGATGATAGCGATGACTACCAGGATGACCATGATGATACTATGGAGGGTGGTGATCGCACTGATGATAGAGCTACAGATGTTTTTGACGACGGTAGTGACAGTGATGATGGTGCTGATGGGTATGAGGTCATCAGTTGAGAGCTGCAGTCCCCTGATGTTCCTCCAGCTGATGCTACTGGCAGTCCAGCTGCCACTGATCCAGTCTTTGTTACCCCCACTGAGACTATACCCCCTCCCTCTTCTAGAGCCTCTAGAGTTGCACCTCATTTTGGACTATCCACTAGGACTAGGAGCCATGGTATCCTGAAGACTCCTAGTAGTCTAGCCCGTAAGACTAGGGTTACCGGTCCTATTTCATTTGAGATTCCATCTGATGAGGATTAGCCTCACAGATGTCTATTATGTTGTATGATCTCTAGGTTTTATGTTACTTCTGATATATGACTCTTGATATATTTTGTATATTTCAGTTTTGCTGATGAGTTAGCAAATTTTGAACTGAAAACTCCACTTATCAGATATATATATTTCAATTTGATGTTTATACATTGTGATTTTCTATGATTTCTTACTTGGTTACATGTACCTTCTTTGGCTCTGATACTCTTTTTGGATCTTTTTAGCTCTGATACCTGTTATATCTGATACTCTACCACTTTTTACCTCCATACTCGTTTTGAGGGGGATTTTATTCCCCTTTCTAATGATTGACAAAAAGGGGGAGTAAAGATATATTGTAATGGCATAGATTGCATGGGAGTTATTGAATGTGTTTGCAAATTTTCCAATTTAATTTGGTACCCAGATTGACATTTTGTTTGTTCTGATTAGAATTATCTAATTGAGGGGGAGATTGATTCTTCCTAAGAACATTATGGCTCATATGAACTTACAATCATACTCATGAATTATCATAGTTGAAATTTGAAAATTAATGCTGTTTTACTCAATATTTTGTCATCATCAAAAAGGGGGAGATTGTTGGCTCTACCAAGTAATTTTGATGACTAACAAAACATTGAGTGCATATTGTATACTAATGTGTATTTCAAGCTATGAGTTTTCAGGAAGAATGCATCTCAAAATCTCAAAAGCTTATGTATCATGGCACGCCGTGGCAAGAAGCAATTTTCATGATTCTGGACATCATCTTCATAAAAAAAAGGCTTTTACGTGTTCAATTGTTATTTGTTTATATTCTATTTAAGTTTTAAAATCAATACTTATGTTCTTGGCTAAAATTACACTTAATTATGAATTTTTCAGTGTCAAGTGACGACATCTGGGAAGTCTAGTGTCGACACTTCAGCATTTGGCATGCAAAAAATTCTTGGCACGCCAAGTATCGACACCCAGAACTCAAGGTCGATACCTGCATTTCAAGTGTCAATACTTAGATTTCCAAGTGTCGACTCAAGGCCTGAGATTTTTGAAAATACAGAACTTTGCCAATGGAGGATTTTTATGTCAAGTGTCGACACCTGTGCATCAAGTGTCGACACTTGAAGCCTGACAGCCCTAACGGATCTATTTTTCTGACTTGCAGAACTCACTTTCCAAGCTCCAAACGGCTATATTCGAGGCTTCAACGGTCACAAACCATTTTTTGGAAGTTTCTTGTTGTATTTAACCTCCACCAACTTCATTCTAAAGGCATTGAAGTGTATTGAAGTCCATTGAAAGCCAAAAAATCAATATTCTCTCAAGAACTTCACATCAAGAGCCATTTATAGTTTGATTCCCTGAAAAAGCCTACAAGCTCATCCTTACTTCATTCCAAAAGAGGAGTTTGAAGGATATTCCAAGGAGGAGATAAGACAAAGCATCAACTTGATTTCAAGGGTGTCTTGAAAGAAGGTTGTTGTGGTTTGTTGGTAAGCCAAAGGGATAAAACCAACTAGGATTAACTTGTGAGCCCGAAGACAAAACAAGTGTTAAAGGTTGTTGGTAAGCCTAGTTGACAAAACCAACATATGTTTTGACTTGTGAGCCTTTTGAAAAATAAGTTAGCTGTAATCTTGATTGGATTATAGTGGAATTCCCAAAGATGGCTTGGGGAGTGGATGTAGGTGCTAGGTTTGCACCGAACCACTATAAATATTATGTTTGTGTGTAATTGCCTCCTTCCCTCTTGCTCTTTGTTTATTACATTTAATTTATTGCTTTTCGCTGCATTTTATCTTGAGCATTAAATTTATTACTCACAAACACCACTAGACCTTCACATTACTGTTTTAAATTTTAAAAGATCCAATTCACCCCCCCTCTTGGGCTCCATTTCTGGGCAACAGGTGGGTAGAGGAGCGACGGTGGTGGTGAAGAGGATGGCTGACAGTTGTGGAAGAAGACAGTGGTAGATAGAATGACTGTGATGGGGAGGATGACCGGATTGAGAGGGGGCGGTGGTGTCAGTAACTTGGCAGCATGGAGGTGATAGTGATAGCAAGAAGATGATTAGCGACAGATGGTGGCATGGGCTACGCTGAGAAGGAGATGGCGACGACTTGAGACAGGAGGTGCCGGTCGATGATAGGCATAGCAAAGTGGCGAACCATGGTGACTCAAGATGGGTTCACCCTGATTATGCCCTCTCTTCCATTATCAGCAGTATGGGGAGCAGTAGCAAGAGCATCTCGAGAAGTAGTAGTGATGGGAAGGTTGAGATGGTGGTAGATAGGGAGGATGGCTGGACTAGGGAAGAAGGTGGCTTTGGTGGGTAGAGAATGGAGACTGTCCATGAAAACTGACCTACAGACCAAGCGGTCGGTGCTTTAAAAATGGTGCCAAACTTGATTTTTATTTGATTTTGGATCCATTTGAGCTCCAATTTTAGTACCATGGACCATCGACTGTTTTGTCACCGAAAAAGTTGTTGGAGATGTTTCCGTCACTGCCTATCGCCAGAGAAGATGCCGAGAGGCCCACCATGGTCACCAACATCACCGGGAGACTCATTTTTCCAGTCGAACACCTCTCTTCTCCACTCGGTCACCATCGACTCCACCAGCCATCACCGTTGCTGCCCTGCTTGCTGGAGAAGCTCACTGCCACCATTCCCCACCCTGAGAGCCGTTGTCGTCATCCTCTCTGCCACTTCTTCCTTAACCTGCTAACCATTTGCCTATGATTGGTCTCCCTGCTACTGTCTGCCGCCTCACCCACAGCCACATCATCTTCTCAGGTTCTACCTATGCGTCGTTGCTTGCCACCAGCCACTACCTTCCATTGCCAAGTGCCTACCATCGCCAGAGAAGCCTCCGATCACTCTTCCTCCAAGCTCTGGTCATGGCCCTATTTTGAATGGTTCATGATTTCTGGCCATCAACACCACCAGCCACCACTGCCTCTTATCATCGGTCGCCTCCTCTTGTCGTTGTCCATTACCATCTACCCACGGTGCTGGGATTTGGAGAGGTAGAGTCCAATTAGAAGAAGGATTCAGGGGTTCTGCAAGTCCGGATCAGACTTGTCTACCGGAGAAGGAAGGAGACAACGATCGACCCATTCAATCACATCGGATGGCTAAGAATTTTTCTTATGATATTTAGCCAATCTGGAGCCTGATTGAGTCCAAATTTGACCGGGAGAAAATCCTATACGAGCTCTATTTAAAGGACCCCTAGGTTATAGAAGAAAGCATCCTAGAGAGATAATACGGTACAGGGTAGAGGGCATAACTTTAGATTGCAGGTTGGCCTCTAAGAGTGGGGTTTCTTAGAAGAGAGTTCTGCCCCCTATACCATCTTCAAGCCTATTCCATCTCCAAGATCATGAACCAAAGAGGAAGAAGAAGAGAAAGCCTAGTTCGCTCCATGGTGTATGACGGAGGAGGCGATGTGACTTCAACTAACTTCCTGATGAGGCTGTGCTAATCAATTTTGAATTCTTTGTTATCATTTTTTATAGTTTATTTAACTATTATTTTTAATTTATTGTAATTAAAATTTTCTTTTGATTAATGTAATATTTATTTTTATATACTTTAAATTTCTATTATTTCTTTCTTGCAAGTTGATGCTAAGATCTAATTAGCAGATTGAATGTACCAAGTTTTCATTTTTTTCTTTCCGACTTCAAATTATTTTTCTTTATTTTATAAAAATCAAAGATTTTAAACCATTTTAAGCACTGCCTTCTTCATAGATTCGACCCGACTTATTGCTATCTATCTATTTTTTATTTATTAGAAGTCGGTTAATTAAACTGATAGCCACGGTATCTTAACAACAACATCGCAACCTATCATTTGGTAAATTTTAATTCTAATCAAATATCAAGAATTATTTTTTTTAAAAGCATCATTTTCACAAACTGATACTATATCCAATATTTAGCTGCAACCATATAACTCAATAGCATGGGTCAGTACAAATAACCGATAATGTATAAGAGATAATGGACCCTTGAATAATTACTTTTCTAGTCACTATTGGTGGGATACTGAAACTAGTTTCTCGGATGATAAGTTAATAATAGCAATATATAATTTTCATTATTGGGATCAAAATAGATCATAGCCATGTTGAATATATATACAAAATATTCTTACAAGTATCTAAACTAATTTATTTACAAAAAGTATCAAGATACATATTTAATTTTTATACCAGAGATAAACTATAACAAGCTTGACAATTTAATTATATAGATTCAAAAATTATTAAACTATTTTAAAAACATACCAAGAAGCATTAAGTCACTAACCTTGATCCATAGTAAAATCCAACTAATGTGTTAACTTGGCTTGCCCAATACCTAAAACATCGGGTTAAGTCAAAATCAACATATGGTACTATAAAATTCAAAAATAATCATCCTCTTTTCTTATTTAAATAATTATGATCCAACATTTCTAAATATTTTCAAATCTAGTTTATTAACTCTATTCTAATAATTAATTTATTTAAAAATTTAATGGACTAGATTTTATCTCAATTAGTAGGACCTCGTTCTAGATTTCTTTAAACTCAAGTTGTCGCCAACTTATAATTAAATTAATCCCAATTATAAAATTAGAGAAGTGAATAAAGTGAAAATTATTCTTCCACAAAGGTCAATACTGGGATAGTGTGGATTAGGTTTAGTTTAAACCAAGAGGTAGATAGATTACCCATATTTATTCTAATCAAAATAGAGGATAAATCCTTTATTCATACGATACGCCAACCAAATCTCTCTTTCCTCTTCATCACTCTCTTCTTCCCTTCAAATGCTCGTCTCTTCCCATCTCTCTCTCCCTCTCTCTCTCTCCCTCTCTCTTTCCTATGCATGTTCTCCCTCTTCTTCTCTCTTTTTTTTTCTTCTTTTTTACTTTATTTTCTTCTTTTTCTTTTCTTCTGTCATCTAAACAGGGAAAATGAGGCCAACCTTGTACCTATGGCACTACCTTGGGGTGCTGCCACCTGTGGTATAGTCGGCCATTGTAAAAAAGAGAGAGAGAGAAGAGCCTAATAAAAGCTCTTAAACAATGCAACAAAGCCATTAGTATTCTCTTTTTTCTCCTAGGTATTACAAGAAATTAATATAATAAAAGGAAAAGGAAGATATACCAAAGGCTAGGAAAAAGGAAAGAGGGTACGAACAATATTGAGTATGTGTGGAAAGGAGAGGGAAGTTTGGATACAAGAGAGAAAAGACATGAAAGGGAGGTCGAAAGAAAATAGGAGCAAGTGACAAAGAAGAAAAGAGATGAAGGGATATTGGCCAGAGAATGGGGCAATCACAATGGAAAAGAAGAAAATTGCACGAGTGAGGAGAAAAGAAGAGTAACAAAGCTTCATTGCTTTATTTCCTTCTTTTTCTTTTTTGGATATATTTTTCCTATCACATGGGAGAGGTGCATGGCCCCTCTCATGCCATCCATAGAGAAGGGGCACATGACCCCTTTCACCTTATGAAAATAAGCGTGTGGCACCTCTACAATTTCTCTCCATATATTGACTTCACTTTAAAGCAAGCCTCACAGGGTTTTGGGCTGAACATGAGCCTAGAATTCACATCCTTCTCCCGTTAATTAAATTTCATCCTCAAAATTTATATTACAAGGTTTAAAAATAATTAGGATATACTATATCTTCTTTATTCTCATAACTATTAGATGTATGCCCTAAAAGCCAATTTGGTTGATATATATTTTTATTTTAGGATATAATTTTATATTTGACTAATAAAATTGGATATCAATTCTATTCATATTATGTATGTTTTAAAGAGCTAATAAGATGATGACATATATTCTCAAGAATTAAAATCTGAGGCATGTACTATTAATGATTAATTTCTAAATTACTTTTAATCAATAGATCACCATGAAAATAGTGATTGATCCGATAGATTGGTACATGAATTGCTTCTCTTTAGGATAGACAAGTCTTTAGTATATAGTATGGAGATACTAGAGCGAGAGTGCATGTAGTTGTTAGAGAACAATGATATTGAATATGACCAGTCTGAGAAGTTACTTGGATATCTACTTATTCATCAATGACTTTCTTAATGCTATAGTTATGTGAGTGGTTCTTTTACATACAGTGCCTTGATTACTCATAATAAGGTTGTTGTAGTTTGATTATACATATAGTTAATTTTCTAGTCATCTGGGTCCTTATAATTTATGTTGGCTGTAGTAAGTTTGCTGTAAGAGTAGATGCACTTATATATGGGATTTATCAATCTCTATAGATAATGTAATTGCAAGACTAAGTTCTAAAGACTATAATCATGGCAATATGAAGAATGGAAAAGGATTTCTATTAGGTTTCGCATCATAAACTTGAGTCAAGTAAATCTTATATATGATGGATGATGGGATTTAATAAGTCTTTCATAACATCTATCTTATCGAGACTCATGATAAAAGAATTGAATCACACAATAATATACTTAGAGGTTCATTATCTTCTGTTCTACCAAATGCCACTATATACTACCAGGTATCATTGGTGGATTATAATGCTCATAAGATCATCTTAATAATCGATAATCCTTGTTGAGAGGAGTTAAAATTATTCTAATTTATTGAAATTAGTTTTAATGATACTATTGATAGAGATTATAGTATATCTTACTACCATACAGAATAGAACCTATAGAATGATATACAATAGGAAAATGACTCAATCAAATGATTGATTCATCTTTTTAAATCGTATTAGGATCTAATTATCAATATGATTGATGATTGGAATAATTTGTAAAAGTTATAAGAGAGGACTTGCTAAGAGTTAGTGAGATGGAGAAAAATGTAATTATAAGTGTTGCAAGATAATTTGATAAGATCAAATTAGAATTTTAATCCTAGTCAAATTAAATTAGATTTAATTTGATTAGATTTGGTTTAACTTTTGTTAAATTGAATTTACTAGTCCTAATATGATTGGGACTTAATTTTTAATCAGGTTTGACCAAATTAACTTCAAATCAGATTGAAAATCCTAGAGTCCAACTCAACTAGGACTCTTTCTCCAACCCCACTATGACTCTTTCTCAACATCACTGGGACTCTTTCTCCAACTTAGCTAGGACTCTCTCTCCCCTCATTCCATAAGAAAGATTTGCGCTAATTAATTACTGCACAAGAGGGGCCATACCCCTCTTGGATTTTGCTAGAAAAGAGAGGAAGAAAGAAGGTGCACTAAGGGTTGGCATCCCCTTTTAAGAGTCCCACCAGGTTGAGACTATCTTCCTTCCTTCATAATAAAAGATGGCACCAATAAGTTGGCACATATCTTGGTTTTTGCATGAGAAATGTGTTGCCTAGGTGGCTTTCCCAAGAGGGGAGTAAATTGGGAATTTAAAAAATTAATCAGATATGTGCTTTTTTAAATCTACTTTAGTGATAGGTGTTGTGTTTCAAATAATTAAGAGAGAAGCAATTGCTAACGGAAAAAGCACAATGCAAACACAGTAAATTTATAGTTGTTCGGAGCACCCTCATCCCTACGTCCACTATCCAAGATACCACTTGGGATTTTTACTATATTTACTACCGAAATATAGTCGGATTGTTTTACCAGTCTTACAATCCAAACCCAACTTGATTTTTCAATCGGGCTCACAAAAAACCCAACTTAGTTTTTCAATTGGACTCACCAAAAATCCAATACTTGGTTTTGAACAGGATCACCAAAAACCTAACCTTGGTTTTGATCGGGTTTACCAAAAACCTAACTTGGTTTTTCAACCGGGCACACCAAAAATCTAACACTTGATTTTGAATAGGATCACCAAGAACCTAACCTTGGTTTTGACCGGGCTCACCAAAAACCCTTACACTGTTAGTTTTAAGGCGGGATCTCTAACAATCCACACTTGGTTTTTCAACCGGGCTCACCAATAACCTACAAACTCACAAAGAGTTGAAAGAAAGAAAGCAACTAATGATGAATCGAAGTTGTCTGATGGTTGCAGTTGCAGCTCAAGAGAAGTCTTCTTAAATGGGCTTTAATGCATTTCAATGGCTTCTTCTTCTTCTTCAATAAGTGCTTTAAGCTTCTGGTAGGAGTTGGTGAAGACTTGAAGGCTGACTTGAATGTTGTTTTAGTGCTCTCTTGCTCACAAGCTCTTTCAATGTTCAATTAAGTATTAGCTTCTTCAAAGGTTGTCCAAATCCCTCATTTATAGTCTTGTACTTTTCTTGGGTGGATATAGTTATTATAGACCATTGGGATTTGATATTTGACCATTGGAATACTTTTTCAGTTCAAAAATGAAGTTCTGGAACAAGCCGTTACTTGCCTGGAATCGATGTTCAAGTCAGCTCGGATGCCACGAGTCGGCTCGGATTCTCAAAGAGTTGATTCTTCACTCTAGTCTAGTCGGCTCGGATCCTCAGTGTCAATAATTTCTTACTCTGGTTAAGTCAGCTTGTCTTAATCGAGTTGACTCAGATTTTCAGGTTTTCAAAACTATACTCTGGAGGAGTCGGCTTGAGTTCCTTCGAGTCGGCTCTCCTGGCTGTTCTCTCAGAACTGAATTTTTTGGACTCTGGAGGAGTCAGCTTGAACTTCTGAAGGATCGACTCGGATGCTTGACTAAATGGATGAGTCAGCTTGGACTTCCTTTGGATCGGCTCGCCTGTCAGATTCAAGAAATGATGCACTAAATGAGTCGGCTTGAATCTCTGCATGCCAGAATCCTTCAATCACGCCAAGGATTAGAGTTGGCTCTCTTCATGCGAGTCGGTTTGAGTGAATTTTCAATAAACACTTTAGCTTTTTTCTAGAATTCTTCTAGCAACTCTTTAACACTTAAAACTCTTCCCAACTCAACTAACAACAAATTCTAAAGAATTTAAGCTTGAAAAACACATAGAAGTAACCCTTTTTCAAGAATATTACATCAAATTTTTTTTGGGTTCTTCTTTATATGAAATATTTACAACACAACACATAACATAAAATAAGGTTGTAGGAGTTCTAATTTGGTATTAAAATCATCCTACAAAAACTTGTAATACACTTGAAGAGTTGTTAGTAAGATAAATACATGCTCTAATATTTTGTTATCATTAAAATCACTCAAGGGGTCAACAAAATGAGTGGAAGAGAGAAGGGACAGGCATTAAGGTTTGGCACCCCCTTGGGAGTTTTTCTCTTATCCCCATTTGTTATCTATGTTCGATTTTGAATTTGATTCAAATTTGAAACTTAAATTCAAAGAGTTTAGGATGGCATTAAGGGATGGCATGGAGATTAAATAAGGGAATTTCTCGATGAAAAAGTGATCACAAAAAAAAAAAAGAGAAGAGAGATAATTGGCACCTCACCTTTTTCTTGTCACACAAAAAGGAAAAGGAAACCAAATATCTAATATCTGGCATCTTCTTCCCTTCCCTATTTTTGCTTGATGCCAAAAAGGGAAGAGTCCTCCTCTTTCCTTTCTCCTCTCGCATGAAAGAGTATGCATCCTTTCATCCCTCCTTGATCTCTTGAGAAAAGAAGCAAAGAAAGGAACCTTGCTATTGCATCTTCTTTAAATCTTATTAAAAGAGGAGAAGAAGAAGAAGATTAAACTAGAAGAAAAGAAAGCTGCAAGGGAACTAGCACCCCAGTGCTTTTAGATTCTCTTGATCAAGATCAGTCATGTGTGAATACTTATAGAGATCGGATACTTATGTAGCTTTAAGAAATCTCCAACAAATCCATGGTATTTCAGATCACGATGAAGAACTACCTATACAAAGATGAAAGATCATATCTTTTATTTACATTATTAGATCTGAATATTTATGATTATTTATGATAGGTCTAAACTTGTTCTAATATAGGGTCACCCTGACATAATGGTATGATCCGTCACATTGAAAAATTATTCTATAATGAAGTTTTAGTTATTATTTTAGATATAATCTTAATCTCTCATATGTAAGATCCTATTTAGGTGTTTCAGTAGATGGGATCTTATATATATTGATCGAGCTAGATCCGCCCAAGCATCGGAGTAAGCTGAAGATGAGATACCAGTGTTTGTAATTAAAAGAAGTCCTGGCCATAGGTGCCTTTGATGAAAACCCTCTGACGTTCAAGTTAGTATCTCAGACCACAGAGTAAAAATGAAGTGGAGAGTAAAGTGCAAACATGTGCATGCGTATATATGTACGTACCTCTGAGTGTTCGCGGAAAATCCCTTTTATACTCAAGCTTCAAAGATAATATGAGAATATATTAATATGGTGATAGGTGAATAGGAGGTGGCTGAATTTTGGCCTTCATCAGGATTTTTGGAAG
Source organism: Areca catechu (assembly GCA_021397845.1). Classification (NCBI taxonomy): domain Eukaryota; kingdom Viridiplantae; phylum Streptophyta; class Magnoliopsida; order Arecales; family Arecaceae; genus Areca; species Areca catechu. The sequence continues at coordinate 118,297,131 of CM038044.1, read as the reverse complement.
AAAATTATCCTTCTTTATCTAGAATATTCTTCTTTCATTAATGAAAGATTTTGTTTTATGTGTCTTTCCGCAGTTTGCCTTAATGGATCTTGAAGTTATGGCCCAAAGAGGGGCCATGCTTCTTTAATGACCGAGATCTGCTTTTGATTATAAGATTTGATTATTTGTCCATTACCAAAGACATATTAGGATGAGTATCAATAGATTTTTTCTTTGGCCATTTAGTAGGATGCCTTGTTGGGGCACTACTGGCCGAGTTTTGATTCCAAGTGTTAAGGTTCAGTAGGCTTAGGAGTCCTTCAAAACTAGGAATCCACAAAACCTGAGAGTCGGAGAGGCCAGGTGCTAATTATGTCAAAGGGATGCGGATGGATTTACCCTGACTAAAGATCTATGAAACCATAGTTCAAATGGACAAATGTTTGTCCGGATACAATTCAAAAGGCCAAAGGTATATTAGTACAATGGCCGGTAAGACTGGGAGTTAAAATATTACCCCTGGCTTTTGCTCTTAGAGGGTGGGGCCAAATAACCATTAAGATGCCTTAGAGAAATATCCTGAGATAGAACCTATCATTTAAAATGATTTGGTATCATGCTACTTTAGTTATGCAAGTTCGGTCACTTCTGGGTCATGTAGGCATTTGTTCTGTATATACACGTCCAGAATATTGTGGACCCAACATCGGAGATAGAAATAGCCGGATGTAGTTCCAGTTTATCCTGAAATAGGCTCAATCAGTCTATTTCCAGCTCTAGGACTTTCGGAATTCCAAGGATGGGGTTTCCCCCACATCACATACTTTTAGATTAAAATAGTTTTGATCTTTTTTTTTTTACTGCATAAAAATTTTAAAATCTACATGCATCTAACAATAACTTCTAAAAATAATCACATCATATAATCTATATTTGTCTGATCCATTCCATTATTGTTTTACAGTTACAACTACCAATCACATCCTTTTCTTATCATCCTCATAAAACAAAAATTCTAATTCTATTTAATCATATGTTATAAGGCATTATCTCAAAATTATATCAGATATGCTATCCTATGCAATGTCTACTAAAAATATTTATTTATGTATCGAACCTTTAAGTTATAGTTATGACTTTGAATATTTTTCAAAATATAAATAGATATTTAACTAGCTATAAAAGTTTTTAACAATGTGATTCAAAGTTTATCCAAATACTAAATTATTTAGCATATAAATCCTCACTACAACAAAAATAACTTCTGATGGTAAATTACTCATGGTATTCCTTATCATATGCTACTAAATTTTTTTTTTTTTTAATATTATAGCAATAAAAACATGCTTTGTTTTAATATATTTTTTTGTTATCATACTTTATTGTAAATCTTACGAATTTGTATTTTATGGCATATAACTTGAAGTGATGGAACATGAACTATTATTATCATATTTAACTAATATATCAACAAATATATCATAATTTACAAGATTTTGAAAAATTATTACTAAATCTTTAATTATTAATTTTTATATAAAGCTTGGCTTAGTTATTCTGATGCAATCAAATATACTATTGTACACATATATTCTTAGCATTATTATATATAGATCATTATAGGGATAAAAATAGTACATATAATATCTCATCGAAACCATTTCCATATATGAATTTATCTATATATGGATAGAAAATGGAGCATCCAACTAACATCCATATTCATATCCATATCCTTCAAGAAAAAATGGATTTGGATATGAATATACAACCATAAAATATATATCAAAATATCCGATTCTACTTATAATCCTATATAATTTTATATAGCATTTATTTACTTTAAAAATATACAATTACATTAACATGCTAATAACTTACTTTATCATCCATTTAGTAATATCTTTAATTTTCTAGTTATAAAATTTAACTATTATATTTTTATCTATATTTTTATTCATACTTTCAGTATCTGATTTATACATGTATTTGTTTAAAATAGATATGGATATGAATTTTTATATTTGACTAATATCCATATACATATATTTGTTTTCATTAGACAAAATAAATATGGATATGGTTATACTAGTATCCGATTTGTTTTCAGCCCTAGGGCAGTGATTTAATTGGACTTGTATTAAAATATTAGGAATAAAAAATAGTTAAGATAAAAATATAATATAAGAATATTAATATTTTAACTTCAAATATCATTATTACTTTTTATTTATGTATAAATAAAAGTAATCATGAATTAACTATTCTTAAAAAATTATAAAAAATATATATGAATATGAAGATGCACAAAAGTTAATTTTTAAATATTTGTAACAATAAGCCTTAAATTAAAAAATTAAAAAAATATATATTTATATTTTTATAAAAAAGATTTTATAAAAGATTAAAAAAATCAAATATTAAAATATACACCAAATACTAATTTAACGATATGAATGCATATTAATAAATTAATTAAATTATTTACCAAATACTAATTTAACGATATGAATGCATATTAATAAATTAATTAAATTATTTTTATGTGTTAATAGTATCAGTTGTAGCTTGGTGGTTAAGAACATCTTATTTAACCAAGAGATTACTAGTTTGAATTCTAGGATATATTATTTATTTTTTATAATTTTTTTACCGGCATATATTAAATGTTATAATTAAAACTTTAAATGCTCTTATGTAAGGCACTAAAATAGAAATTATTATTGATAATTTTTTGAAAATGTTGATAATTAATTGCCAACACCATCTTAAGGCAATACATAAAAAAATGCCATAAAAAGGTTGGTAAAAATATTTATGGCATTCTTTTTGGCCTATAGTAGCACTTAAAAATATGACAAATATCTATTTTTATTGTAGTGTCTAATGTAAATCAAAACTAGTGTTGCGAAAAATCCCACTTGTGCCAAGGACATGAATTTCGAATCAATAAGCCCCTGCGGAAGGCCCTCAGCACATTGTTTGACCATCCATCAGATGAGCGCCCTGGTCGACAATAACTACCTCTCTGCTCCAATGCTGCTAGGTAATATACACGTTGAGCCATCTACGGGTAAGTATTGTCGGATAACCCAACAGCATGCCTATCGACCACTCCTTGATTAGATTCTTGATTGGAAAACTTCCAACCTAATTTATCAGCAAGCAATTGGACATGCTGGTCGGATGGCCCTACTATGCCCATCAATCGTTCATTAGACCAAGGTCTCTATCAGAAGAAGACCCACTATAGTTTCAATATTATTTGACAGGACAATATGATCAATGCTTGGTCAGTCCCACCACTCAACCAACCCCTTATTGAAGAAGTTAGTGCTCTTCTCAATCAAGCGAGATCGGCTAAGTACTAGATTGCCAAGTCCTCTTGCTTAAGCAAGCCTTAGAGGCGACTGTGCTTCCGAGCATGGCTCGACCTACAATTGGTGCCTTTTCCAACCAACCGGATCTAGCTAGATACCAAACCATCGAGTATCCTTGTCTGAGGAGGTCTCAATAGTAACCGGTACTTATCAACTAGTTCTTAAAAGCTATCAACATGTACTTGTCGACTGCTCATCGAATTCGATTCCTTATCATCTGGTAAGTTTGCTCCAATATGTCTGGACATGGCTTGATCATTTGCTTGGCTCATGAGTGGTTCTTTGTTTGACCATCCATCATCTCACTAGAAAAAAATAACATCTTGGTTAGCCAAACCAGGCCAAGTACCTTTTGCTAACCACCCTCATTCGACCCAGCCTCAATAGCGACCAACCTTCCATCAATCGGATAGTCCAAAGGCTATTAGACATATCTCATCTTTGACTAAGACCATTCGATCAAGCATCCTTTGGCCAACCATTTCTTGAATTTAATAGAAATGCTCGGACCGAGCCTTGATTCATAAGTCAGACTATAAACAAGTCCTTAGGCGATACTCTCACTCAGACTCGTTGAAGGTCAACACTATTGATGCTCATCTCTAGGCATTAGATTGCATGGCTAGAAGGTCATATCATGTCTAATGATCGCTAATCTCTGTCATATCTTCACATTTAAGAGAAGCATACTTAGACTTATGCAATAGTTTGCATCACCATTAAAAAAATGTGACAAAACTTCATATAAGAATAGAAAATCATCTAGTTAAAATAGAATAGATGTCCCCTGAAAATAGAAAATCATCTAATAGCTTGTTAATAAGCTCTATCACTTTTTATCAAATCTACCAAGATTATTTTTATTATAAAAATGTCTTTACCCTTTACCTATAAAATGAAATCTTCTAGAGACTCCTAAGACACACAAAAAATCTCTCTACCATACTCTTCATACTATTTTAGTCCTAGAAAACTAACTTAAGCATTGAAGGGCCCATGTCAGAAACCTCCTAACTATAGCTTTTTATCAAGTATCGCCTCCCAGAACTAGCCCGTACCACCAGCTCCAGCATTTTCAATGCATTGATGGATTTTAGGACCAATATAAGAGAGAAAGGGCCTAATATAATTTTAAGGAGCATGACCTAAAGGTAGATTAACAATGTAACCTAAAAAAGTTGCATTCTGTTACACTAATCCATTACCTCCCGGCCAGCAAAGAGCTAGGCCAATAATTAGCCCCTACCGATACCAGCAAGGGCCTCTTCATCTTCGTAAATGGTGACGGTTAGTGTAGAGTAGTTTAACCTATTTTTTTTACATGTCCAAGACTTGTTAACAGCCATTCAGGCTATCCAAGCCACCCTCTCACCACTCCTTATGGTGCAGCCTCCTTCGATGGCACCACTCATGGCCTCTCAACCTGCTATGCAACTTGCTCCCACAATGCCTCTCGTGACATCGCACCCTCATCCGGCACCATAAATAGCACCACTGCCATCAGAGCATTTGCAGATCTTCCCAGGGATCCAAAAAGGAAGACCATCCACTACTGTTGCCTCAGGAGCCTAGAGCCAAGGAGATAGCGATCTCAAAGTCCCTACTCAGGGCATGACTCAATCTCATGTCAAAGATCTCCTTAATGATTAGAAGCCCTTACCATCCGGGTTCCCAAAGTTGAGCGAAAGCTTAGGGAGCTAGACCAACAGATTGAGGCAATCTATAACCTTTTCTCAATACCACATGATGAGTTTAACAATGACTCATCTTTTGATGATAAGATTATATGGGCATCGCTTCCTTGATACTTCAAGTTTTTTAGTTTGAGAGCTATGATGGGATGATCGATCCAGTCAATCATTTGGAAAGCTTCAGATCATGATGCTCCTCCATTGAGCTACTCATGCTATCCTCTATGAGCTTTCTCATCCACTCTGAAAGGAGTGGCTAGATATTGGTGTTCAAGTTTGAAGTCAGGATTGATACATTATTTGAGCAGCTAAGCCAGTTCTTCGCTAACCATTTTATTAGTAGCCAGTAATAACAAAAATGATTAGACTACCTCCACGTCCTTAGGTTGTATTTGGTGCATTGCTAGGCAATCTTGAAAAGTAATGTGGATTGCCAGCAATGTTGATTGCAGGTAATGTGAATTATTATATTTGATACATGCAGATAATATTGTATAATATAATATTAAAATTTTAAAAATTTCTAAATCAAATCTATATTTTATCCATTTATTAAAAATATATTATATATTTTTTATAAAAAAAAAATATTATTATATTAAATAAATTTAATATAATATATATATATTAAAAAGATGATATATTTAATGTATTACTTAAATATATTTAATTTTGTTGCCGATCTCACCGCCGCGCCTGTGGCTTCGGAGCCGCCGATCCGACCAGACCGCAAGGTCAGAAAATCCTGGCCGGGGATCCCGACGAGGGAGCTCCGACGGTCAAGTTAGTAGACAGCGAGAGGGAACAGAGTCTCTGAGACGGGCCCCCGAAGGGTCCCCAGACTTAGAGATCGTGCTAGCAAGAAAGGTCCCAGAAAGAATAGAAATTCGGCCGGGTTCCTCCACCGAGCTCACGCCAAAGGTCCCCTCTCGGGATCTTGGATCCAGCTCCTGGACTGGAATCTCCTCTCCCAGCCTTTGTTTCTTGCTTACCTTGTCGTCTACTCTCTCCTTCCTTTTAACTCCTCATGTTGCCTTTTTGTTTTCCGCCCTTGGGAGGCTCCTTCGTTGCTTTCAACCCCTTCCCTCTATCTCTTTCCCCTTCTGGATCAAAGAACCGGGCGGCTTCCCCGCCTTGCTTGCCGAGCCTAGCGAGGAAAGAGTAAAGGGAGGGCGCCGGTCAGACCGCCGACCAGACCTTGGGATGAGTGCGAGTGCTCTTCTTCCCAGGCGCCAACGATGCCCGTTATTGGGTCCTGTTTTGTCAGGACTTCGCCTCTTGACCGCGGGGCCTGTCGGGACGATGTAAGCGATGTTTCGCGTGTCATCGCCGACCGTACGGGTGCTACTCTCGGGGTGCGGCGCGCACGGCTCGAGAGGTAATCTCGGAGCTCGAGCCCTGCTCCTTGGCGAGGGAGCGGGGAGGCCGCTGGCTTCGATCGAGGTGGACCCCTCCTGGGTGGATACCTGGCGGAGTGGCAGAGGGGCGCCCGACTTCGGCCGAGGTGGTCCTGTCTCCGGGCGCCACCTGGCGAAGGAGCAGAGAGGCCGCAGGCTTCGGCCGAGGTGGACCACTCCTGGGTGGATACCTGGCGGAGCGGCAGAGGGGCGCCCGACTTTGGCCGAGGTGGTTCCATCTCCGGGCGCCACCCAGCGAAGGAGCGAGGGGCCCGGCTCGACCTCGGCCGAGGTGGGACCATCTCAGGGTGCCACCTGGCGAGGGAGCAGGGAGGCCGCCAGCTTCGATCGAGGTGGACCCCTCCTAGGTGGACACCTGGCGGAGCGGCAGAGGGGCGCTCGACTTCGGTCGAGGTGGTCCCGTCTCCGGGCGCCACCTGGCGAAGGAGCGAGGGGCCCGGCTCGACCTCGGCCGAGGTGGGACCGTCTCAGGGTGCCACCTGGCGAGGGAGCAGGGAGGCCGCCGGCTTCGGCCGAGGTGGACCCCTCTTGGGTGGACACCTGGCGGAGCGGCAGAGAGGCGCTCGACTTCGGCCGAGGTGGTCCCGTCTCCGGGCGCCACCTGGCGAAGGAGCGAGGGGCCCAGCTCGACCTCGGTCGAGGTGGGACCGTCTCAGGGTGCTACCTGGCGAGGGAGCACGGAGGCCGCCGGTTTTGGTCGAGGTGGACCCCTCCTGGGTGGACACCTGGCGGAGCGGCAGAGGGGCGCTCGACTTCGACCGAGGTGGTCCCATCTCCGGGCGCAACCTGGCGAAGGAGCGAGGGGCCCGGCTCGACCTCGACCGAGGTGGGACCGTCTCAGGGTGCCACCTGGCGAGGGAGCAGGGAAGCCGCCGGTTTCGACCGAGGTGGACCCCTCCTGGGTGGACACCTGGCGGAGCGGCAGGAAGGCCTGGTCTGACCTCGACTTCGGTCGAGGCGGAGCCACACCCGACTTTGCCGAAAAAACTCTACGTGGCTCAAATCATGCCCAGCGAAATCTGAGATGCCATGTCATCGTTACGGCCGTAACAGTTGCCCCCCATCCCCCCGTTCTGTTGAGGCATCATGGCTCGGATTGTGGGGATTTAATGCGGAGATGACGTGGGGAAGGCGAAGATCTCGCGCCATGATTGCCACGATCCTCGTCGCCGTTCCTCGTTGTGCGCAAAGCCCTATAAGAGGTCGCCACATGTCGCCCTTCCGGTCGCAATTAATGCGTCGCTTCGAAACAGAGGCCGTTTCCCTGCAACCAAAGCGTTGGTGTCGGGCGTGCGTCCACGCGGCATCCATCCGATGGTCCGGAATGGAATGACGGGTACGGCTACTATCGATCGAGTTTGAAAAGGAGGGGACTTTCCGTAACGAGGCCCTTTCCCTTGCTCCGTCGGTGGTTTGCAGCAGGCTATCTCCCACTCCCCCGAGTTGCCGCCTCTTTTGCACAGTACATTTCGGTGAGTGCTTCTGTTTTCTTCCCCACTCCATCCCTATCCTTTAGCGTCCTTTCCTCACCACCTTCTTCTCCATGGCGCGCTGCCGCCATGTTTCGTCTAACCTGGACGAGACCGATCCGTCCCGGTCGAGGACTCCATCGTTTTTCTCCTCGGAAGTGGAGATTATCCTGGAGGAGACTCGTAGGAGACTCCAGCCTGGGGGTATCACCATAGGAATTCCTAGGGGTCTTAGGTCTCCCCCCGTACTTCTGCCCATCCTATCTCTTCTCTTCCTCCTCTGGCCCTTCCTTCTGTCAGTCCCTCCGGTCACGTTTCGACGATGACCGAATGTGACCTTTCCTTGCCCCGGGAAGTCTACGGCATCCCGGGGTCGATCCATCTTTCTCTCCCGCGGCCCGGGGATCGTGTCACCCTGAGTGGCCCCGGCCGCATAGCCTTCTACGAGGACTTCCTCCTTGGGGGTCTTCAGTTTTCTCTGCACCCCTTTTTCCTTTCTTTCCTTAGCCATTTCCGCCTGGTCCCAGCCCAATTGGCTCCCAATGCCATCCGGGTCATCTTCTCCTTCATCGTTTTCTACCACTTCCACGGGTTCGTTGCCCGTTTCTCCCTCTTCAGGGCTCTTTTTATCCTGAAGCGGTACTCCACTAATGACGGCTGGTGGTACATCTCTCCCCGACCTAGGTGTCTCCGGTTCGACCTCCCTTCCTCCATCAAGGGTTGGAAGAACCGGTTCTTTTTCGCCTTGGTCGAGGACGTCGACTGGGCCTGGAGTGAACCGGATCGGTCTCCGAACCGGAACTCCCAAGTCGAGCCGGCGGACCAGGAGGCTTACTATCAGCTATTGAGCGACGTGGTCCCTTCGCTCGATGTTCTGCTCTCAGAGCAGAACTTGTTCGAGGCGGGGATCAGTCCCA